>CM046456.1:16277793-16302793 GCA_025506515.1 Flaveria trinervia | reverse complement strand
AGATGTTGAGAAGGCTGAGGGGATGGTTGTTGGGTAGGTTGTGGTTTAGAGGTTTTGGGAAGTGTTTTTGGTTGAAGGATGGGAAGTTTAGGTGGTTGAGGTGATGAGACGGGTGAGGGTAAGGATGTGGGTTTAGGGGTGAAGGGCTCAGTCTTGATGGTGAAGGGTAAGGGTGAGGGATCAGGTTATGGTTGAGTAGTTGCAGTGAAGGTCATCCCCTTTACCTTTCTGTACATCTCTTTTCTCTTTCCCAAGCGGATGTTAGCCTTGATTTCGCTGACAAGCCGTTGGAGTGTCCTCTTTGACATGGGACCCACCTGCCTTCCAGAGAATCCATGAGTCCGGAGATAGTCCTTCATCCAGGCCTTCTCTCTGAGCTTCCTGGTTGCAGTGGTCTTTGCTTCTTCCTCCTTCTTCTTCCTTTCCTTTAGCTTTTCTCTTGCAGCCTTTCTTCTCTCTTTCTCCATTTGATCCTACTTTTTGTTGTAGAGCCAAAGGATTGTTTCATTGTCATGTGGAGAGAGTTTTTGAAGATTGAAGCCTTTGGAGATTAGGAACTCTATCTTATCTCTCCTCTGCTGCAAGTCAGCCTCCTTCTGTTCTTCTTCTTTCTCTTTCTCTAAGGCCAACCTGGCTGCTTCTTGTTGTTTCTCAAGTTGCAGTCTGGTTGCCTTTTCCAGTTCCACCAACTCCTCTAGTGGTAGCGAGAGTGTTTCTTCATTGGCAGCTCCCAATCGGATGAGCTGATCAATTATCTCTTCTCTCCTTTTATTATTGACAGCCTCCTGATTGGCTGCAGCTACTTTTGTACTAGCAGCTAGCAACTTCTCAGTTGGAAGTCTTCCTTTCTTCTTTAATTTCTCAATCTTCTCTTCTTCCTGAAGCTTTTCCGTAGTCATCTTTCTTTTCCTTTTGTTATCTTTTGAAGAGCCTGACTGTGGTGGTTCTTGGAGAGTGGATACTGATTGTGAGAAGGCAGAGAGGGTGTCTGGGATAGAGGTAGATTCAGAAAGTCCTCACTGTTTACCTCAGATGCCATTTTTAGGATTGCATCTGTGATGATCAGTTCCTCGAACATCTTGAATAGTCCTTCCGTAGCTTCCATTTCAGCTTCGGAAGACTCATCTTGTTCTTCCGAGGCTTTAACTTCAGCTTCGGAAGTTCAAGGAAATGCAGATTCTGTCCCGGCTGTTTCAGTTGCTGGGCCATTAGTCCCCATTTCCCGTTCGAAGTGAATCTTAGGTTCCATGTGGACCTTAGGTTGACCAACTTCTTCCATAGTGGTAGAAGGTGTAGTTAGCCTCTGAAGCTCTTCAGCTCCGAAGTAAATCATTACACATATGGGCTTGGCTGATTAGTAGAGGATCTCAACAGAAACTTGGTGAAGAGTCTGTAAAGAGCTCTGAGCATCTTTGGGTTGATTTGAAATATAAATCGAGACGGCTCAGACAAAGTGATGATAGGAGTAGAAGATGTTGAGGTTGAAGTATGCGTCTATGGGTCCTCAAGTGTTTGTCTCTGAACATTCTCCCCCTTTTTGGTAGCATCATCTTGAGAGCTAGATGAGCTAGAGGACGAAGTCAATGAGACCTGAACAGGTACATGCCTAACAAATCTCTCGGTCTGTTTCTCAGCTAGTTGAGCCTTGCGGTTGTCAATCTCAAGTTCCTAAGTGGCAAACCTTTCTTCTAAAGTCCTAACCAAGGATTCAAGGTTTGAGACTTTAGATAGAAGGTCTATTATGAGGAGTTGCATGCTTCCACATCTTCTTTTGAAGAATAAAGGGGAGATGAGGTAACATACCTAGTATGTTCAGCGTCACCACCAGATGTGGTTTCTTGGCACCCTGATTTCCCTTACTGAGTGATGTCTCTTTCAGAGTCATCAAACGACATGGTTGCCATAGATTTAGTCTCAGATATGTTACCACTGTCTATATGGTCTATTGAGGCACCTTCTGTAGTGGCAGCTAAATCTGTATGAGTCCCCTCCACATTAGTGGGACTTACCTCAATTGTGGGCTGCTAATGGGGGCTAGAGATAAGGGATCTCTCTTGGCTCTGTTGATCTTGGAGAGGGTGTTGTAAATCAATTTCATTGCTATGGAGAGATGTTATCTCTTCATCAGTTTTAAAAAGAAGCTCAGTGAAGGATAGGGATGGTAAGCATACTAACCCAGGACCTTGGTCAATGTCTACAGGCATTGAGCCTTTGGTGGGGCTGTCTCTTGTTGGCTGCTCAGAAGAGTGTAAATACTCATCTTGAGGGTTGTTGGTTTGGGTGTCGGGCTCATGGGTTTGAGACTGTGGAGACTCAAAACCCAAATTGAGGTCGAATGAGAAGGATGGTGAGACCTCAGACTGAGTGGGAGCCCATGTTTCCACTCTAGTCTTTTTGGATTGAACAGGAGGTGCTTGCTCTATCAGAGTAGATTGAATAAGGGTTCGTTTAGGGCGTCTCTTGTATGTGATGGTGATGGGTAGAGAAGGCAGTGTTGGCATTGTGGAGGTGGTTGCTGGTGCGGGTTCATCACCTGTGGGGTGAACAGGGATGTCACCAGGAGCTATGCGCTCAATCATACCTGGAAGTAGAGAAGTGTACCTTCCAGTGAAGTTGGTGGACACCTTCATCAAAGTCTTGAAAATGGTAGGCCTCATGTAAGGGACAGTCAGAGTAGCTGCACAAACAAGCATACTCTGTTCCAACTCACAGTTGATTATGTGTTGAATGAATTGGGGATACATAAAGCATGTCTCCCTTTGAAGATTCCCAATGAGATTGGTGAACACAAATATTAGGTAATTGAAGCGGAGGCCTCTCACCAGTCCATGAACTAAGCATCCTAGTTCATAAGGGATTTGATCCCATCCCCCAGATTTGTTAGACAGACAGTGGAAAACAACATGCAGGAGGAACTTCCAGTTGTAAGAGAAGTTGTACTTGTAGACTGTCGACCTGCTCACATCTCCACCATATCTTATGAGGATATAAGTGTTGTCTAAATCTTCTTTGGGGAATTCAGTAGGAGCTCCTTCATCATGAAGCTCGAGATGCTCCCTGATAAGTTGTTCAGTAATGACCAACTCTTGTCCATAAATGCTGGAACTTAGTACATGAATCCCGTTGAGGGTTTCGACTTGAGCATTTCCCCAAAATTCAGCCATTTGTTTGGAGTAAACAGTGGGGTTAATGGTAAGGGTTGTGTAGTAAGATGATTGGGTGAGAAAGGAGATGATTTCAAAGAAGTCAGCATCTCTTGAAGAATCAAGAAGTGCGACTTGGTTGTGCTGAGGGTTGAGTGCCATTGGAGAAAGGTGAGAGAGGATGAATTTGAGTTTGGGTAAAGTTAGAGTGGAGAAAATTTCTAGGGCAGTAAAAATTTCAAGTAAGAAGATGAAATTGAATAGTCGGGATTATTTAAAAGAGGGTGGGAAGGTGGTAATGGGGGTTAGGATAAGGTGATGTGATGTTATAGTGGAAGAAATGACAGTGGCGGTAAGGTTAAAATCAGTTAAATAATCCGACATCATTAACAAAATCTTTGCTTTTTATAGTGTGGGGCCCAAGAGATTTCCGTTACATAGTAAAATCTCTCTTCTGAATATAAAACATTTCTGAAGGTAATTTGTCTTCCGAAGGCAATTCTTACTTCCGAAGCAAAGACTTTGCTTCCGAAGGTCAGGATTGCTTTCCGAATGGAGAGTGTGTATAAGCCTCGGAAGTAGATCTGATATGAGATCAATCACTTCTTCCGAGACCAAAAACTCTTCCTGAGAAGAAAATTATCCTTTGAGAAATTTTGCTTCGGAAGATATGAAAATAGCTTCCGAGGGTTAATTTCTCTTCGGAAGAAATTTATACTTAGAAAATTTCAGAGAGACCTTATGTAACATGGCTTAAATTGTATTGACATAGAACATTACATATTAAAAAGTTTTCAAAAAAGGTAATATAATCAATGTTTATCATCCCAATAGCTGTTATGAGATACATAAATCTTTGTTCATCAAAACTTTGGTGAACAAATCAGCATATTGTTCATTTGAGTCAACTTTGATTAGTTTAATCAGATTTTTCTTTTGAATATCTCTAATGAAATGGTACCTGATATCAATATGCTTTGTCTTGGAATGCTTCACCAGATTTTCAGTAATGGAGATAGCACCGTTGTTGTCAATATGGATAGGAGTACTCATAAAGTTGAATACATAGTCTAACATCTAATTCTGAATCCATAGCATTTGAGCACAGAAGCTAACAACATCAATGTATTTAGCTTCAGTAGTTGATGTAGAGACAGGATTGTTTTTTGCATTGCCATGAGATGATCCTTCCACCAAGAAATTGACATCCTCCTGATGTGGATTTCTTGTCAATGTTGTAGCCACCATAGTCACTGTCAGAGTATCTATAGAGATTGAAATCCTTGTTTCTGGATACCAGAGACCTAGTTTGGGTGCTCCTTTGAGGTATCTGAGGATTCTCTTAACAGCAGCTAGATGAGACACCTTTGGAGCAGCATGATATCTTGCACAGATGCAGGTAGCGAACATGATGTCAGGTCTACCGGCTATGAGATACATCAGAGAACCAATAATTACCCTATACTGATGTTGATCAGTATCCTCCCCCTCAAGGTTAGGACAAAGATTGTGGTTTCTTGGTATGGGTGTCTTGGCAGGCTTACAATTTTTCATCTCAAATCTTTCTAAGATGTCAGAAACATACTTAGATTGATTAATGAAAAAACCTTCTTTCATTTGCTTCACCTGAATTCCAAGGAAAAAGTCCATTTTTTCCATCGAACTCATCTCAAACTTTTTCTTCATAATGCTTTCAAAGTCCTTACACATTTGGTCATTTGAATAACCAAATATGATGTCATCGACATAGACTTGAACAAGAAAAATGTCCTTTCCAGACTTAATGATGAAGAGAGTCTTGTTAATGGTACCTCTAGTGTTGCCATTCTTCAGAAGAAACTGAGAAAAAGTCTCATACCACAGCCTAGGAGCTTCGTGCAGCCCATATAGAGCTTTATCCAATTTGCACACATAGTTGGGGTGTTGTGGGTCTTCAATCCTGGAGGTTGGCACACATAGACTTCCCTATCTATATCCTCATATAGAAAGGCGCACTTGACATCAATCTGGTAAACAGTGAAGTCCTTGGATGCAGCATAAGCAAGGAAGATCCTAAATGCCTCAAGTCTTGCAATAGGTGCAAAGACATCAGTATAATTGATTCCTTCCTCTTGGGTGTATCCTTGAACTACAAGTCTTGCTTTGTTCTTGATGATCAAGCCTCTATCATCTCTCTTGTTTCTGAAAACCCATTTAGTGCCTATAGGTACTTGACTAGATGGTAGCGGACATAGGTTCCATACCTTTTGTCTCTTGAATTGAAGCAGTTCCTCTTGCATCGATTCAAGCCAACTACTATCTTTCAAGGCATCTTTCACTTTCTTGGGTTCCATCTGGGATAAAAAGCATGAGTACAAGCAGACATTCCCATGATGAGTCTACGCTCTTGTCCTCACACCTTCAGAGACATCCCCTATGATGTTCTCAGTTGGATGAGTGTTATGAATCCTAAGACGAGGAATCACTTCCACCTACAGAGATAGATCTAGATTGGACATGTTCTGCTTAGGAGCTGGTACACTCTGTCCAGCTGTTGTTTCAAAGTCATTCAATAAGGACTAATTGAATGAATGAGAAACATCATCAATGGTTGGTTGTGAGGTAGTATTAACAGTTGCCTGTTCCTTCAAAATACTACTTTCTTCTGCCTAGTGTTATGGTGGATCACCTGATGAGTTTTGAGGCTCAGCAAGTGATTCACTTGATGAAGCTTCACTATTCCTTGATATGGTTAAGCTGTCAGATCTGTGAATGGTGGAAACTTCATTTATTGTAGCTCTTGGAGAATTTGGAAGAGGTCTGGGTAGCTCAAACAGTTGATCATCAATAGCAGTATCAGCATCATTTTGAGCACCTGTTCCAGCTGAAACATTCTCATAAGATGGTTTAGAATAGTTTGGAAACAATTCTAAATCAAAGATATGATCAAGGCCATTCCCCCAAACACAAGGAGTGTGCTCATTAACAACTATATTGGATGAATCCTTAAATTGTTGATTCTTAATGTTCTATACTCTATAAGCTTTGGAGCTAGAAGAGTATCCAACAAAGATAGCATCATCCGACTTTTCAGCAAATTTTGCCAAATTGTCTTTTGTGTTAAGTATGGTACACCGCTGCCAAAGGACCTTAGAAAGCCAATGAACGGTGGCCTCTTGTTTCATAGCTCATAAGGGGTTTTCCATGTGGCTTAACTACAAGAACTCTGTTCTGCACATAGCATGCAGTGCTAACTACCTCTGCCCAGAATGTAAAAGGTAGTTTTGAATCAGCTAACATAGTTCGAGCAGCCTCAATAGGTGTCCTGTTTCTTCTCTCAGCAACACCGTTTTGTTGAGGAGTTCTGGGAGCACCGTATTGTATGGCAATCCCTTTTGAGTAACAAAATGATTCAAGAACGAAGTTCTTAATCTCAGTCCCTTGACCACTTCTAATAATTTTAACCTTGTGATCAATTGATTTTCTATTTTAAGAATAAAAGATTTTAATGTTTCAGCAGTTTCATCTTTAGTTTTTAAAAAGAATACCCATATGAATCTTGTAAAATCATCAACTATCACAAGGCAATATGATTTTCTTCCAATGCTCATTATACTTGTGGGACCAAAAAGATCCGTGTGCAATAAGTGTAATGGAGTAGTGATAGAGTTAACACATTTGGATTTATGAGAGGTCCTGTGTTGCTTCCTTTTCAGGCATGCAACATAGTTATCTTTGCAGAAAAACTCCTTTTTAGGCAAGCCATGTACCAAGTTATTTTTAGCCAATTTATTCATTGTCTTAAAATTTACATGACACATACGTTTATGCCACAGTGTTGACTCATCACTATCAGCTTTGGAAAGAAAGTATGGTACTTCACCCATTGGGGAAGCATTGTTCATATCCAGCTTGTACATATCCCTTTCTTGGGAGATCTAAGAAGCACCAATTCTGGAGGAATGGTCATCCCTAGTTTGAGGATAATGCACTCATGTTCTGTGAAAAGCATCTAGTTTTTTTGATCACAGAATTAAAAAACACTTAACAGATTGTGTTCAAGCTGTTTGAAAAAGTTCACTTTGTCAACTTTTAACTTACCATTAGATATACTCCCTCTGCCAGAAATATATCCTCCGGCCTCACCTCCAAATTGGACAGGACCTCCATCATAGTGTTGAAACTATTGAAGGAGAGATCTGTTCCTTGTCATGTGCCTGGAGCATCCACTGTCCACAATCCAGACATTGTTGTTCTTATCATATGGATGTCCTTGCACAGAAGATGAATTGTTAGTTTTGATTGGAAGCCCAAGACTTGTTGGTCTTGGGTTCTTCCAAGGATAATGACATAATTGAACCAAAAGATATGCATAGGGGCTCAATAGATGTCTTTGAAGAAGAGGTTTGGGATGCAACATCTTCCTTGATTTTCCAGTCCATCCTTTGGTCGATCTTGGAGGATGAGCCTATAGAGGCTTTTGCAGCATGGCCTTCTTCTGAAGCTTCTTTCTTTTTGGAAGAAGTCCTCACCACATTTTCTTCTGAAGCAGTCTTATTCTGGGATGGTTTCAAGGGAATCTTCTTGTTCTTTCGAACTTTAGTAGCATTTGCTTCCGAGGCCATTTTTCCTTCAGAAGAAATAGTTTTACGAAAGCAAACTTGCTTCGGAAACCAGCTTTCCCTTCTTCATCACTTGAACCGTTTGAAAAGGTCCAAATGTGAAACCTTCCCTGACTCCTTCTTCCTAACATTATTTGCAAAATGTGTGCTTGCAGGATTGCATTAACAATCTTTTGCCATATGGTTGTGCAGACCACACATTATGCATGCAATGTTAGTCTTTTGGGACTGTGAAGGTTGCTGTTTCTTGGGCTTCTTCTCTTCATCAGCGACCTTTCCCTTCAACTTCTGATCCTTTGGCAGGACAGGAGTGCTAGTATTACACTCCTTTCTTGAATCAAAAGTACCTCATACTTGGAATCCAGCTGAGATAAAGACACCTTTTTGCTTTGGGTCAATCTTCAGCTTAGACTCAGCCACTTTCTTGTCAGTTCTTCTAGTAGCTTTAGCTCTGCTTCTTCTGGCCTTAGTGGTTAGGATTTTGTTGATACATGTATGTCCCTAGATCATGATATGAATGTAATAGATCTTGTTTGTCTGATTCTGAGGTAATACTTGGAATGATTAATGAAATGATATTGCTTGTTTGATATTTATAATGTTTAATATTTCATTAATGAGTCGATATTGAATTGGTTAATTAGATTTGTGATTGTTTGAATTATTACACATAATGTTATATTAATTAATTAATACATTCAAACTTAACAAAATAAAGTTCTCATGCGAGTGGCCCATGCAAATGGACCATACGCATGAATAACTTCATACGAATGACTCAGTCGCACGACTGAACCGGGAGACTGGATCAGTCGTATGATTATAACATGAGATTGACTCAGTCGCATGACTGAATACTCAATGATACGAATGAATCAACCGCATGGTTCAATCGCACGACTGAACCATACTAATGGTTCAGTCGCACAAATGAATAATACTAACCTATAAATACAACCCAATTCGTGAAAAATAAAGAGCTTTTGATTAATTACGACTCTAGACGTACCCTAGCCGTCCAGAAGCCTCACAATTCGTTCTCCAAGTTCATAGAACACATTAGATCGATTCCCAATCGAGTTCTAACGTTAGTTTCAATTCTTGATTGATTCTTCGTGTGTTCTCACTGATTGGATCGCCAATCAAATAGGATTCCGCACTATTTGATCTGGTTTACACGCTAATCACTAGGTATTTCGTTCAAATACCAGGTCCTAACAAGTGGTATCAGAGCTTTGGCTCTTGATTACGCGTGATTCAATCAAGATCGATAAAAAGTTTGTGTTTTTGCACTAAAAACGCAATATTTTGTGTTAAAAGTGATCTTGGACGTTCCCTGCTCATCAAAGTTTGGTTTCTACGGACTTAGGCGATTAGACCTTGCGAAATTTCGAATTTTTACGGCTAAAACACGTTTAACCTAGAAATTTTCGCAAAACAGCAGCCACAGTCGCACGAGTGTGCCATTCGCACGACTGGACTTCATTCACTGAACCGTTCGTTCGCATTACTCATACGCATCAGATTCATTCGCACGACTGAGCTAATCGCTTAGTTCAGCCGCACGATTGAACCAGTCGCAGAGTTCATACGCACGACTAGACCATTCGCATCCTTCAGTCGCACCAGTGACAGTTTGTTTCATTAGACTTAAAGTTGTTCGCCATGGAAGATCAAATGTCAGCCTTTACTGCTGGAAAGGACTCTAGGATACAAAACCTGCTGTTGCTTGAGAGTGAGGTGGGTAATCATAATAAACCACCAAAGCTCTTGACGTTAGATGAATTTCCCCACTGGAAACAACGTTTTGAGATCTACCTCAATGGAGTGGATCCGAATCTGTGGGAAGCCATCGAGATTGGATATAGTACACCGGTGGGAGCTGATGGAGTTAAGCTAACGTTAGGTGGGATGACGGATGTGCAGAAAGTTAAATACAATGCAGAGAAAAGAGTTTATGCATTGATTACACAGTCTATTCCTAAAGACATATTCCACTAGTACTCAGAGAATAAGCAGTCCAAGAAACTTTGGGATGCGCTAGAAAAGAGGTATGACGGGAATGCTTCATTGAAGGCAATCAAAGATAAGGAGTTAAAGAAGGAATTCGATAACTTCTCATCAATGGGAAACGAGAGTTTAGACGACGTTATAGATAGATTTTACCATCTGATGAGTGAACTGCATACACATGGGGTGGCAACTACCATGGAAGAGAAAGTTACTAACTTTGCAGATGGATTGCCTGAAAAGTGGTCCTCATTCGTGTCTAACTTAGACAGAATGGAATGCTGGCAAAACTAGATATTAATGACTTCATTCTTAAGTTGCGAGAAGAGTCACTTAGGATGAAGTACAGAGCTCAGAAGTCTTCGTACAATCAAAATCCAGCCTTGTACAACGCCACGCCTCCAGCTAAGACATCTGGAGCACCTCTCCAGACTGCATTTGTGTCTAGCTCATCGGGTCATTCACATGTGTCTCCTTCAGGATCAGACACGTCGGGACTCTCTTGTACCCACTATATTGGATCCGAAACAAGTGCTACTAAACTAAAGACCGAGAATCTCAGAAATGTGACTGTGGAAATAGCTCGAGAACACATGGATCTTTTGGTTGCAATGGTCCATTCTTATGATGAACTTGTTGCTGGGAAGATTGGAAACTGCCATCTGGCAGACGAGGACTACGAGCAGGTGAACGAAATGGAGCTTGAGAGGATGGACATAATGTGGGCCTTAGCTAGTGCTGTTAGGAGGGCAAAGAAGTTTGTAAAACAAACCGGACAGAACTTAGTAGCTACTAAGGATACCACATTTGGCTTTGACAAGAGCAAAGTGACCTGCTTCAACTGTGGAGAGAAGGGGCACTTCAAAAGAGAGTGTGTCAAGCCTAAGAAGACGGGTAACGGGAACCCGTTCTCGTCCTTCACTCGTCAAGACAAGCAAGCTACCAGTTCTACTTCATCAAGCAAGGATCCAAAAGCCTTGATTGCTCATGATGATAAAGGACAGGATTGGACCTTTAGGTTTGTCTCACCAGGGGAATCAAACATTGCAAGTGTAGAAGATATTGACAGTGATTCCGCTAGTGAAGGAGATGTAGCAGTTGAGATAGCGATGTCACATAGTGAAGAAGCAACTACAACCGAGGTCAGTTACAAGCCTAAAGAGGAGACTACCACGTCAGAGATAAAAAGAAGAATCACCAGAACCAGAGACATCTGATGCGCGTTGATGGCTAACTCTTCTGAATCAACTCAGGTAAGTACTACTGACCAAATGTTTGATAATCATGCTTGTTCTGATTGTGATACTTTTAGGAATAGCATAGATGAAAATTTTGCTAGGTTATTAGATCATAATGATAGCTTAGTAAAAGATTTGCACCTGTGCATTGAGGCTAATAGGGTATTAAAACAAAATGAGCATAGTTATAAAGAAAAGATAGACCTTTTGACTAAACAGCTTAGGGAAACAGAAGTAGTTGCATTTAACCAAGCTAATGACATTAGGTATTATCTAAACTCCCTAGAAGACACTAAGAAGCAAAAGGCAGTTCTAGAAGTAGAAGTAAATTCATTAAAACAGAAACTGCACAGTTGGACTAGTTCTTCACACATAGTCCAACACTTAGTGAAAGAAAGGAACAACGGGAGGGATTGGGTTATAAAGTGGTTCCACCACCACCTGAGACTTTGATGAACACTAAGACTAGACCAATAAATAGTAATCCCATCAAGGATCATGTGATGTCTACTCCTCTTGTTAGTGATCCAGATTCCTTATGTTCATCTATTGACTCTGGAAACAAACAAAAGGAGGCCACTTCAAAGGCAAAGGATAAATTGTCTTGTGTTAATCTGGAAAGGAATTTGAAAAGGTTAACTTAAAGTCAGGATCAAACAGAGTCAAATCAGAACCTAAAAGGACTTCTAAGGTTAATCTTTCACATACTTCAAGTCAAAAACCTATTAACCAAAAAGAAAAGGATGTTAAACAGGTTAAAACAGTTAACTTTGTTAAACCGGAGAAAACAACCAAAGAACCAGAGTCAAAACCTAGAGTGAGTTATGGTACTAGAGTGTCACACACTTCTCCACAAAGAAAGTTTAATCATAAAGTTGATAGCAGATCGTGGTACAACTGTGGTGAATATGGACACATTGCTTCCTATTGTCACTTCTATCAGACACCTAGGAAGAAAATTGAACTTCAGGTTTCAAAGCCTAGGTCTTCTAAGAGGAGAATTTCTCTAACTCCACCTAGAAGAACTAGTGAACCTAAAATTCAATCTGCAAGTCAGTCGACTGTTTATCACAAATAGGCATTGCACAAATCTGGATTATGGAAAGAGAAGACATCCACTGTGTCTGATAATAATGACAAGAAAGAATCTGAGCTACCCTCATCCTCTAAAGGTCAATGGGTAGAATTTATGATGTGTGATGCCTCTGGGAAACCCAAGCCAGTAAAGGCTTGGGTTCCTAACCCAAACTAATCCTTTACTTTGTATGTGCAGGGTGTTCGATACAGTGCTGAAACTAACACGTGGATAGTAGACAGCAGAGCATCCAGGCACATGACAGGAAACAGGCTCTTTTATCAAACGTCAAGCAAATAAAAGGAGGGCATGTTTCGTTTGCTGGAAACAAGGGTGGCTATATAACAACCCAGGGAGAAGTGGGGAATCAGAAAGTTAAGTTTGATAAGGTGAACTACGTTCAACAACTACAAAACAACTTACTTTCTGTCTCCCAAATATGTGATAAGGGATTTAAAGTCATCTTCGACAACAAGAAGTGTTACGTACTAAAGAAAGACTACGTGATCCCAGAGGACCAAGTTTTGATGACTGCTTCAAGATATAAAGATCTTTATGTCTTGGATCTGTCAACAGCTTCTACAACGGATCATGAGGTTCAGTGTTTTCTATCTAAAGCTACTGAAAAGGATTCCATCTCCTGGCATAGGAGAATGGGACACATTAGTCAAAGGAAGATGAATCACTTGATTCAGAAGGATCTGGTGAGAGGAGTTAATGTCAAGAACTTCCAGCTTCCTGACTTTTATGTAGCTTGCAAGAAAGGCAAACAGACAAAGAAGTCTCATTCGGAAAAGAAAGTTCATTCAATAGAACTTCCTCTTGAGCTTCTTCACATGGATCTGTTTGGTCCAGTCAGTACAAAGAGCATTGCAGGCGACTTGTACTGCTTTGTGGTCACTGATGACTACTCAAGGTTCACTTGGGTAATGTTTTTGAAATCCAAATCAGAAACATTTGAGTCATTCAAAGCGTTGGTAACCACACTGGAATCTCTCTACAAGCTGAAGGTTAGACAAGTACGCTCAGACAACGGAACAGAATTCAAGAACCAGTGGATGGAGGCATACTGCAAGGAAAAGGGAATTGTGCATCAATTCACTTCTACTTACACGCCTCAGATGAATGGCGTTGCTGAGAGAAAGAACAGAAGCTTGATAGAGACAGCACGGACTATGCTGGCAGACTCGAAACTGCCTATCCAATTCTGGAATGAGGCAGTGGCAAATGCATGCTATACACTGAATCGAGTCCTGATAGTCAAGCGCCACGGAAAGACATGTTACGAGCTACTACAAAGACGCAAACCGAATCTGGAGTATCTCGAACCATTTGGCCCGCCGTGCACACTTCTGAAGAAGACACAAGAGGGTAAATTCAGCGAGAAGGCAGATGAAGGAATATTTCTAGGATACAACATACCGAACAAGCGAGTTTACAACAACTCAACGGGTCTAGTAGAAGTATGGTGTAATGTTGACGTTCAGAGATATACCACACCACCTACTGGAAAAGGACCCGCCTACTTTTTCGACTATGATGGATTCTTCAAGTCCTTCAACTTCTCTCTCTCCCTCGGATGACGAGTTAGCTACACGGATGATGTATGATATCTTGAATACACCAACATCTAGCTTACAGGGAGAATCATCTATTCAGTCAGAGGGAGTAGTCGACGACAGTGACTCCTCCTCTGAAGATGAAGCTGAAGAAGATAACCAGAACAGTCAGGAAGAATAGGTTCCAGTTCCTGAAAGTCCACAAGTATCTACCAGTGATGTACCTTCGACTTCGGAGCCTCAAACTCCAACTACCTCAGCTACAGAACCAATGTTCATAATCTTGGCTCTGAGGTAGCGGTTCCTACTACTCCAGGATCACGACTAAACGTCTATCATCCCCTAAAAAATGTTATTGGGGATGTCAGATCAGGAGTGCAAACCCGAAATCAGCTATACTCAGCTGATTACGCCTCAGTTATGGAAAAAGGATATATTCATGATGGTGCTTATCGGTGTTTTGTCTCACAGTTTGAGCCAAAATACGTCAGTGATGCACTAAATGATGAGGCGTGGGTGAGTGCCATGCAAGAAGAACTTCTTCAGTTCAAGAAGTTAGGTGTATGGACTCTGGTTGATAGACCTAAAGGTGCTAAGGTCATTGGCACCAAATGGGTTCTAAAAGGCAAGAAAGATGACCAAGGGGTAATTATCAGGAACAAGGCTCGATTGGTGGTTCAAGGTTTTCGCCAAGTCGAGGGAATTGACTAAAATGAGGTGTTTGCACCCGTGGCAAGGATGGAAGCCATTCGTATCTTCCTTGCCTATGCATCGTACATGATGATTAAAGTCTATCAATTAGATGTGAAGAGTGCATTCCTTCATGGGGAAATAAGAGAAACAGTCTATGTCAGTCAACCAGAGGGATTTGAAGATCCTTATCATCGGGATAGAGTCTACAAGCTCGATAAGGCTTTATACGGGCTTCATCAAGCTCCACGAGCTTGGTATGAAAACTTTCGACTCATCTTGTCAAACACGGCTTTCGCAGGGGAGTCATTAACTGCACGCTGTTCTTTAAAGAAAAAGATGGCGACCTACTGCTCGTACAGATCTATGTTGATGACATAATCTTCGGTTCAAAGAACGAAGAGTTATGCAAAGAGTTTGAAGCAGTTATGAAGAAAGAGTTTGAAGCAGTTATGAAGAAAGAGTTTGAGATGAGTGCTATGGGGGAGATGAAGTTCTTTCTCGGGTTACAGGTGGATCAAACACCAAATGGGATCTTTCTACATCAGACCAAGTATGTAGGAGACATTCTCAGTCGTTTTGACATGGAGAATGCATCTGCTACTGGAACTCCACTGGCTACGAATCACGACATAGCACCAGATGAAAATGGAGATCTTGTAGATGCCACGATGTACCGAGGAATGATTGGATCCCTCATGTATCTCACTGCCTCAAGACCTGATATCATGTATGCTATATGTTTATGTTCTAGATATCAGGCTAAGCCTAAGGTCAACCATCTGATCGGGGTCAAAAGGATTTTTCGTTATTTGAAGGGTACACCCACACTTGGGTTGTGGTATTCTCATGATGATGACTTTGAGCTCACTGCGTATAGTGACTCAGATTACAGAGGCTGCAAGATGAACTACAAGTCTACATCCGCAGGGTGTCAATTCTTTGTGAGAAGACTAGTTACTTGGCAGTGTAAGAAGCAGACATCGGTTGCATTGTCAATCTGTGAAGCCGAATATGTTGTTGCTGCAAGTTGCTGTTCACAAATCATCTGGATTCAATAGCAAATGCGAGATTACGGTTTAACGTTCTCCTCTACTCCTATTTGTATTGATAACTCTGCTACAATTGCAGTAACTAAAAATCCGGTTCAACATCCTAAGACCAAACATATCGGTATTAAATACCATTTCATAAGAGAGAGTTTTGAAAAGAACTTAATTGATGTGGTAAAAATTAATACTGATTTTCAACGCGCTGACCTCTATACTAAAGCCTTTGATAACCACGTTTTCATATTTGCTAGAGGTCAACGGCGTTAAAAAGAAAAGTGATGTTATTCCTGATGGATCATGTGTAGTCTGATGTAGGTTAGTTAATTTTTCTTTCTTATTTTATTTGTTTTATTTTGGTCTGTTTAAATTAAACTCATGTTATTTTGCTGGTTATTAAAATCCTAAAATAATTAAACCAGTTTATGATTTTAGTATTTTAGGGGGAGAATAAGTCAGCAAGTAACATTTAAAAAAAACGAGGGAGAAGGAGTGGAAAGCTGATTTAAGGTAGATCGTATCTGTGATACCGATTCAAACTCTTTGGAATATGATAGTACACAGGAACAAGTCAAGAGGGACTTTAAAATTTTAATTTAGAAAAGGTGCAAAAATTCAAAGTATAAGTCTGTGTAGTCTAAGCAATATAAAAGGGAAGATGATAGAAAAACTGGTAACTCCTAAGGTAACACAATGAGAGTAGACCTAGAGGTTGCTAGACCACAATTGATATGTCGGTAGATTCAACACAATAGATGATTAGACCTGACTCGTGATCTCAAGATCAAACTAAGTTGTTCAACTGACTGTGGGCTTCCATCTTATCACTAGTTAACACAATCGACAATATTCCAATAAGGGGTAATGAGCATGTAAACGCCACAAATGTGTGCGGATGACCATAAACAGAGCAAAGCACGAGAAAAAAATGAAAGACAAATGCTATCAAGCTAATGATGTATGCTGTTGGTGCATTTGTGCAAAATAAAATTATGCTGCTCTAACAAGGAGATAGGTTGTGTGCCTCTCTGCTATGCGATGGCACTGACCTGAGGATAAGCATAACCTAGATATTCTAGAATTCATTGTTGTTTGCCGCCTCTCTGTTGTGCGATGGCACTGACCTGAGGACTGGCTTCTCTTTGAAAGCTCTAAGAATAGTCTCTCCTGTAAAAAACCCGTAGACCGCTTAAAAGCTCATGAGGAATGTTGATTACCATATAAGTGTGGGATCCACAAATGTTAGTTGAAATAATTAAACCTAAATCTATCACCAGTCTGTGTCAAAAGTCTGCGTATGGATTTAAGAGGACAAACATATTGACAATCATTGTGGCTGCAATTCTTGAAAGTTCTAATCAATGTGGTAATCTAATAGTTCCAGTATGATTTCCTAAAAGTTGCTAACGACTCTGGATAAAACCAAGAATAGAGCATCAAAAGATTTTGACAACAAGTTCCAAATGATTTGACTTGCCTGTATGATTCCAAAATTGGCTTGGTCCATGTGTGGTCAATCTAAGTTGAAGTTGTCTATTCCGGAAACAAATCCAGTAGATTTCCATCTAAGGACTTATCTCTCACAAAAAGCAAAAACAATTCTTATTTTGATTCTTTAGTTTAATTTTTTAATTTAGTTAGTCTTTTAGTTTGTTTGTTTGTCGGACTACATCAGGAAAATCAGTAAGGGATCAACTCACTAAAAGAGTCATGTCGGAGAAGACCTCATGTGTTTTAAAAGTTTAAAACAGTCACGTCTGAGGTGATCAAAAAGTTTTCAAGTCAAAACGATCATGTCTGAGATGATCAAATGCTCATAACGTTAATTTCTGCAATTAAAGGGATTTTAAAAGTTAAATATTCAAATTGGCAAAAAATTAATGACTATGACCTATTCGCATGAATGGACCATACGTATGGACCAATCATACGAATGGAAGCCATTCGTACGAATGGACCATGAATATGGACCATCTAACCGAATGGCCCATACGATTGGCCCAGTCGGATGCTTAAGGGCGGATGAGTGAGTCAGTTGCACGACTGAGATCCAGTCGGACGACTGAAGAAGGACGACTGAACCAATCGCACAACTGAGTCCCACTCGCACGACTGAAAGGTGCGTATGAGCTCAGTCGCACGATTGAATCTAGGGTTAGTATAAAGAGGGGGAGTCGGTCGCAGAGACTCACCACCTTCAAAATAACCCTGAATCGCACGACTTAACACAACTCTGCAAAAATTTCATTTGATCTCTAAACCCCCTTTCTTGATTACTGACCATCTACATCGACTCTACAGGTAATTTACGTATAGGAGCACTCCCATAACTTAAATTTGATGAAAAAATCGGTACATTCAGACTCGCAAAAGAACCAGACTTAAGTGACTAAATAACTAACTAAATGACTCAAACAAACGAAAGTAAAGATGTTAGGTGGTATAAGATGTATTGCGAGTCAAATGAACCAGATAACGATGTCTAAAACTCAAAAATGGTGAAAAAGTGATTTTGAATTGAACAGTCAGTACATCATGTGAATGGACAGAGTGATGAACTTCAGTCGCACGACTGAAGGGTGCGAACTGCTAAATGCACGACTGAACCATGCGTATGAAGTTCAGTCGCACGACTGGTGTAACCGCATGAGGTTACATACGTATGAGCCCAGTCGCACACTCAGTGGTACGCATGGGATCAGTCGCACGACTGAACCCCATTCGCACTATTCATCGCACGACTGAACTCAGTCGCACAATCTCAATCGCATGACAGAAAGATTTTCTTCAAGTTTAAGGTTTTCATGACTTTCTTAGCCAATGGTACTAATGTTTACTATCTTTGTGTAACAGATGGCGAGTCGATGGATTATGAGCACGAAGCACAATATATGTGCTCATCTGGACTTGACATCCAGAAACGCTGCCGATTTCTCTAGCATCATCATATTTCTACTGAGATCGAGGATTGCACATGCCATATCTACTCCTTGTACTCCTTATCGATCCATTCAGCAAGCCTTCTGGGAAGGCGCTACAGTCGATAGATCGTCCGAGCCTCATTGCATCAGAAGTACCATCTTTGGAGAGGCTATTACTATCTCAGAGGAGGATCTGAGGATCGTATTACAGTTGGGGGATGACACTGATTGTCCGACTCGATTACACCCCCTCACAGTCAGAGGATGCTTTCTTAGAGCCAAGTACTCTGGGGATATCAATGCTGGGGTACTCAACAAGAGTACCTCTGTCCTAGTTTAAATATCTTGCGCACGTGCTGCTTAAGAGCATAGCTTCTAGAAAGGGAGGTTTTGATGAGCTATCTGACCAGATGCAAAACGCGTATGTTGCGTTGGTGCTGAACCATCCGTTCAGCTTCTCCAAGATGATCTTCACCTATCTGGTGGAGAACATCGAGGGGAAAGGGAAGGAAGGCTTCTGTATGTACCCGAGGTTTATGCAGATGATCATAAATCAGAAGCTTCCTTCCTGCCGAAGGAAGGAGATGTGGTAGTCCTCGAGGTGATGGATGATACTACCCTGGGGAGGATGAAAGTGTACAGAGGGAAGCAAGTGAAACCTCCTGTTAGGAGTTGTTTGGTCATCTTGCCGGGATGACTACGTGGTGCCAGCAAAGAGAAAGTGGCGCCACGATGATAGTGACTCTGATGTGGAGCAGATTGCTCTACCCACTCATGACTCAGATGATGATGACAGTGGGGATGCTGGAGACGGTATGCCTATTCCACCTAGAGGCACTGTGTCTGATGTTTTCCTCCAGTGTCCGTCCCAGCTGGGGAAGTAGCCGAGCTGGAGCAGTGATTTCAGCAGGATTTCATGGTGCGGAGGAGGAGGATGAGTCGGATGAGGAGCCCCTAACGCGAACTGTGGGAAGCAAAGTTGTTCCCACAGAACATGGACTAAGGGTGGTTGGTGAACACCCGAGAGACTCCGGAGAGACTGATACTGATCCAAGCTATGCATCGGGGTCCGCAGGCAGGGTTGTAGGGAGAGCTTCCACCTCAACGGGGACGAGGAGGAAGAGGATGGCTAAACCCCATGGTCAGAAGAAGAAGAAGCGTCGGGTGACCTTCCTTACCACCACAGCCACCACATCCACCACAGCCACCACATCCACCACAGCTACCACAGCCACCACATCCACCACAGCCACCACATCCACCACAACTACCACAGCCACCACCATACCTCCCACAACAGCACAGACTCCATCCACCACCATATCCTTTACTCCCACATCACCTCCATCATTTCACAGACCTATCTTTACTACAGCCACCACCACCACCACTTCACACCAAGCAATACCCCCAGCCCATCCCTCACATACTTATGGATCACCTCTACCTCCAATCGGGGTAGAGGAACAACTGTCTGCGCTTAATAGAATGGTGATGCGCTTACTGGCTGCAGATGAGGAAAAGGCAGCCCAGATCCGCCAGCTTACTGACCTGACTGCTGCACAATCACACTAAATTGCAGAGCAGGCTCGAGTTATAGAGGAGCAGGCCAACAGATGGCTGCTCAGAGCACTGAGATAGCCAACTCCAATCACATAGTGTCACATCAAGCAAGAAAAAAGGAGTTGGAGAAGGCAAAGAAGACTATCCTGTTAAACTGAAAGGATCTAAGGAGGAGCCATTAAAGATCAATGAAGGGGACAGAGATGATGATGATGAGAGATGATGATGAGGATGTTGAGAGTGATACTGAGGAGAATGAAGAAACCGAAGAAGATAGGATAGAGAAGGACGATGATGATGAAGCAGAAGGAGGGGATGCAGCTACATCGGCCTCTGCTACAGGTTAAGAGAAAAGGTCAAAGAAGAGACAAGATCAATCAGCTTCTACTTCTGCTCCTCCAAGTGATGAGACTATGATACAGGATAAAAGTAAAGACTAGATGTTTATGTATTTATTTACTTTTGTGTTTGAATCCTGTATTGAAAACGATATATTGAATGTTTATGTTAAGTGAATGCATTTCTGTTTGATTAATTACTAATGACTTATGTGTTGAATGTTTAAATCAAAAGATCCAAATTACCAAAGAGATGAGTTTGATGTTGCTCCCCTTCAGCAGTCAAGACTCAGCTAACAATGATTCTTGATCTGCAAGGGATTGTCAGAAGGTCAGTGAACTACCCTGAAGAAGGGGAAATAATTCATGACCTATCAAACGAGCAACTGGCAGAGCTTTTCAAGCTAAATCCAGATGAGATAGTGAAAGATGCTCTGACATGCGATTCGACTAGTGACGAAGAGCTCAATGATGTTGATGAAGTCGAGATCGAAGATGTCACTACCGAGGATTACCTTCAGTACGCTGACAATGAGGGTAATGTGGTCCCCAATCTGGGTGAATCCCTTGTCAGCGATACTTTTGAGGTGTTGAACAAGATGGAGCAAGAAACAGAGAAAGCAGTAGGAATAGCCCAAGCCTCAAATGATGATGTCGACATTTGAAAGGCTGAGTGGGCTGCATGTTTTGAAGAAGTTAGAGCCCAACGTACTGCACCAAAGAAAGATTCCTACACCAAACTCTATAGAGTCAAGAAACATCACAAGGTGTCAGGAAGGATCATAGCATGGGCGTATTTTGGGGATCTTAATGCTTATGCGGTTAAGAGAGAACAGGGCATAGAGTACTTCAGATTCCCACATGATCTGAAGACTCTACCAGGTTTTGAGCTCAACCAGCTGGCCAAACTAAAGCTTTTGTATGCTGATCCGAGGAAGATGTCAGGCTGGTTTAAGGCTGCCCTAAAGAAGGAGTATCACACCAGATGGGTTAACTTCAGACCCCAACAGCCTACTAGGTATATCAGAAGGTCTGAGGTTGATGCTTTACTGGCAAGCCCAGATAGTGTTGAAGTGGAATCCTCCGCGCACAATGTCAAGAATCCCACTCAGGGAAATGCCACAGGATTTCACTCCACACTTTAAGTGGTGGTACTACGATTGGAGAACAGCTGAAGCGGTCATAGTCCTAAGCAAAGAGGGACAAATGGATACGATCAGGGTATTCGACCCGATGTGGCTTACAAACTTGTCGGAAAATGATGTATATACGCTATACAAGTGGCCACTGTTCTATGATACGCAAGATATTGTACAAGCCCTCCAGTTCCAGAACGTTATACGACTCTGCTTCGCGTTTGAGATTCACACGGGAGTCACAAATAAGGAGAAGTACAAGAAATACAAGGAGGTTATGCAGAAAACAAGAGATTAGAGAGATCTAGGTCCAAGAGGGAGTTTGTTGATACATGTATGTCCCTAGATCATGATATGAATGTAATAGATCTTGTTTGTCTGATTCTGAGGTAATACTTGGAATGATTAATGAAATGATATTGCTTGTTTGATATTTATATTGTTTAATATTTCATTAATGAGTCGACATTGAATTGGTTAATTAGATTTGTGATTGTTTGAATGTTACACATAATGTTATATTAATTAATTAATACATTCAAACTTAACATAATGAAGTTCTTATGCGAGTGGCCCATGCAAATGGACCATATGCATGAATAACTTCATACGAATGACTCAGTCGCACGACTGAACCAGGAGACTGGATCAGTCGTATGATTATAACATGAGATTGACTCAATCGCACGACTGAATACTCAATCGTGCGAATGAATCAACCGCATGGTTCAATCGCACGACTGAACCATACTAATGGTTCAGTCGCACGAATGAATAATACTAACCTATAAATACAACCCAATTCGTGAAAAATAAAGAGCTTTTGATTAATTACGACTCCAGACGTACCCTAGCCGTCCAGAAGCCTCACAATTCATTCTCCAAGTTCATAGAACACATTAGATCGATTCCCAATCGATTTCTAACATTAGTTTCAATTCTTGATTGATTCTTCGTGTGTTCTCACTGATTGGATCGCCAATCAAATAGGATTCCGCACTATTTGATCTGGTTTACACGCTAATCACTAGGTATTTCGTTCAAATACCAGGTCCTAACAGATTTGATCTTCACAGGAGGAGATGGGTATTTCTACCTGTTCCTTCCCTGTGGTGGCCACTATTGTTGTTTCATCCTTCAACTCTAGTGAGGAAGGGTCAGCAGTTGGAACCTCTTACTCCTCAGTACCACATCTAGGTTGTCTAATAGACTCATAAGAGTGTGATGGAGCAATTTTATGGTTCCCAACCCTCCTTTGTTCTGATAATAGAGCTTCGAGTGGGAGGACAATGCAAGAATAACATGGAAGTTCTGGCCTGAGCCTCAGTAGGGACAAGCTGGGCTTGAGCCTCAGACAATTGGATATCAGATCCTTGATTTGAGTCTTGTAGTTGGTGTGTTCATGTTTTAAAAGAGACACCGTTTTCTCTAACTCCTCAATTTTCTTTTGATAGTCAGATTCAGCTCTCTTAAAGTCAGATTTTAAATTATTTAAAGACTCAATATCTGATCTGATTTCCATATTGTAATCATGATAAAGTTTAACTTTAGCTAAACAGGCTGGAGTACAGAGATGTTCATATACCTGAGTATCATCTGTTCCTGCCATGAGAGCTTGAGCAGGAGTCACATCCTGTACCATGAAGCTCTAGTCAACTTCTTGAGCCATTGCAGCTGTTTCAGTTGACTTTCCAGTGGGCTTTGAGGTTGAGGGATGTGTGGAGGCCTGTGGGGTTCCCTGATTGGTCTTGGGAGCCTTGCATTCCCTTGCAAAGTGACCGAGTTGGTTACAGTTGTAACACTTTGCTTTGGTCTTCTCAAACCCAAACTTACTGGTAGTTGGGTTTTGAGGGAATTGCCTTTCAGTTCTCTTAAAGAACTTCTTCGCTTTATAAGTTAAAAGAGCCATCTGTTGGACAATGTCCACATACTCTACATCATCTGGATTGAAACATTCGAGATCATCAAAACAGTATTGAAAATCACCGGAGTGTCCAATTCCTGAGACAAAGGCACAAATTTCCTGGAAGGAATTGTGTTGAGCCTGTTGAGACCTTGGAGTCTTAGGAAAAGTGATGTAAGGTCCAGAAGAGGAGGATGGTTGCTGGTAAGTCAGGTAGTGCTGAGATTGTGGGGGTGCTGGGCCTTCTGCAACCATTAAAGCATTGCTAGCAGGAAGACTCAGAGGACGGCTTGCTTGGTGGCCCTTCTTACTTTCCATCTCGAAACGATATCCATCAAGGATGCCATAAAGTTCAGTCATAGTGAGAGTGTTCAAATTCTCCGTTCTCTTGATAGAGACACAGTAAAATGTCCACTCGTTTGGAAGAGCACTCATGAACTTTCTCGTGAGATCTCTGAGTTCAGGAGTGATCTTCACAGACTGAAGAGAGGATATAAGATCCATATACCTGAAATACTGCTGGTTGAGGGTCTCTTCAACACTATAGGTGAAGTTCTCGAACTGCTGCTTCAGTGAGTCCTTCTTTGAGTCGTTGGAGCTTGAGTACATCTGAGCAAGAGCATCAAACAATTCCTTTGCAGACTTACAATGCTCAAACCCCACCATGATGGGGTTCGGTATTGCAGTCATGAGAATTGTCATAGCATTGCTGTTGATGTCTATCTTCTTTCGGTCTTAGTCAGAATAGTCTTCAATAGATTTTTCAATCATGGCACCGTTTCCACCAGGTGATGCCACCTTTGGCTTATACGGGCCGTTGACAATGGAGTTTCACATCTTGCTGTCTTGGTATCTGATGAAGCCTTCCATTCTTCTACTCCAAGACCTGAAATTTTCAGGAGTAATGATGGGAGCCTTTTTCGTGGTTCCATCTCTACTTCAGACTTGTTAAGGGCCATTGTGAGTGAGTGAGTTGTAGGGAGGAGTGAAAAATAGGTTGATTTAGATGGTTAGATCATGCAATCAAGAGCCTATGAAGCTCTGATACCAATTGCAGGATCAGTTAAGGGTCACTTAACACTTAGTTTTTCTCTCAAACTCACTTGAACAACACTCGGATGAAGATAGAGTCAATAAGATTTGATAACAATATAGTAAGTAATACAGAACACAGAAAGTAATTTTCAAGGTACTTGCATATATTTCTTCTCAACTCAAATATTACAAGACTCTTACAAGCTTATCTTTTCGAGTTACAATGAGAAACTATATATAATACTACCTACAGGCGGATATACTTTGATACCAGCTGGGATCCTATAACTAAAGCCTATACTACAAGACTATAGTTTAAGGTATCTCGAATAAAGTCTTATCTGAGATTTGGTAGTCAGAACATGTCCCTGACTTACCTTTTGTCACCAACTAAAGTTGGTAACATGTACTATCATAAAAAGGTAAACAGTGGAATAAAGTATGGTCAGCTGCATGGCTCTTTGAGAAAATGCCATGTAGTATCAAAGGTCTGCAGCGGAGTGTCAGAGACCATACTTATGTCCATTAGTTCATAGCAGTGTCTTCCGAAGGTTAAATGGCTTTGGAAGAACAAGTACTTCCGAAGCCGCTTATACTTCGGAAGAGGCTGCTTCTTCTAAGGTTTGGGAACTTCTTCTTTTCTTCATACTTCGGAAGTAGTCTTGTGATTGCTCTTCTAAGACTTAACCTTCGAGAGCATGCTCTTGACTTCGGAAGTAGTGTTCTGTCTTCGGAAGCT
>CM046456.1:16190293-16275293 GCA_025506515.1 Flaveria trinervia | reverse complement strand
TTTTATTTGCATTGATAGATTAAAATGTTTTATTGAATATATTGTTCTTATATTTTATGAATTACATTTAATTTTAATATCAACTAAATTAAAAATATATAGATTATATTTAGATATCAATAAAATAATGTAAGGTCAAAGTTTTTGGCTTAAATTCATTACTTTAAAACAATTTTTTTCTAAAACTAAAAGCACAAATGATGAAACCGAAAAAAACCAAAAACCGAACCGAAACCGAAGTTAAAACCGAAAACCAAAAACCGAAAAAACCGAAACCGAACGGTTTTAAAAACCTAGAAACCGAAATATCGGTTCTTGGTTTCGGTTTTAGACCAAAACCGAACCAAACCAACCATGCACACCCCTAGTGGTCACATGTGAGAACCATGAAGTTTTCTAGATTACTATTAGTGATATGGACTTGATAACTTGATTGAAGGAGTTTAAAATCTTGTAGGGAGAGCATGTAAGTGATCACCAATGATTCAACCACCTAGTAAATTTTAGTTCTCTGAAGATTTTGTGGACTCCTATATTTTTTTGTTTTGCTACGTGCTGACTTATTACTTAATATTAGTAGTTGTTAAAAAAATATATTTTTATTACAATGGATGCATATAAAGTATATTAATATAAAACATGTATAATATGTGCATAGAAAGTATATGAATATTTGGATGTTAAAACACAATATACGTTTGTATTGGTGTATATGCACATATGTATTTTAAAAAAAACAATTATGCATATGTGCACTTTTTAATAATCTGATGGATGCATATATGCATTTTTAGTATTATTGTGCATATGTGCACTTTTTAATAATGTGATGGATGCATATATGCATTTTTAGTATTATTGTATGCATATGTGCATTCTTTTAAAAAATATTACATGCATAAATATATTACCAGTCTAACTCAAACAACATATCAATAATACATATGGAATTTTTTCTTTAATAAACTGTTTCTAAACTTTTAAGAAATGAAGAAATAAAAATACTAGCAAAACTAAATTTTATTCACTACATCGCTCCAACTTGTTTATCACATTCGGACTTTGAAAATGAAAATGCAAATTATGCAGGGCATTCCAAATGCAAATTATTGTACTTAGGAAACTTAAAGAAAGAGAATTAGATCATTAGTTGATTGAATCCAAAGATCAGTAAGGTTTACATGTTGTTCCAAATTCGATTGTGTTGACACTAAATAATCAGAAAATAGGAATTTATATTACATTCCATCATCCAATT
Source organism: Flaveria trinervia (assembly GCA_025506515.1). Classification (NCBI taxonomy): domain Eukaryota; kingdom Viridiplantae; phylum Streptophyta; class Magnoliopsida; order Asterales; family Asteraceae; genus Flaveria; species Flaveria trinervia. Next base: position 16,274,035 of record CM046456.1, on the reverse strand, counting down.
GATCTAACCTAATTATCATGAGTTCATAAGCATATCAAATCCTGTTATGCTAATAAGAGGCGAAAACCAACATGTAATTTCGATGGGGATGTCTAATCGATACGGTAGTAAAGAACATCATGGATTTCCGCCTACACTATAGTCTCCCCAAAATTCATACCCAATTAAGCTTCCTCTCTCTTCACTATCATCAATGTCTACACAAAACATACAAACGAATCAGTCATATATCACGTTGAAAATTACTATAAGTAACAAGCAATAACATATTGAATTTACAAATCGCAGTTAAAAGGACCAATAATTGAACTTGCCTACAAGAATTTTGTTCCTCTGACGAAAGTATCAACGAGGATTTTGTTCGTCCGTAGTCCGCATCTCCAATTCTCCGTCGTGAAGCAATTAAACCCTTATAACTGTTTCTAGAAATCCGTATATATAACTCATACACCAAACTAGAGTTGCTTTCTTCATTTTTTTACATTACAAGAAGCCTTGTGCAGTGCAGATACAATCTTCTTCTTATTCAAAACAACTTCAGCAACATGTGCATCATGAAATTTAACCACTACATTGCTTATGTATGGGTCATAACTTGTTCTATCTGTAAATAATACCATCGAAGATTTACAATCAATTATAAAAACAAAAAAACTTAATTAATAATGAACGAATTAGTTACCCATTAAAGACATGCGATAAATCATAGTTGACAATCGAATGCATTTGTAGTCTAAATTGTAGGATCAACTGAATCATTTGGGCTTGGGCATTCTAGATTGATTTCTTTGATTTTCTTGATGAAATATTAAAGATTGATGGCCAAAAATCACAGATTGCTTTCATGGAATGGAGGGAACGGTTATATCCTATCCCACTAACTTATTTGAAGATGTCAATTTACATTCTTGCCCCTATGGATAATTATCTAAACAAAAAAATATTATAATTATAAAAACTCTGATTGGTTGTTATTGTTAGTTCTTTTGGTTCTTTACAAAACTTTAGTTCTTAATTGAAAGCCCCTCTCTATATATATATATATAACATTTTCATTACCATAGTCTATCTCATGAATACATAGATAATCATTTTACACTCAATCTTCGTATCTTGATTGTTTCTATATTAAATCAACTACAAATTCATCAATCTTCATGGTTTTCTGGTTGTGTGAATACACCAAAAATGCATAAAAAACTCAAGAGATCATCATGGGTAGAGCGATCATTAAAAATAAAACAATGGTTAGATTTAAAAATTAAATGCAAGAACACAAGAACTTGTAGTCACAAATGACAGAATAGGTAAAAGAATGGTTGAACTCACCACAAGTATCATCTCCATCATACTGCTACAAACTAAGGCGCCTTCAACAAATTTGGTGAATACATAAAGGACTAAAAATTAAAAACCAAAAATCATAATAAAAAACCATGATAAAGCAATTTCATAGTGTAAACTTCTACCACCACCGTTGAATCCTCAAATATCACAAAAGCGGTTCACATATCATCTCAACTAACAAACTATCATGTGAGCGTATTTCAATCATTCTTTCAGCATAAGAAGTAAGAAGTATTAATATCATGTTCCATGGTTTTTAAAGATTTGCTATTATTAGGAAAACAAAGAAGCTACAGGGTCCATCCGATCCTTTTTAAGCATGTAATCATAACTCTTTACTTGACATTCTTTGATAGTATCGTAATCATGAAGAGTTCTTAATATAATTTATTTTTTATTGTAAAAAGTGACGAAGCTAAGATGATTGTGCAATATTTGATTGTATAGGTGAATATATAACTTATACTTTCTTGTATCATATTTGGTACCTTTAGATGGTTCATTAATAAGTGTTCTTATATGTTTTGGTGGTAGTTTACATCATTTAATCTTTGACCAAGATTTGCAATTCTTTTCTTTCTAACTAAATTCTTCATAAATCATTAAGAAGAACCCTAAAACCAGAACAAACAAAAGACCAATTTCTCAAATCCAAATCATTAAATTTATGTAAAAATTACCTGAACATGAAGAAACGGGTCAATAACAAAAGTACTCGGAAACCGGAGTCAATAACCAAATTGAACCATAGGTCATAATCGGGTCAGGTCACTTGAATTCCCCAAACATTCATCGGTAAATCACTTCGAAGGTCAAACCAAAAACCCATATCAATTCATACATCAATAGTTCCCTCAGTTTTTGTTTTCAAATTCATTCAAAGTTCAAAAACCTAGTTCGAAACCCTTGCGACTTCAATGAGTTTGAGTAAATATGGTGAATCTCACAAAAACACTAGAAACAATACCATGCAAGTACTATTGTTCACAAATGTTCAGCTCTACCGATTGACCTTTCATTTTCGTACAGAGGGATCTGGCCGGAGGATGTGGCCGACGCCTATTCTTCTACTTCGTTTTCTCCGATTCTCTCTCTACAACATCATATATGTGATAAATAGGGCTCTCTTTGCAAATACTGATAGTTTTATGGTCTTTCTAAAAACCCTAAGAGTTTTCTCTACACACTGACGTAAGGTTTTAATTATATATAACTTCCTTGCTATTTAAGAAAAAAAGCCTATAATCTTTCATTTATTCATATTCACATCATTCTAGAAAAAGAAACAAGAAAGGATCTGTTCTAGAGAGAGAAAGTGAAAGAATAAAAAAAAAGATAAGATTTTATGTTTCAAATCTCATTTACATATATACAAGATCAAGGGTTATGATAGTACATCTTATATATAAGATCTAAGTGGTAAAGTTTGAATCTTGGTGTCCTTGTATGGATCTCTACATGAAAGATCTCCAAATATAGGTTTGTTCATAGCTTCACTCAATGTGAATTTCAGATCACCATAAATTCACACGTTTTTCATGTTTAGAATTATGCATACACGATAATATTTATGATAAAATTGGATAGCTTTAACATAAAAGTTTACATTTTTATGATACACGATTAGGGTTTATATAGTTTTATGTATGAATGTCCATACATGATATAAAAATAGTTATTGATACAATAATATGGCTATATATAGTTGGAATATGCTATTTGTAAACGTTACAATAGCAAAAACAATGCCTTTAGTCATGGCCATGTGACTCTAGTCATCTGAACATGAACTTGTCACTCACATCATAGTTGTTCATCTTCATATGATTTACCTCATCCGCACTTGGCAACACTTAGATAGATTCCAGAAACATAGCCCCTGTATCAAAGTTACTCATCGTATGTGATTGCTCATCACATCCCATTACTTAGATAGAATTAATAGATAACCTATCCACAACTAAGTTTACTTTTTTGCATGTGATTTTACTCATCCATATATGAATTGCTTATCATATCTTAGATACTTAGAAATATACATGTTGTTAGTTCACGCGCATATGATAATTCAACTGCATTACTTTACTCATTCGCATCTCAGGCTACTTAGACAGAAACCCTGATTGTTCATCCCTATCTGATCTATTTATCCGCATCTCTTCATACTTAATCTAACTTCATGATGGTTCTCATATCAAATTTATAGTTCTCATATCTAAATGAGCTTTCATATATGTAATTAAAGACATAAAGAAATAATGTGCAACTAAATGTAAAGTATACGAAATTAAAGTGGTTGATACTGTTATATGCTAAAGCATTGAAGTGAAATACAGTTTTATCGGTTAAGAGCTAAAGAACGACATAATATCGATAATGAAAGTAAAGAACAATAACATGTGTCCAAAATAATAAAAGATGAAATCTTACAAAAACTGCTAAATAAGTTTGTATTTATTGTATTCTCACCTATTAGGAGTCATGTCTTGTGCAAACTCATTAGATAGGAGCCTTGGTTTGTGCATGCTTACCCCTAACAAAAGCCGTATCTTGTGTATGCTCACCCGACATGAGCTTTGCATTTAGTGCATGCTCAACGGCTAAAGGTGTTTTGTACTTAAATATGCTCAAAGAAGAAGTAAAGTATCCACGTATAAGGCTCAGTAGGACTCATTTGAGTTATTACAACCTGTGTGATTTTGTATAGTCCGTTAAAACAATCCACCAACGGATGGTAGGGCCCATCAAACCTAACAAACATATAAGAATTAGTAGAACTAATTTGAATTATTAGACCCTGTGGGGGTTTGTGTAGCCAAAACAATACACCGTCAAGCATCACATAGAAAGGCCTATCAAAGCGGACACCGTGGAAATCCACATAGAAGATTCAATACAACTAAATTGACTTGTTTTGAACAAATGTGTCGTGTTGTAATCTAGCGTATTAAGCTTGATTAACACTTCAAATTAAAAAATATCTTCTCACTGAGAATCTTTAAGAAATCATTATAGGATTACTAATTGAATATCAAGTTGCCGCTAATCTTTCGTAAGAGTCCAACAAAATAAAGTAACTTTATTACTGAATAGTTATTTTTAAAAATTAAAATTGGGCTTAACTAAGTTAATCATACTAGCATTGAATAAACCTACGATATATCTTAGATTTGATGCGAATCCGTGTTTTCATATTGAATTTTGCTAAACTCACCCGTTAAATAAATCACTCCTAATCTAATTTATAAAAGAAACAATAAAAAGATTAAAGAAAAAGAAAACAAAAATGAAATAGGGTGGTAATAACTAATAATAGTAATAAATAGAAAAGACTTAATTTCAACATTCAAAAATCAAACTCTCATGAATCATCCATCATCACACCACCGATCAAAGCAAGCAACCCTTCTTTGTGATCGGTGGATCATCGCATTTGAGCCTGCGCACGTTAGCCCATCCAATCACCTTCCACCACGTCATCCCGAAGGTAATAATTACCACCTTCATAACCACATATGATATAATATCATTCTCATATATTACACTCCGTATGAATATCATCGCCTATAACATATCATCAATCCTCTTTCATCCCCCAAATTTCACCATTGCAACTCAATCTGCACTATGCTCACTGCTGATCAACAATCCCCCATGGATTTGGCTTTAACTCTTCACCAATCTGCTGATAAACGACAACAACGACGAGGACAAGGACGTCGAGCATTGAAGTACAGGTCGATTAAGGAGATTATGGAAGTTACTGAACACGCGGCGGTGGTAGAAGAAGAGGACTACATGAACCAAGTCATGTGCGTCGAATGTGGCTCGGGGGATAGGGAGGAGCAGCTCCTTTTGTGTGACAAATGTGGCCGAGGGTATCACATGGTTTGTCTCAGGCCGATTGTCGCTCGAGTGCCTATGGGCCATTGGTACTGCCCTAACTGCACCGATCATCCACCTCATCAGCTCCAAAGTATGCAGCTTTATATATTTTATCAGTTGTTTAATTGCAAAAGAGTTTATCATCTGCATGCATGAAGTGTAGAATAACAAAAGGGTTTCATTATCTCATTTTATCGTATGCTAATTTCTTTGATTTTTTGATATTAGTTACAGGTCCGATCTCAATTAAAATACCGGGATTTTTTATGATCGAGAACGGGGGTTCTACGTCTGCGGAGATGATCGTGCCTCAGGGTATATTATTCTACTGTTGTTATCATTTTTGAGTGTTTTGTGTGACCTTTTGTTGTGTTTTTATAATTATCTGTTAATTAAGGTTCTCAATTCAAGGTGCTTGTTAGAGTTAACCACTTAAGTTTATTAGATTTTTGTCAAAAGTTATCGAAAGTGGATTAGACTTCATCCATATATGATCAATTATAAATTTGTAACCATTGATCTTGATTACCTTTTCGTTACAAGATTGCATTTCTTGTTTTTAACCATTGATGCAAACCTTCAAGTCACGAATCAGTAAAAATGAAAGCGAGAATTGGACAACTCTCAGATACTTTTATTATAACTAAAAAAATGTACTAACTCAAAAACTTGATTACAATTGTGAGCCTTGACCGTTTATATACGTCGGCTAATAAATTTAATTTTGAATACAATTCGAAATGCTAAATTGTAGGATTTAACCAACTTGTTAGGGTATCACTCGATTACCACCGACTTGTTAGGGTATCACTCGATTACCACCGACTTGTGGTTTCGTTCTAGGAAATTGCCAAAAAATAACCATTAATTGTACCATATTAGTATTTGTGATTTAGTCAGAAAGCAATGTTCAGGGCTGTGAGTTACATATATCTTCTGTTGTTTGTTTCACATGGGGTTTTAGCTAGTTCCACTGGTTTTGTATGTAAAAGACACTTTAAGTAAGTTATATATTAGTATGCTTACACTTAATATACCTCAAACAAAAGGTTACTTCTAACATTCTTCATGTCAAATAGTATGCCTACACTTAGTATACCTCTGAAAGAAAATTGCTATTTAGTTGAGCTGCAAATTCTAAATGATAATTAAACAGTTTCCTATTCTATAGACTAGATATATTTTGTACTATATTTATATTTCAACTATTTATGTTTTCCTTAGCTAGATAAGAGTTTGTTTCGATTTATTTTAGATTTATACCCTTTGTATTTAATGAGAAGAGTAACTCAATCTTCAATACTGTCATTTCTTTCCGAAAGATGAAGTTATGTTTTGTATACATCAAACATTTATACACTTTAATCATGTCATCTATAATTCACATTGCTGCGCAACGAATGTGATATCTTTTAACTCAGATGCTTCATTCAAATTAAATGATGTTTTAATAGGAAAATGTTGTGACTATGTTCCTTGTTTGTAATCATAGGTCTCATAGTTAACTTGAAGTTATTGTTTCTGATCACTTAAGTTTTGCATAAATGAGATTTCAAACGCAGTTTTCACTTACTGCAAGTAGAAGGAAAACATTATCTTAGTTCCACTATACTATCAGACCTACTACATATACGGGCTAAGATAGAGTTGGAATGCTTGAGATGAAACCCTTAGGACTCGAGGAAAAGAAGATAGGTCAAGGGCAGGGTATTAAAGGGGAGCCCACTTCTAGAAAACAAGACCGAAGCCTGCCATAATGACCTACAATCATATCTAAGTACAATGGCTAGTTCGCGAATTGTAAAAGTGTAGCATTAGTTGATGTAATTAGTTGTATTAGTAGGTGCTATCAGTTGGTGTAGTATAGTATTAGTTGATGTAGTGTTAGTTGATGTAGTGTATCCATTAGTTGGTGTCTCATGTATATATGTAACTTTTTCTTGAGAAATAAAACATCCAGTTCATATCCCACCTTTTTCATGGTATCAGAGCCACTTTGGCTCTCAGATCTGTCCTGTTCACCCGATTCCGTCCGGCCACCTTCACACCTCACCTCCACCACCATCAGCTTCCCCGTCCCCCGATCTAGGAACCCCCAAAATTCCGCCGCCTCCCGCCGCCTGACGCGCCGCCACGCGCGGCTAGAAGTTTAACCTGTTCCTCACGCGCCGGCGCGTGAGGGCGCATGAGGCCACCTTCCGGCCACCGGGTTCTTCCTCCTTGCTCGGCATCCTCTTCCCAACAACCCTATAGGGTTAGTTTCCTGTTTCTACCACTTTTCTTGTTCAGATCTGTTCCATCTAGGGTTTCTTTTGTGGGTTCTTGCAAGTTCCTGTCAAATGGCTGAAGAAAATGCTAACAAGGAGAATAAGGGTGAAACCTCTATTCCCCCAAACCACATAGCTCCAGGTATAATCAACTATACTTCTGTCTTGCGTATTCCAGTTAAGCTTGACTCCAAGAATTGGAGTTCATGGTCGTTGTTTGTTGAAAGAGGTCTTATGAGTATTGATAAGAAAGACCATCTGACTGAAAACCCTCCTGATCCGATTACTAAGATTTGGCAAATTGATGATAGTGGTATCCAAATGGCTTTGTGGAATGCCATGGAACCACAGATTCTTAGTATTGCACAAAACTTTTCAACTGTGAAAGAGATGTGGAATCATCTCTCATCATCATTTTCCGCTAAACAATCCCTGTCACATGCTTTCTCTGTTGTTCAAGCTTACAATAGGATTGAACAAGGTGATTCCACCTTCACTGATTACTTTACCCGGTTCTCGAAACTTCGAGATGAGTTGCGTGTTCTATATCCTCCAACTACTGATCTGAAACTCCAAGAAGAACGCAACACTAAAATGGATATTATGATATTCATTGCTGGATTATCACCAAAGTATGCCAGTGCTCGACCACTTCTGTTGAGCAACCCTGCTGCCACTACCTCTGTTGCTTCCACATATCATCTTCTAAGGGAAATGTATAATTCTGAAACCGTATCTGGGTCAACTGACACATCCGCCATGAGGACTGTGTCCTCTTCAGTTGGGAAGACTAATGATCGCAGCTCACAAGTGCCGTTCAAGAAGGGAGTTGGACGAGGAGGCTCTATCAAATGTCATTACTGTCATCAGGATGGACATACCAAGTACAATTGTCCGAATCGTCCCCCTGGATCCTTGCCTCCTCCTCGTCCCAAAGCCAAGATAGCTGTTAATGATGAATTACCCGATGGGGCTACTTCTACAGATGGCACAACTCCTTCCTACACCCTTAGCCAGGAGGAGTATCGTAGGGTTCAACACCTACTAACTCCTCAAGCCAACTCTGCAAAATCAGGTATGACTCTTGATCATGAATCATCTTGGGTTATTGACTCTGGAGCAACACATCACATGACTGGAGACAGAGGTATCCTTTCTAGCCTTCATGAAACTTATCACCCTCCCGTCCGTGTTGCTAATGGTTCCTCATGCCCAGTTCGTGGCATTGGATCTATTGGTGAGACAAAAGACCTTAAACTTTCATCAATTTTGTTGGTTCCCAACTTTCCCGATAGCCTCTGTTCAGTGAGTCAAATTACAAAACAAAATAACTGTTCTGTAACCTTTTACCCTTCTCATTGTGTTTTTCAGGAACTGGGAACGAACCGGCTGATTGGCACCGGATTTGAATCAAAGGGTCTCTACCGCCTTTCATTACCAATAAGTCCTAAAGCTAATATATGTGACACAAGGATTCAAGAAGCCCATTGTCGTCTTGGTCATCCCTCAGTTGCTGTTCTGAAGCAAATGAGACCTGATTTTCCTTCATCTTTTGATTTTCATTGTCAGTCCTGTCAGTTGGGTAAGCATACCCGACGGTCCTATCCACCTAGGGAGTCGAATCGAGTCAAGTGTATGTTTGAACTTGTGCATTCTGATGTATGGGGTCCTTGTTCTGTAAAAACCCCTTTGGGATTTCAGTATTTTGTTTCATTTATTGATGACTATTCTCGTGCAACATGGATTTATTTGCTAAAGTCTCGTAGTGAAGTTAGTGCTATATTTCGTGAATTTCATGCATATGTCAAGAATCAATTCAATACATCTATCAAAACTCTTCGCACTGACAACGCTAAGGAATATCTCTCATCCGAGTTCTCTACATACTTGAAGACTCATGGTATTGTTCATGAGACTTCATGTGTGTACACTCCCCAACAGAATGGTGTTGCTGAACGCAAAAATCGCCATCTGCTGGAAGTTACTCGCACACTAATGATTCATTCTCATGTTCCTCATCGCTTCTGGGGTGATGCTGTCCTGACTGCAGCTTACCTGATTAATCGTATGCCTTCCACTGTTCTCAAAGGTCAAACTCCGTTTTCTATTCTTCACCCAGAAGGTAACCCCTTTCCATTACCTCCCAAAGTCTTGGGTGTGTTGCTTATGTCCACGATTACCGTCCAGGTCACATCAAACTCGAGTCTCGAGCCATCCGTTGTGTCTTTGTAGGTTACTCTCGTGTACAAAAAGGTTATCGTTGTTACAGTCCTACCCTTCGTCAGTACATCACAAGTTCTGACGTAACATTCCATGAATCATGCTCTTACTTTCAAGATCCTTCCCCTCCTGTTCCTGACTTGTTTCCTGAATCAGATCCTGTCTTTTCTGATTCACCAACCATTCCCATCATCCCGGTCACCCCTGTTCCACACACATCCCCTGCTCCTGCTTCCACCACTACCAGTTCCGATTCTCAAACTAGTCCTGCCTCTCTTGATCCCTCAAAACTTCCGCCTCATGTTCCTCCCCTTGTGTTCACATATACTCGGCAAAACAAGGATGCGGTGGTAGACCCTCATGATTCAGACTCGGACCATGACACCGGTACGTACTCAGCTCCCTCCTCTACACCTGAGCCCGAACCAGAGCCTGAGCCTGATATACCCTTACCTGAAACATCTAACCCAGATTCCAATATTGATGCACCACATCCCTATGATCCCCCTGGTGCTCCATACCCTGACATACCCATTGCATTCCGAAGGGAACCCAGACAACCCAGACAACACACTCGTTATCCCTTACATGACTATGTTGCTTATGCCCATCTATCCCCTGAATGCCATGCCTATACCACTGCCCTTGATTCTCACTCGATTCCAAAGAATGTTTCTGCAGCTCTTGCTCACCCAGGTTGGAAAAAGGCTATGGAAGAGGAGATAGGGGCCCTTCAGGCCAACCATACATGGGATCTTCAGTCACTCCCTCCTGGAAAACGTGTTGTTGGGTGTCGATGGGTGTTCACGGTTAAACTCAATCCGGATGGTTCCTTACACCGTCTTAAAGCCCGCCTAGTTGCCAAGGGTTACTCACAAGCTTATGGGATTGACTATGAGGAGACATTTTCTCCGGTGGCTAAAATGCCCTCTGTCCGTATCTGTATTGCTCTGGCTGCTATAAATCACTGGCCGCTCCACCAACTAGATATCAAGAACGCCTTTCTCAATGGTGTTCTTGAGGAGGAGGTATATATGGAGCAGCCACCGGGTTTCATTGTTGAGGAGGAGGCCTCGAAAGTATGCAGATTACGCCGTTCCTTGTATGGTCTTAAACAATCCCCTAGAGCATGGTTTGGTCGTTTCTCGAGTGTTATGGATGATTTTGGAATGAAACGTAGTGCATATGATCATTCTGTATTTTATAGACATTGTCAAGGGAAGAGAATCATTGTGGTTGTCTATGTTGATGACATAATCATTACGGGTGATGATGAAATCGGAATTACAAATCTTAAGGCATTTCTTCAATCTCAGTTCAAAGTAAGTGATCTTGGCCGCCTCCGTTACTTCCTTGGCATAGAAGTATCTCGTTCCTCACAAGGGATCCTTCTCTCCCAACGGAAGTATGTTCTTGATATGTTGACGGAATGTGGGTTATTAGGATGCAAACCAGTAGATAGTCCAATGCTACCTACTGGGAAGCTTCTTTCTGAAGATGGAGACCCGTTAAAGGATCCCGAGCGGTACAGACGATTAATTGGCAAACTGAACTACCTGACGGTTACTCGCCCCGATATCTCCTTTGTTGTTAGTGTTCTAAGTCAATTCATGGCCAAACCGTACACTGGACATTGGAATGCTGCTCTCCGGGTCCTGCGATATCTCAAGGGCACCCCAGGTTTGGGGATATTGTATTCTGACCAGGGTCATTGTCGTGTGGGTGCCTTCACTGAAAAAGGAGATGGTCGGATATCGGGATTCTCTGATGCTGATTGGGCAGGTTGCCCTATATCTCGACGCTCCACGACTGGATATTGTGTGTTTGTTGGAGGAAATCTGGTATCTTGGAAAAGTAAGAAACAACACACTGTATCACGATCTAGTGCCGAATCCGAGTATAGAGCCATGGCAGATGTTACTTCGGAGATGATTGGATTCGGCGTCTTCTCCAAGAACTTGGAGTTGTTTCCAATGACTTGATGAGACTTTATTGTGATAACCAATCGGCTATACATATAGCGAAGAATCAAGTGTTTCACGAAAGGACAAAACATATAGAGGTTGATTGTCATCTTATCAGAGATCGAGTTGTTGGCACTAAGACTAACCCTCCTTCCATTCAGCCTGTTTACATCAAGACGGACTTCCAACTTGCAGACATCTTTACAAAGCCTCTACGCAAGACCAATATAGATTTTATTTGTAACAAGTTGGGCATGATTAATATCTATGCTCCAACTTGAGGAGGAGTGTAAAAGTGTAGCATTAGTTGATGTAATTAGTTGTATTAGTAGGTGCTATCAGTTGGTGTAGTATAGTATTAGTTGATGTAGTGTTAGTTGATGTAGTGTATCCATTAGTTGGTGTCTCATGTATATATGTAACTTTTTCTTGAGAAATAAAACATCCAGTTCATATCCCACCTTTTTCACGAATAAAAGTGATAAATATCATGGTTCAAAAATTTGAAACTCTACTAGCTTTCCCTCGCAAAAGGAAAGGATTCCCGAATCAGACATTAAGTGAATGTGCTCTCTATCTATTTATAGTATCCAATATAGTGTTCTGAGATGGGATGAGAATATATTAATTTCGCTTGCGCTAAAAGTATACATTTACTTTTTATCCAAACGGTGATAATGTTGTATTAATTAAAAGTTAGCGACTTTCTACGCAGGGTGATCATCATTATCATGTAAGCTAGCTAATCCTATTGAGTTGTTTCACCACAAGTTTACTTTCCCTTTTCTACTATCTCCAATACACTTAGTAAATCACATGAAATTTTCTTCTTCGTCTAGAAAGCTAGCTGTTCATTTTGTGATGGTTGCATGCATAATTTTGGGGAGTTTGGAGAAATAAAAACAAATGCTTTTTTAGGGACCAAGATCAAACCCATCAAAGGTTGTGGATGAAATCATGTCCCTTCTTCCATTTGTTGAAAAATACACCTACAGACTTTGATATATCAGATTATTGGTGTTGCAAGCCTAGTAGTTTTGTTTGTTAGCTGGTGCAACAATTTTTTGTTACCCCCTTAATCTTGATGTTGATATTGCTTCTCTTGCTGTCTTGCCCAATTAAACCACACTGGTCTTCATCGATCCTGCTTCTTGCTTTTGGCTTCCTGCTATATTCTTGCTTGGTGTTACTTGACATCTTCTTGCTTGCTTGCTTTCTTTTGATATTTTTCTAAATTGACGGTAGATCCCTTTTTTGACGTTGCCTCCTTGCTTCCATAATGTATATATTCACCACCTCCCAGTTACTTCGATTCCTCTTATAAATTCACCCAAGCAGCGGCTGCCAAATCTATCCTCTTTTTCTCCTTTTGCTTCGTCGCAAATTAGTTCCTTTTCCTTCCTTTTCTTTCGTTGCCTTCTTTCTTTGGGTTTGATCAAATTGTCTGCTTTCTCGGTACACAACTATCAAACTAGATCTCGTTCCTCAACTTTGCTCTAATACTATTGTTGGTTCCAAATCAAACGCACTTATAAGGACTCTTGCTAAATGCTAAGGGAAAAACTACCAACTAGCCATGAACCATTGTAGGGGGGGAGGGGGGGGGGTCACAAGACTCAAATTGTCTGCTTTCTCGATACACAACTATCAAACTAGATCTCATTACTCTTGCTAAATGCTAAGGGAAAAACTACCAACTAACCATGAACCATTGTAGGTGGGGAAGGGGTCACAAGACTCAAATTAGGGGGACTAAATACGTATAATTTTTTTGGAAAAATACGCATAAGTTTTCACTTCCGAGCGAAAAAACAGGGGGGCGTCTTAAAAGCTTCGCCAATGCAACAAGCCCACTACCCATGACCTACAAACACTAATTTGCTTGCTTACTACCCGTGTCCTTTACGCATAAATTTTCACTTCTGAGCGATAAAGAGTGGGGTGGGGGTAGGGAGGGGGGGGGGGGGGGGGGTTTAAAAGCTTCGCCAATGCAACTAGCCCACTACCCATGATTTACACACTAACTTGCTTACTACCTGTGTCCTTTGAAAACACAAAAACATGTGACTAGTTATACTTGTCAGCTTCCTACTACTACATACCAAGATTTACAAACTGACTTGAATTAAACCGACTTGACCCATCACAATTAACCTACAATTTCCAATTAACTTGCGATGTTATCTCTTAGTGAATTGATATCTGATATATAGTTGAGAAAAGATAATGCTGGTCAGTCTGGTCTTTATTTTGGTTGCTTGCATGGATATATATCGGTTGTTATGATTACAAGCTAATTTCCATAACAGCTATGAAGTTACCTTTTTTTGAAATGTTGTAGATCATTTCAATGAATTCTTCCTTTATGATTTAATTAGGCCTGATATCTAACAGATGACTACAAGTATAATCATGTATTAACTAGCTATAAATTTTATCTAATTTCCCAGTGTATAGTTAACTCCAATTTTTGCCTCCCTATTTGTCAACTGTTATCACGAATGAAGCTTTGGTCATAAGTGTTCCACTTCTTATGCTGCGCGCTAGCTGTAAAAGCAATTTTATAATTATTAGCAAGGAGCTAGAGAAAAAGAATGATTACATTGTGGGGGTTGAGGTTGAAATTGGATACAATTCAAGGATATATGCATTTAAAACTCTACTAGAAATTCACAAAAAATGAAAGAAGCTTAACCTCATTTCCCAGAAAAAGATGAGTTCCATTTTCATTATCTTCATTAAAGGTCGCAGATGGAACTTATGTGCGTTTGCTTCCTAATTTGTTTGCTTTTATTTGTGCTCCTTATTGCTTGATATGTGAATCCAATTGTTGCATGTACGTTAGTAAAAAAAACTAGATGATAATTATGGCCTTAAAAAACTGTCCGATCATGTTAAAGATGCTTCTGTTACATGCTTACTCATCCCTACCAATGATCTGTGTTACCTGTCTAAGAAACTGCAGATGCGCCATTAAGGTTAATCTAGTGCACAATATCACTAACTATGTGTATCCATGAATATAATCTGAGCTAGTAATTGCAAATAACAAATTTCTGATACCAATTTGAAATTTCGATCTTATTACTAAATATGCAGCGGATGGTATTCTTATGCAGTTAATTAACAACAAAATGTTGTTATTTTATGTTAGCATGCTTAGGCTGTATGGGTGTTTCTTGGGGGCATATGTACTGCATGTTAGGAAAATTAGTGAAGAGTTGGATGACTAACAAGAGACTGATGTCACTGGTGTAGAGCATATGTTGCAAATTTTGTGTTCTCATTGATTCATGATCTGTTCTGTTATATACTAGATTAGAAGGCCAGGAGGTTCAAGGTCAATTGCATGCATTACAAGCTAGGCTAGGAGGCTCAAGGTCACTTGTGTGCAATGCAAGCACTAGGTTATAGTTTTCCAATAAATGCTCTACAACATCAAAATAGTTGTTCAAATGATGACTATTAAGTTTCTATACATGTCTGTGTACAAACATCTATTACTAATTTATTGAGTAATTCAAGGAAAACAAGAGCGTTTAGTACCAAGTGCAATTACTGATTATACACATAAAGACAAGAAGACCATGTTATGAATTATGAACACAATGAACACACAGATAAGGAAGAGCATCCTTTTATCTATTCAATGAGCCTTACATGATGTATCTGATATAACTAAAATACTATTTTCTATTATATTGTATATTCAAGATTCTGTTTCTTCTGACTCTTTATGTGTATTTTTTGAATTATTAGAATCTAGGAAACGAAAGAGGCGAACAACCCTTGTGCATCATAAGAAGAGCCGCAGACTATTACCATATATTCCAAGCAAAGATGTTGTTCAGAGGATGCAGCAAATGACATCTCTAGCCTCTGCTCTAATATCACTCAACTTGGAGTTCAGCGATGAACTCACTTACCCTCCTGGTATGGCTCCAGAATCAGCAATAGAGCCATTTTGGAGAATGGTGGAATGCAGGTTAGCTTTGGTTCCCATCACTCATATTTAGTTTATAACTTCTTTTGGTGTAAAATTCTAAATAGAACAATCAGGCCACTTTAGAGCTTTATAGTCGTCGCAATTTTTGTTTTTATGATATAGTATGTCTCATCTTCTTTTGATTTTCTTTTAGGTTCTTTCGAAGAGAGACATAGACACCTATAATACATGCAAAGCCATGGCAAAGAGAGGTGAATACCCTCCTTTACTCATCGTCTATGATGACCGTCAAGGGTAAGTAACTTAACTTCCATTGTATCTTTATTTCTAAACGCATCATAGGAATGGGATCCGTGGAGAATATTCTTATATAGTATGTCAATAACGTGTTTGGATTCTTCTTATTTAACATACATTTTGCAGTAGGATAAAAAGAAACTATAGTACACTAAGGGAAATTGATTTTCTTTGTTTCTGTTTCACCCCTATCATATAAGTAAGATTTTACTAGGTATGTTTGTTTTGTTTTTGTTTTCATATAGAAACCATCATATGTACATGAAGGTTATGTTTCCTTCTAGAATCTAGATTAGACTCCAAATTCAACATTTTTAATAAAAAAGTTATGCTACAGATATACCATTGAAGCTGATGATCCCATCAAAGAGATGACATTAATCGCTGAGTACACGGGGGATGTAGATTACATCAAAAATCGAGAGAAGGATGACTCTGATAGCATGATGACCCTACTTCTAGCAGCGGATCCAAATAAAAGTCTGGTGATCTGCCCGGATAAACGAGCAAACATTGCCCGTTTCATTAGTGGAATAAACAACCACATACGGTAAGCCTTTTAACTATATATAAATTGACTTTATTAAGTGCATGCAAATCAACAATAATGAAAATGTGAAAGAAAATTATGAGTAAATGATTTTGAGAAAAATCTATACTGGTATAGTGAAACTTCTTTTTCCAATTACATTTAAGAAAACAAACAAAATGTGCAGTTCTTGTAAATTAAAGTAGTACTTTTTGCATGTTGTTAATAACAATTACTCAATTTTTACTAGTTGAATATCTTTCTTCTGTATATAATAACTGTTCTTTAAATCAACATAATCTATTTCAGCGAATCTCGAAAGAAAAAAAACGTCAAGTGCGTGAGATATAATGTGGACGGATTAAGCCGCAACCTCTTGGTTGCTACTAGAGACATCACAAAAGGTGAAAAGTTATATTATGATTACAATAGTTACGAACACCTGTACCCAACTCAGTATTTCGTTTAGTTTATGTATATGCATATTTTGTACCAACTTCCAAAATATGTTGTTTGGGTAAGTATGTTGTTATACCATCAGCCTCTAAAGTACTTTTTCTATACATTTTATGACATTAAGGCATCACATAGGTTTTGTTGTAAATAATAATTTTCTATTAAGGCAGTTGGTTAGTTTCATATATTTCCTATATTAGGTCAACATTCGAATTTTGGTGGACATGAAAGGAACTAATTAGAAGAACTCTTCATAGTTTTTGTTTATGCAGACTGCATTGTGACATGCTTAAAAATAGTCTTGCGATCAAATGTATATTGTTTTTTTTTATCTTCAAGCTTGAGCCCAAATTAAAATCATGAGGCTGTCTGGATACAAATATTGATTGGTGTCCATTTTTTATTCTTAGGTGTTGGAAACTATTAGTTTTGAGGTTCCAAAATACAAGCTTGATCGAAAACTCTTCTTAACCAGTTATAATATCTAATATTTTTAATTTGTATTTAAAATGTTAATTAGGTAATTTCAAACATCATTTATTTTCGATCATTATCTTCTTAAGTTTTTTTCCTCTTGTTATTTAATTTCTTTGTTGACTAAGATTCTCTCATCCTCTCATATCTCTGTTGTAAGATCCTCTCTCTCATTCATATGATATTCAGCAAACAATGAAACAAGAATCAAATGTTTTTGTGGCTAGACTATGTGTCGAAATAGTGACATACCTCTACAGGGGATGATGTCGGACTATCTCACAACAGGACGATGGTGCCACGAGTGATGAACTGATCGATGTCGTGTGGTCGGTCAAAAATATAGATTAAGGAATAACTAATCACCCTTAATAGTAAATAGTAAGCAGGGTGTCGAATCCACAGGGAATCACTAGACAGTGCTAGCAATAATCAATTTAAAATTATTAAATATTAAAAAGAAAATTGCTTGATTAATTGAATTGAGAAAAAATCAAATTAAGAAAATAAAAGTTTAGATTTTTAACAATCTTGGAGAAAAGCAATCCACTTCGGGATTCAAGTTTGGCAAAGTTTTAATTTTTTTCAAATGAAACCTAGTGAGAAGTCATTAATGGTGACATATACATGATAAGATCTAAGTGATGATTATGGATTAAAGTTTGAAGGACCCTATTCACATAATTACCAATTTGAATAATGAAACCTTAATTTTAATACTCAATCACACAATGATTAAAGATAATCAAAATCATAGAATATCAACATTAGGTTTAAACATAATCAAACTATTTAAATAATCAAATCATAAATTGAATCCAAAAAAACTTAAATGGTTTAAGATTCAATCCCAAATCTAGGTTACAACTAAGAAAAATAGAGTTGCACAAATCCATCGCCCAAGTGAATCAAAATTGGATTTAGCCTTGCATCGTCATCGATTCTTCAACAAACATGTAATTGATCATGTGAATCCGGATGGATTTAATGTTGGAAGACCTTTGGAATGATAAAATATGGTTAATTTTCATACAAGATTGATGTGCCAAGAGTTGTTTTTCATCCTAGGGTTAATCCCTCTTTAAAACCCCTCAAATTAGGTTAAAATCCACTAAAACGCGGCAATCGGCGTCGGTGGCGCCCCTAACGCCATCTGGGTTGAAAGTTACCGACCAAAGGTGGCTCTAATGGTGTTTCTGATGGTATCGGCGTCAGTGGCGCCTATATACGATGGTGTCGGTGGTGCCACCCACTGCACAAACTTGATTTTCATGTGTTACTTTTCCAGAGCTTTCTGTTGATAGGTCGTGGGGCCCGTAACTTTTTTCCTAGCTCAAGTTATGCTTGTTTTAAGTTACTACGGTCTATGAACTTCGATTTATCATATCTTTACTTCTCGAGCTCAAATTCTCGTCCAGTTTCTTTCAATTTCTTCATATACTTCACGTTTAACCTAAAAACACAAAATAATCCTAAAAGTAACTCTGTTTCTCAAAAGTTTGCATGTAAACTATGGAAATAAAGCCGTTAAACATTGAACTTTCACCACCCGATCACAATCTACACTTACCTTTTGCTTGTCCTCGAGAAAAGCTCAATTGTAATTTACAAAGTCATCATTGAAAATATACATTACTAGCCACTTATTGAAAATAAATTAAAATCCAAAGTCGTGCCCTTGTTCACAAGATTTACATTGCTTAATAGATTTAAATTCTAGCAAGTCAATTGTAAGCAAAAATAGGACATCACCAACTAGGCTTAACATGATTTTGATTTTTAATCTCATGTACACACCCCTCATAATAATTCATTATTCTTGGTTTATATCTGGACTAGTAAAATATATACTACTGTAATCACTCAATAACCTAATATACCATTTTATACATATAAGCTTGTATAGCAATCACACCCCCACCATTTACATAGATCTTGCTCACATATAAAGGACTTATGAGTTTTTGGTCTTAGGTACGAGTAGGAAGTTTTGGTTTTTAAAAGTCGTTAACACAAATAGAAAATATAACCAAACCATTAAATCATCCTTATCAACATGAATCATAGAGCTAGATCATTTTGATCCTTTTTGAACCAATGCTTTTTCTCATTTTTTTTTTCATTTTTTTCATATTTTTTGATTTTTTTATAAGTTTGACTTCAGACGATCTTTTACTTTGAACGGCTTAATACTCGGTTATCAACTAATAACTTAGGCTTTATTCATAACAAACGAATGGCTTAAGGATTAACATGACTACTAGAGCTATGATGGATAACATAAGAAACGATAACAAGTAAATGGATTCCTAAATTGTCTTTGTCATTTATGTGCAAACATCTTGCTTATGGTCTTGGTATGCATCAAACAATACAAGTTCCGTAACAAACATGGTATATGGCTTACTCTTAACAAATGAATATATAATTTTGTTTTGAGTAATAGGCTCAAAATCTCATCAAGTAGGAAGTTAGGCTACCGATGTGCACATGAGTTTATTATATCAAAACTCGTTAACCCTAACCAGGCATTCATCACATTTCCAAAAATAACCTGCTAGAATGTGTTTTTCCAAAATTTAAAAATATGGTCATGAGCTAAGATCAATACCAATCTTCTAATAAACAACAAGTGACGTATATTGAACATTCTGATTTTATAAAAACATTGAACTTTACAAAAAAAACTTTTACCAAAAATTGAAGCTTGACATGATGTTAATTAACTTTTTTTCCACAACTCCCCTCATCCCCACACTTAAGATGTACATTACCCCCAATGTACTAACTAAATGTTACTATTAGTGTGAGAACAAGAGAGTTTTAAAACCAAACCCCATCTTATCACACTCTCAAATCATTACAATTGGTCGGGGACTCACCATCAATAAACAAAAATTAAAACTAACTATAAATTAACTATTTTTAACAACTAATAAGAGAAACAAATGCACATGATTATATCTTTACGGCAAGATCTTTAATTGTATTAATGATCTTCAACATCTCGTCCACTAATCTATAAAAGATACTAAAACTTGTGTAGAACCGAAGTTCTCACTTCATGATTAACAACTCACATTTAAATTAATAATGCATATACTTCCCCACACTTAAAGCATTGCATTGTCCTCAATGCAACTTTTAAGTGTAAATTTGATTAAAAATAGTTAAAACTTTTAAATAAATAAAAAAACACTTAATGATAGTCCTAAACTCACTTTCGTAGGAATCGCGAATGCATTTAGCATATGCAACAAGCCTTTTAAACCATTCGGTAGACCCGAGTGGACGAGTGTAGTCTCGTGAGGGTTTCTAGTGAATACACCCTAAAGTTCTTAAAATAAAATAAAATAAAATCATAAATAAACAATAAAAAGACTAAAAAACACAAAATACCTTGGGTTGCTTCCCAAGTAGCGCTAAGTTTTAGGTCTTCAGCCATACCTTACTTGTCGACACTCATGGTGGTCGAATGGGGTGATTTCCTTTGTAATTTCCTAAGTAAATTTTCTTTAAATGTTCCGGTAGGTTTTCTAAGTCATTCCATTTTCTTCTAAACACCATCTCCATAACTTGGATATTCACATGATCAATTGGATCATCCGCTTTTTTCTTCATTTTTGGTTTATCCTTAATAGTGTCCACCTTCTTCACCAACTCTTTATTTTACCTTAGATCTACAAGCTTAGCCCTGTCATGTTTAAAACCAATCTCAAAAGTGGTGTCCTCATTTGTATGTGGAGTACAATGAGGAACACACTCGTTAGCAATACCCACCTCACTAGGTTTATCATTAACAAAATAATCTATAGACTTGGAAAATATATCAAAATGCAACTTACGGGTTTCCAAAGTCATATAAATTGTTCCCTCTCAGCAGTTAATTTGAGCATTTGCAGTTGCTAAAAATGGTCTACCCAATATGACTTGAGGTTGCTCCTACGTCTCTTGTATGCATAATCAAGTACCATAAAATCCATAGGGTAGTAAAATTATCCCACTTTGATTACTACATCTTTCACCATCCCCCGAGGACGTTTATGAGTTGAGCTAGCTAACACCATGGTGGTGTCAACTTCTTTGAGAGGGCCAAACTCATATTGATCATACAACATACCTGGTAAGATGATAACACCAGCTCCATAATCCAAAAGAGCCCTACTAATTTTAAATTTCCCGACTTTGATTGGAATAACGGGTGCTCCTCGGTCACTCTCCTTAACTTTCTTATCTTTTTCTACTTCATCAGCCTCTTTTTCTTTACTTTTAATAACTTCATTATCTTTTTCTACTTCATCAGTCTCCTTTTCTTTACTTTTAATAACTTGTTACAACTTGAGATGATACTTACTGCATTGATCTACACACTCTTTATGTTCTGTATACTAGAGGTTTGATGTTGAGGATTTAAGGTAGTGTTGCTAGGCAATGTTCCTGGATTTCTTCTCATTATGACATCTCTTCTGCTATTTGTCCAACTTGCTTAGCTAATGCCTCCACTGCTTTGTCTCGTACCTTATTGTCATTCTTAATTTCTCTGAGGAAGTCCATTATTTCTGATGAGTTGTTCGAGCCTCCTTGATCAACATTAGGTTGATAATTTCTTGGATATCCTTTGTTTTACCCCTTTGATTGTAGTTTTGGTTGTTATACATCGGTTTTCAGTTCTGATATGCTTGACCTCCTTGATTTGGTACCTGAAAATAAGGATTAGATTGGTTAGATGTGTTACCATATTTAAAATTGGGATAATTACGCAAACCTAGATGATATGTATTAGAATTCATATCATATTGCTTTCAATCACCGTATTCTTGATTAACCTCTTCCTCCACTTGACCTACTTGCATTGGGCAATCCATAATATCATATCCCAAGTCATCACATCCGTCACACACCGAGAAAAATGGGCCTCCTTGAGGTGTCATATTTCCTCCATTAAGATTCAGACTTGCCAATTGTCGTTCTAATATTTGGTTAGCTCTCTCCAATTGTTCTAATCTTTCATTTGCATTAGTAGTACCCGTAGATATAATAATGACATGTTTCTTCTTTCTATTAGATTGAGCTTGCCTTTTCGAGTTCACCACCATCTTTTCTAAAAACTTCCAATCCGCCTCGACATGATTGGAAAGAAATGTTCCCCCCGTTATGGAATTCACATCCTGAATGTCATCGTGGATAAACCATCATAGAATGCATTGATCAACTCCTACTGTGGGAGACCATGATGAGGGCAATTCCTTAACAATTATTTAAATCTTTTCCATGCTTCATAGAAAAGCTCACCCGGTTCTTGTTGGAAGTTCCGAACATTAGCTCTCGCATCACTTGTTCGTTGGGGTGTGTAATACTCTTCTAAGAATTGTTGTTGCATATCCTCCCACGTGAAGATTCTTGCAAATGGCAAAGATAGGAACCATTGTTTGGCGGCATCCTTCAATGTGAACTGAAACAATACTAACTTAACTTGCTCTGGTGTAAACCCTTGTCCTCCAATTGTGCCACACACCGCTTCAAATTCAGAAATATAAATGGTTCCTCAATTCCTTTACCATAAAAAGATGGGAACATGTTCAAGCCTTGTGGTCTCACTTCAAAGGATCTACCATGTGCAACAGGGCTTACGATTGGAGATGAGTTGACTGCAATTTGAGGTCTAAAATCGCTTTTAACTCCTCGGATCAAGGCACGATGATGGACTTGTGGATGACCATTATGATGTTGTAGGAAACCCGGTTGAGGATGTTGATTTATTGGTTGCCTCATGACTCTTGGGGGGCCTTGATTAGCCATATGAAATATTGGGTTAAAGTGATTATTATATTCTCTCGGATGTTGATATTCATAGTTGAACCCAAATCCATCTTCATCTCTCCCTCCATAACCAACATTTGAATTTTTATGTTCAATTACATCATCCTAATTCGATACCCGATCCCTTATGTCCTCATCACCGTGAACACCATCATTCCGACTAGAATTTGTTTGATTGAACTGAACCGAAGGATTTATTGGAGCCTCATAATTCTTAATCGATTCTTGTTGAATGGCTGGATTGGGTTGTAGTTAAACACAAGTCTTTTCACCAATTTGGAATTTTGGTGGTTGAGGTATAGGGTTTCCTTGCACTGGGTTAAATGGTGGGACTTGTTGCTGAGGTGGTGGAGCATTATATGGCGGGAATAGTGGAAGAGGAATAACACCTAAAGGTTGTTCTCTTTGTGGTGGAGGTTGAGTGGACGAAGCACCTTGATTACTTGAGGTATTCATATTGATAAATGACTTGCTTTTTTGTGTCTTGGAAAATCTTCGTAAAATTTGACTAGCTTTTGCCGATGAAGTTCCTTCTTCGGACCATATACCTCTTGGAATAGGAGCTATTGAAGGATTTTCTTTGTGAAAGACTTGGTTGTCTCGTGTTGTTTTCTCAATCTCGGGATCAAATAGCAATGGTGAAGTCCTTCCGGAATGTCTCGTATGCATAAGAGTCTTGAACTACCTACACACAAGAAACAAATACCCCTGTAATTCTAAACAACAAAAATAACAAATAAACTAAAACAAAGCATGAAGAAAAAGGAAATCTTTTTGGTTTTTTATGGATTTTTTAAGAAAACAAATAACTATTACTAACACTAAGCGCAATGATTCCCCGACAATGGCGCCATTTTAATCGATATTGTGTGGTCGGTCATGTGACATCCGGTAAATTTCCGTTACCAAACTCCGTTAGTTCCGTTAAGTCTTGTATACACGTGTCGTGAGCACACACTAGTTGTCGTTGAACGTTGGTGACCTAATAATAATGAATAATGTTAATTTGATGTGAATCTAAGTGATTATGTGAGTATTGGGTTATGTTTATGTGTTTACACATTTATAAACGATTAATTAAAGAATTTATCGCGTAACGCGGAAACGTGTCTATTTATTCGTATGTCTTGTGTTTTTATAAAGATAAGATATATAATGAACTTTATAAGTTTATATCTTTATATTATGAAGTTAAAAACACTTTACAAAGAGTTTAAAGCTTAGTTTTTATAAAATACCAAAACACAAGGGTTTAAAGGGTAAATATGTAAATTAAATTAATTAAAACAAACCCTAGCCTCCTAAACATCACCCATCGGCCGCGACTTCACCCTTCATCCCTATCCATCTTCGAATTCAGCCTAGAACAACATAGTACCTGCGATTTTGGATCGATTTCAAGGCATACATCTCGTGGGAATCATCAATTGCAAGTTAACACAAGTTTAAAGGTTAGTTTTTGCGAGTTTTTGTGAAGGGTTCATTATGGCCGAACCCTAATTCGTAAATTGGTCCTTGTTGGGTCGAATTGGTTGTTGTTTGATGATGTTAACATGTTAGTTAGATTGTATACATGTTAGTTAACGTCGATTATGCAAGAATTCTACGTTTTTAGTGGATTGATCATGAAATTGGTTTTGAAGCAAACCCTAATTCGGGATTATTGTGATTATGCATGATGGATGATTGTTTGATGAATGCTTGATGATTATTGGGTTGTATGAATTTTAGAATACGTTGATTATGCAAGAAAGTTGGGATTTTGATGCATTGTTCATAGGTTACTAAGAATAGTAACTTTATTTTGCATGTAGTAGTGATCTAGTGATGGATTGATGTTATGGATGAGTTCATGATGATAATTAGATGCTAGATTGTTGTTATGAATGCTAGAAATCTTTAATTTGATGATGTTGATCATAGCTTGCCAAAAGTAGAAACTTTTGTTTATGAAGATTGTTAGATTGAGGTGTTTAAGTGTTGTTGATCATGTTTAGAAATTAGTATGAGCTTGAATTGGTATATTATTGATGAATTCATGCATACCTTGGATGTTTGATAGATTTTGGGATATTCTTCCCAAAAGGGAAACTTTATTTGTGTAAACGTTGAAGTATGATGTTGTGATCATGTTTGAGATGATAGGAACTTGCTATTATGTTCAAGGATGGATTCTAGTGTGATAGAACGTGTTAAATTAGTTGTATGGCATGTTTGGATAATCATGTGTGATATTTGGACTTGGTGATCATGTATGGTTTGGATGTTGTGTAGTAGTAGGACATCATGCTTGGGTCTGGTAATTGATTGTTGTGATGTTGTGAATGCAATGCATATGCTTAAAGAATATGGTTATGATCATTATACACGCGTGCGGATCTGAGGCCCCTACTTAGTAGGATTGGCAGGGTTTAGGATGTGAAGTCGTGAGTGGCTTCACATGGCATGTGATGAATGGTTGAACTTTGTGTGACGTGTTAGTTGTATTATAACTAATGGTTATGTTAATGTTCTAGATTCGCATGACTTGTATAGTACTTGACTGTATGATGATCTAAGTGATACACCTGGTTGATATAGCATACGTATGATACTATTTGAATGTTAATCATGTATGTTGTATGTGCTCATTGGCTTTAATTGTATTATAACTCATAATGTCACCAACGGGTCAAACGGGTCAACTAGGTCAAACGTGTCTATTTTTTTCTGGAAGCTTGAGTCTTTGGTTTTGGTATGATTAGGGTTCCACATGTCTTTTATTTACACGTACTTATGTACTCACATGATCTAGGTAACCTGTGAAGGTTGGCTATCCTCTCGTTTCTCAAAATAAACCCTAAGTACCTTTGCATACATCAGGTGAGTTCATGCCCCACTCTTTACTTAATATCTTTTGGAGGAGATAGCATACTGGTACTTATACGAACGCTTTCATTATTTAAGTTGTGTATAATATTAATATAGTGCTGTTTACCATGAGAAAAGTCCTCACACTTTTGAATTGTTAATATTTAATAGCGGGGAAACTTGGGTAGTACTATTGGGTCTGACGAGCCCCACCTGCGTGACTCGAGGTCAACCGGGTGCAATTTGTCCTATTGAACATTGTCACGACATGGTAAGTCGTGACAGGAGACAACAACTATCACAGTCAGCTTCAATTGCAAAATCACTATGTATTAATATTTACTGATAATAGACTAGCTATCTATTACCATACACTGCTTATATTTATCGCAACTGTTTACATGTTTATTGAACTCAAACTCTTGAACTCACCAACCTATGTGTTGACATTTTAGTATGCTTTTCTCAGGTCCTTAACTTGCTTGCCATAGGAGCACTGCACGGTTCACTGCATTTTAAGACACTATGCTTCAAGACAATTTGACATTTTAATAATTATAGTTTACTTTTTGGGTTGGCACTTGTTTTGCCATAATTATACTTTATTGACTTGGGTTGTTCTCAAAACGCTTCCGCATTGTTTAAAGTTTGTATTTTGGTTGATTTTGTTTGAATTATGGCATTTAGAGTCGTTCTGAGTAACTATTGACTGTGATCCTGGTTTGTTCACACGCCTCGCGGTAAAACTCCGCAAGTGGATTTTGAGGGTGTGACAGGTCAAAAATATATATTAAAGAGTATCTAATCACCCTTAATAGTAAAAAGAAAGTAGGGTGTCAAATTCACAAAGAACCACAAGACAGTGCTAGCAACAATCAATTTTAAACTATTAAACATCAGAAAGGAAATTGCTTGATTAATTGAATTGAGATAGAATCAAATTAAAAAAAATAAAAGTTTAGGTTTTTAACAATCTTGGAGAAAAAGCAATCTACTTCAGGATTCAAGTTTGGCAAAGTTCTAACTTTTCTCGAATAAAACCTAGTGAGAAGTCATTAACGGTGACTTATACATGATAAGATCTAAGTGATAATTATGGATTAAAGTTTAAAGGACCATATTCACACAATTATCAGTTTGAATAATGAAACCCTAATTTTAATACTCAATCACACAATGATTAAAGATAATCAAAATCATAGAATATCAACATAGGTTTAAACATAATCAAACCTTTTAAATAATAAAATCATAAATTGAATCCAAAAGAACTTAAATGGTTCAAGATCCAATCCCAAATCTAGGTTACAACTAAGAAAAATAGAAACTTGCACAAATCCATCGCCCAAGTGAATCACAATTGGATTTAGCCTTGCATCATCATCGATTATTCAACAAACATGTAATTGATCATGTGAATCCGGATGGATTTGATGTTGGAAGACCTTGGAATAATGAAATATGGTTAATTTTCGTCCAAGATTGATGTGCCAAGAGTTGTTTTTCGTCCTAGGGTTTTTTCTCTTTTAAACCCCTCAAATTAGGTTAAAATCCACTAAAACGCGGCAATCGGCGTTGGTGGCGCCCCTAGCACCATCTGGGTTGAAAGTTACTAACGGTGGCTTTGAAAGTGTTTTTGATGGTGGTTCCACCCACTGCACAAACTTGATTTTCATGTGTTTAAATTTTCCAGAGCTTTCCGTTGATAGGTCATGGACCCCGTAACTCTTTTCCTAGCTCAAGTTATGCTCGTTTTAGGTTACCATTGTCTAAGAGCTTCGGTTTATCATATCTTTACTTCTCGAGCTCCAATTATCATCCTGTATCTTCCAATTTCTTCATATTCTTCATGTTTAACCTACAACACAAAATAATCCTAAAAGTAACTCTATTTCTTATAAATTTGCATGTAAACTATGAAAATAAAGACGTTAAACATTGAACTTTCACCACCCGATCATGAACACCAATAAGAAACTTAAGATTATTGAAGGTAGTGATGATTACAATCAAGCATGCACGATGACATGGGTTTTGAAGCATGTGAAGAAAATTGGTTTCGACCAATACTCTCAAATAGTATTCTTATCATTCCGACCTATATTGTTATCATGCTCCAAAACCAAAATAAATGATACATTCTTAATTTCCATAATCATTACTTACAAATTCACATAAAAAATACCTATATTTACCAAACAAACAAAGTTCTCACAAACCATAGTTATTTACATCCTCCAACTTCTCACATTCTTTACGTTCTCGCACAACAATAACTTTTAGTAAGTCTCGCATTCTAACAAACCAAGACACATTTTTCACTTTACCAAATGATCTCGCTTTTGCCTTAGTTTCCACTTTTAGTATATATCGAGTCTTTATTTTTTTAACTCTATAATACTAAAGTATCATAAAGTATTGTTAAAGAAATACAATTAAAGTGGCAAATACACTTAAAGTATGACGATGTATAGTTATGATTTGCTAAAGTGGATTGGAGTATGTTATGCTAAAAGTTATTTTGCTGAAGTTAAAGTATGTATGCACATTAATTTGACATGCAAATAATAATAAATATGATGACTTGACATGAATTTAAGAGCACCTGACCTACTTCTAAGACTAACAATGATAGTTAATGATTTAGTCAAAATATATAATTGTGTAATTAAATAAACTGTTTTTTTTTCTGAAAAGCAACTTGAGTTAAAGGAGAAAAACTAACAAAACTATAGAGTACAAAAAGATTACAAAAACAAAGAAACATTTAAATACACCAATTACTCCACCCCAACCAAGTGAAAGTTACCCTTATACTTGATCCTCAAGAAAGAAGCAGCGATAATGTCATCAAAAATCAATTCCGGCTTCCGGTACATGTTCTTAAAACATCTATCATTTCTTCATTCATACCGTAACAGAGATAACAGCATCCATAATGTTTTTAAACAACTTGCCACTGTTTATCTTAAATGTAAACTCAATCGATTCTCTAATCGAGCTGACTGTTGAGATTGATATCCTACACCAAGACTAGACCATTGTCCAAATAATTTTTACTTTCTCACGTATCACCAACATATGTTCTGTCGATTCCAAGTGTGTATTGCAACCAGAGCAAACAGTAGAGGGAACACCAATGTTTCTTTTAGCAAGAACAACAAGAGAGGGTATCCTTTCCAAAGTTACCCTCCAAAACAAAGAAATTAACTTTGATGGGAACCGGGTTTAGCCACTTGAATGTAGCATCACAAATAAACCAGTTATCTATTGACTTATAATAATTATGTTGCTTACTTTATTAAAAAAGTGCTATTTTTGTGATATGTAAATCTAACGGTGAGATCTCATAATAACATGGCCTAATTATATCTACATTTGAATCATAAGTTAATCAGAAAATGAAGATCTAACCATTACAATTGAGAACATTGGCCAAACTAACATTTTAATTTGTTTATCATGTGTATAGTATATAATCTAACATCACAATAAATAATAAACTGTCTCTGGTCATAAAATTAAATACCCAAAAAGGATATTATAAGCGTCTTAATTCTCAATCACAATTAGCTTTCTATTTATTATCTGAAAGACAGTCCTAAATACCATATATTACTAGCTATGAACTAATCTTTTTTAATTTGAAATCAATCCAACTCTTCAACAAAAGCTAATATATTTTGTAATCTCTTTCCATTTGCATCCACTAGTTTTATCACTTCCAACTACACCAAACACGACACTTTAATTTGTAAACTTGTAACAAAAGGGCATCAAAATTCTTAAATTGTGTATTTACACCGCTAAACAAATAAGCGTTACATATGAAATATCATAGACCAAACACTGTACTTTAATTTGCAATTAAAGGTACATGGTTGGTAATTTGTCAGTAATTATCGACATATTACTAATGAAGTAGATTGTCTTTATTAAGCTAAAAAACTGATATATTATTAATAGAAATGTTGGATGAAACAATACTTTTAGGAGGATACTGGTTGTTGAGACAGTATTTTTCGGTACCCCAAGCTAATTTTGAAGGTAATATTATGGTTTGGATTTTCGCCCGACCTTATTAATGTTTTCTCAGTGTGGGTCCCTTCATGTTGATAGTTCGTCGGTAAACTTCCTATAAGTACCCATAACATGCTCTCTCTAAATGGAAAGAAAAATAATTGGATGGAGCTTAAGTATATTCAATTCAACTCAAAAATGACAAGCTTCCAATATTTCATAATATGAAACATCGTTGTTAGTAGGTATTTTGAAACTAGCGGCCCTGGAATTTAAATACTCGTCATGGGGACGCATTCTGATATGAAAAAATTAACTGAGTTGGAATTAGTGGTCTTAAAATGTAAAGGGAGACCCTTAGTTCCCCGTGTGGGCATTATGTACTATGTCTAGCTACTAGGACTCATCGATCACGTATAATAATAAAGGAATGCATCCTAAGTGTTGCTAGTGCTAAGCCATAGGCTTGCGAACAGGCACACATATGGAGATTAGGGCATGTGTAATATCTAAAAGTTTAATGTAATTTGTTTGAAATATCTAGAAATATAAATTAATCTATTTGTCTAGCTTAAATAGGACAACGACACGTGACATGTCTGGCAAAGTCTAACACATTATAGTATCCACATATATACAAGTATTACCACGACTAAATTTGGTCGTCATGGTTTTTTAGTTAAAACAAATATCGACCAAGGGCCCATCAAAGCCTAACACAATAAGGCATCCACATAAAAGAATTAATTAATAGGATTGAATTGAGTTAGCGTGATTTTGTGTGGCCAAAACAATCCACCAACACATGGCAAAAGATTAACACTATAAAGATCCACTTATTAGAATCAATACGACTTAATTAACTTGTTTTGAACAAATGTGCCGTGTAGTAATCTAATTTTACCTATTAAGGTTGATTAACACTTAAAATATAAAAAAATATCATGTAGAAGAGAATCCTTAGGCAATTAACAATAAATCACCAATGGAAAATCAAGTTGTCACTAATGTTTCGTCAAAGTCTAATGCTAATCCAAAGGAATAAAGTAACTTTATTACTCACAAGTTAATCGAATGGGTATTTTTCTTAATTAGAACAGGCCTTTGTTAAGCTAATTTCATACTAGAGTTGAATAAAACCTACAATATATATCTTAGATTGGATGCGAGTCCGTGTTTCTATTTTGAATTTTGCTAAACTTATACGTTAAATAAAACATCTCTAATCAAATTTATAAAGGAAGTAACTAGTTGTTTCCAACCATGTGCGTTACATGTATGACGAATAGGGCTCAAAATTGGATTTTGGTTACGTCTGCTAACCATAAAGGATAGCCACGCCAAATCAACTGATACCATTTTTTGGTTATCATCACAGCCCGACATTATACTAAATACAAAATGTACATACTAAATACAAAATGTAAAACACCATACACCATGTATACGTCTCATATAAACACATGTTCATTATTACTGACTTCAATAAGCATCAGTTCATGTTTCCGAGAGTAGTATCATGACATGATCATAAAGGCAAAAACAGGGACAGGGGTTTGTGATACGGTCGTCATCATCATCGAACTATATCACCGACATATTAACCTCTTTCACAGAACAACAAAGGATGAAGGTTGTCTTTACCATCATCACCGGCCAACAACTTCCACGCAAAACACGTAATAAATTAAAACATCAACAACAACAACCACCTGAACACCGCCGCCTGTCAACTCAAATGGCACCGGTAGTGATGGCGACACATAACCACCGGCCAAAGCCATGCGAAAATTAGAAAGAACCCAGATCTAAACACAAAGCTGCACTTACAGTAGTAAGTAACACCCGGCTAACACAATCAAACGTGTACAAAGCATAGGCCGACGACATTAGCACCAACAGTTGACATCTGGCTACGACGACATACCACTACCGGTTACTTCTCTCCATCTACAACTAGTGGTCGAGGAACCAACAACAGCACAAGATCCGGCGAGAAAACCCCAAAAAACACCAGCGAATCCTGTAGGATGTCGCCACTTTCTCTTTGTACAAACAAACAAAGCAACATGAGGCAGACATGAGGCTGAGAAAGGGAAAACAAATGCGAGATGACACACGGGAGGTGGGGAAACGGTAGCCAAGCAGGAGCGGCCACCACCTACAACACGATTAACACCGAAAACCCATTTCTCTCTACAAATTTCCGCCAACACATTTTTCCATCTATAAAAAGAAGAAGCATAATACCCCCAAACAAACATAAAAATAATTACCTGAAATGACCTTGGGCATTGTTTATCCCTATTTCTTTTTTTAAACATCTAGTAGAATAAAAAGATTATAAAGAACAAAAATGAAAATAAGGGTAGTAATAATAGCAATAAAAAGAAGGCCTTAATTTTAACTCTCAAAAATTAATCTCTCACCATCCACCACCCAAACCACCGATCAAAGCAAGCAACCCATCTTTATGATTGGTGGATCATCGCATATGAGTTTGCGCACGTTAGCCGACCTAATAACCTTTCGCCACATCATCCTTAATTAAGGTAATTACCACCTTCGTAATCACATATGATATAACTAGCTTATAAACCTATGTGATACACAGTGAAGAAGAAAAAAAGGGTTAAACTTAACAAAATTGAGATAAAAGTTATAGACTTCAATTATTATTGTTATATAAAAATATTTGACAAATTTGGAATACTTCATTATATGGAACATTTATTATTCTGTTAGTAACTTGATTTTAAAAACCGAGAAGCGCACCGAGATGACAAGGTCTAAAACCAAAGCGCAAAGCGCAAAAACGACGAGCTTTTTGTACACGAAGCGCTAAAAGTTTATATAATTTTTTAATATATCCTATAGATTTTTAGCATCCCATACTCAATATATAGCTATAAATAAGGTTTATTATGCCTTAATATATAAATTACCTATGTGTATAACCTTTTTTTGCAACATGTATAGCATTTTGAAGCAAAACAACGCCTCCTCTACATGAAGCGGGCCGCAGAGGGATTTTTTTCAAGCAAAACCATGTTTTTCTTGCACTTCTTGTACACCATACGCCTTATGTCACAAAAAGCGAACACCCTCATCCCAAGAATCGCCTTGTGACTCAGGCGTATTCTTTAAAACCAAGATTAGTATTTACCTTTTTTATCTAAATGAAAAAAAGCTACATTAATAAACTGACATAATTGTTATAGATTTAAATTATATATTCTTATATACAACAATTTTGGATGAAAACATATAAAAATATTTGATAAATTATTTATTACATCATTACATAAAATATTTATTAGTGGATTTGTAACTTTACTTTTTTTATTAAGTAAAAAAGACATATCAGTTGTTCTATTTTCTAGATCATATCTATTATCAATGAATTTGAACAGAAAATTCCATAAAACGATTTGTAACTCTCATTGTATTTTACAATTTGGTATCGTAAAAAATATAAATCTTATGTGGATTGTTAACAATTTTATTTACAAGTGTACTATGTATTGTCACATTCTGACGGAAATGTGAAATGCTTGAGTGTGATATTTTATAGCTCAGAACACATTGATTACAAAGTAAATGCAACAAACAATATAGGAGGTGATATAACATAACATTAACATAGATAGATATGAGTTCGGGTTACATCACAACTAAACTTTTTCAAAATCTAACATAATCCTATTACAAAAGTTTTATTAACTACCACATCTTCAGTAGTAGTGAAAGTATGCATCCACAGTCAAACTAAGGTCATATATGCTTACAGTTAATTTAACATAAGTTCTTCCCATCACCTCGTCTCATCCATTGTGCACATCAAAAGGAAACATAATATTGTTAGTCATTCTGGTAATCTGAAAAAGCATACTCTAAATAGTCAATATAATTTGGGTGAGAACATAGGTTTATTGAACAAAATATATTGATGCAATATAAATAAGATTACAACCAAACATACTTATAAGTCAGGCAATTTATAATTGTCATAGTATAAATCACAAAATCAGATAATATAGCATCACAATACTTATCGTGTTGATGCAAAAAAATATTTTTTTAAGTAGCTCTACTTATATTACCAGACGGTTCCATATCCGAATTAATGGTTGTAACATAATCACAGTATATCTTAAAATCTCACTTATAATAGCATCAATCATAAAATAGTATCTTTTTTTCCCAAAAATCATAAATGTAAAAAGAGGCTATGAATCCCACCTTATTTCCAGTCAAATCAAGACATTCCTTTAAAATAATTTATTTGTTAGGATAAAACAAATTTCTTTAATATTTTCAGCTTTTTAATTTAAAAATTCTAAACCGATAGCTTCTGTTTTTCAAAAATCATCAAATTCCAGAAGCATGAATTTAAAATTATAGTTTATTCTATAAAACTTCAGACCCATAATTCATTATAAATATCATAATTTATATATACTACTCTATTTTAAATATCATAATTTATATAAATTTATGAAATTCATACATACTACTCTATTTTACAAGTTCCATATAAATCAGCAAAAATATTAAAACATCACTAAAAATTCTGAAATTCATACATACTACTCTATTTTAAATATTATAATTTATATAAAGTTTTCGTGATTTAATTCTCTGTCTAGATACTTTTTTCCAAAATTTCCAATTACAGAATATTCTAAAATATATAACTCAGGCATAAATGCGAATTAAATCACAAAATTTATTCAGGAATTATTATAAATATAAGGGTTGTTATGTAATTTTTCTAGATTTTTATCAAGTTTGGAGCTTCTGAAACAAACTTTTCTGTCCTTGTTTTTGAATAATTTGTATAAAGTAATTGCCTATTATTTTTACACTAAAATTTACAGAATGCTAACCTAATATTTCCCAATGATTTCCTAATTTTATTTCCATAATCACATTCATTTAAATGTTTATTCCAATTCATCAAGAACATCTATGTTTTAATCCTTTAATTTTTTATTAATTCCTAAATTTTATAAAACTTTCAAGCTTTTAGTTTTTGAATGTTTTTCTCACTAAATCTTCAAATAAAATCATTTGTTTATGAATTTTAGAAATGATCTTGATGATTCTTAAAGCTTCGTTTGTGTGTGTTTAGTTAAAACACACACATATATTTCTATCTAATTGGTTTAGTGATCAAACCTTGAGTGTGAATGCAAGATGCTTAAGAAAAAAGGCTTGACTATCCATGTATGATCCGCTTGAAAGAATGGTTCTTGAACTTGGAGATTGATGATGATGAACTAGTGAAGATTGGCTTTGTTCTTGAGAATTGGCTTGGTGCAAGAGATTTTTGGTGCAAGAGATGGTGGTTTGATTGTATGTTAATCGAGAGAGTGTCAAGAGAAGTGGCGCTCAAGGATGTTTGTGGTTCCATCTTCATGCGACCGAGAGTGTTTCAAGGAGGGCTTTCCATCATTAGTCCTACACTAAGGGTTGAGGTGTGAGTTTTAGGGTCCTTAGGTGTCCTACTTAAGTACTAAGGTAGCGAGTTAATGTGTGATTAAGGAGGGGCCAATTAGGTGGTGGTTTGAGGAGTGGGTTAGTGTCAAGCCATGCAAGGTGGCGGTGTAGGGTGGTGATTAGTGTAATGGAGTGGCTAGGTGTTAACTTGTAGTGCTAATGACTTTCTTAGTCATTAAGCTATTTTAGACAAAGGTTTAGGTGCTTAATCGGGTGTCTTAGTGTTCTAATGGACTGAGATTATGGCTAAGGTTATGTTGGTGTTAGTGTTCAAGGTGTGATTTGTTTTAGTTTTGATTCAAAGTTCTTTAATGAAATCTTGTTTGGTGGTGCTTGTTTAAGTTTTTAATGCATTACATGTAGTTAAAACATCTAATATTAAGCTAACTAATCACTTAGTCTTATGATTGGTAACTAATACATATGGTTTAAAGATCATAAAGTTCATAAGTATTCATAAACATGCATACATAAACTTATGCATGGGTGCATGCATGCTCATGTAACATATTCAAAACATATAATATTTCACAAGGAGTTAGTCAAATAATTAACTTTAATAATTTAATGGAGTATAAATATAAATCTATAAAAAAAAATTTAAAAGCATTAGTTTACCTAACCTTAGAGTTTAGGGTTGTCACATTCTCACCCCGTAAAAAGAATTTCATCCCGAAATACACTGGTAGGCTCTTCCAAAGGTTGTGGAGAAACTTTTATTTTTGTATTTCCTCCTTTTCATTTAGTTTAACCTTAAATAACTCATGATATTTCCTTTTAACTTCATCTTCTCTTTTTCATGTAAATTTAGGTCCTATTTTCGAATTCCACTTGATCTTTACTATTGGAATCCTACTTCTTCTTAACTCTTTACCTTTTTGTCGATGATGGCTATTGGTTCCTCCATAAATGTAGGTTTTTATCTATTTTGATTTCTTGGACCAGTACTTTTAATGTCTAATCTATTAGACATTTATTTAAGTCGGATATATGAAAAATGTTATGTACTCCACTTCACTCTTGAGGTAAGTCTAACTTATATGCTACAAGAACAATTCTATCAGTTATTTCAAAAGAGCCAACACACCTACGGTTTAGCTTATTTCTTTTCCCAAATCAGATAATTCCTTTTGAGGGTGATACCTTTAGGTATACTTTATTTCCGATTTGAAATTCTAGTGGCCTTCTTTTATCAGCATAACTTTTCTGTCAATCACGGCTGCTTTCAATTTTTCTTTAATTTCAGAGATCTTATCAAATGTCTTCTGTATGAGTTCTAGGCCTGTAAGTTGTATATCTCCTACCTCATTCCAACATAAAGGTGACCTACACCTTCTTTGGTATAAAACTTCAAATGGAGCTGCTCTAATATTGGCATGGTAACTATTGTTATACGAAAGTTCTATCAATGGCAAGTGCAGATCCCAGTTACCACCAAAATCTAATGCATAAGCTCATAACATATCCTCTAATGTCTAGATGGTTTTCTCACTCTACCCATCTATTTGTGGGTGATATGTTGAACTTAGATTTACTTGTGTTCCTAAGGCTTTTTGCAAAGTCTACCAGAATCTTGAAGTAAATCTACTATCTTTGTCAGATATTATGAAAATTGGTATCCCATGTCCAGACACAATTTCCTTCATATAAATCCCGGCTAATTTCTCCATTTTATAATATTCTCTAATTGGTAAGAAATTAGTTGATTTAGTCAGTCTATCCAATATGACCCATATTATGTCATACCCACTTAAAGTTCTTGGTAATTTGGTTACAAAATCCATGGTAATCTGGTTTCATTTCCATTCGGGAATTTATAATTATTGCAAATATCCTGAGGGTTTTTATATTCAACTTTTACCCTAAAACAGATATCATATTTTTCTATGAATTCTGCAACAAATTTCTTCATTTCTAGCCACCAATATTGGTTCCTTAAATTTATACTTCTTATTATTTCTTGAATGTATAGAATATCCAGACTTATATGTTTCCCTTAAGATGGTTTCTCTAAGCAAATCATTATTAGGAATCTAAATTCTTCCTTTAAATCTCAGGATTTTATTTGACAACTTTCAAATCTTTAATTTGCCCTACAATTCTGAATTCATCTTTTTGTTGGGCTTCTCGAATTTGACTTAATAAATCCAAGCATAATTCCATTCTCATGGCATAAACTCGTAATAGCTTGGTTCTCTCCTTCCTGCTTAAAGAATCAGCTACTACATTTGCCTTTCCTGGATGATATTTGATCTCATAATCATAATCACTTAATAATTCTACCCATCCTCTCTGGCTCATATTTAATATCTTTTGATCAAATATGTATTGTAAACTCTTATGGTCTGTATAGATTATGCACTTAGTCCCATATAGGTAATGTCTCCAAATCATAAGTGCGAATACTACTGCTGCTAATTTTAAATCGTGAGTAGTATAATTCTTTTCACTTCCTCTGAGTTGCCTAGATGCATATGCAATTACTTGATCTCGTTGCATTAAAATACATCCAAATCCTAGATGTGACACGTCACAGTATACCATAAAATCGTCTGTTCTTTCCGGTAAGGCTAAGATAGGGGCATTACATAACTTACTCTTTAAGAGTTCAAATAAAACATTTTATCTTTCTCCTTAAACACAAGGCTTATATTTTTGAGTTAATTCTGTTAAGGGTTGGACTATTCTTGAGAAATTTTCTATAAATCTTCTGTAATAACCTGCCAATCCTAAGAATTGACCTAATTTAGTTGGCGTCCTTGGATTTTCCCATTTCTTAACATCTTCAATCTTTTTCGGATCGACTTAAATTCCTTTTTGATTAACTACGTGTCCTAAGAATTGTACTTTTCTTTTCCAAAATCCACACTTAGAGAATTTTGTGTACAATTTTTCTTTCTGAAGTAATTCTAAAGTCAACTTTAGGTGCTCTTCATGATCCTCCATACTCTTAGAATAGATCGAAATGTCATCTATAAAGATTATATCGAATTTATCTAAATAAGGTTTGCATATCCTAGTCTTTTGATCAACCAATCAAAAGTTGTGAATGAAATCAAGACTCTTCTTTCATTTCTTAAAAAAATTCACCTAAACAGGGGTGAAACATAACTCTTTTTCGTCAGTAGTATTAAATTTTAGTCCGGCAGTGAAAGTTTTGTCCCGGTAGTGCAAATTTTTATATAAATATCAAGTTCGCCCTCTTTAAAGAATATTAATTTCGCCCCCGCCCCCTTACGATAATGTTTAAGCTCCGCCACTACACCTAATGACTTTGTTGCATTCACGATGCTCTGGTTACTGATAACTTCTTTTCTTATACAATCTGTCGGTCACAAAAAAGCACTTCTCTTGTTCATGGCTTCTTAAACTAATGATTACTACATTTAAAAATTTGCTAAAATTGATCTAAAACACTGATTCTCTATCCTAATATTTTGTAAAAAAACTAATGCATTGAATGATACGGTGAATCCTTAGTATTGCATGAAATCAATCCTAGTAATTTATGTTGGTTTAGTCCCCTAATCGAGCACACAAAACACACACACAATAGGCTTTTGTAGGGTTTTGCTTACCACATTCAACTTTAATTTTATACTGATTCACTTCAAGAATTTAATTCTAGGCTGACTAAGGGTATAGCGAAAACAACCATATATAGAAACACACACATATATAAAGATTCTTGCAGTGGAAAACTACCAACTCGCCCGCTACCCACAATCTAGACACACTAACTCTCTAGCTAACTACCCATGTCTTGCTAAAACATACAAAGATGTGCCTAAATTAAAGTTGTTAACTTACTACTACTACATACCAAGACTAACTTATTGACCTGAACAGACTTGAATTAAGCTGACTTGACCCATCAATATTAACCTACATCCACCCATTTAATTGCCATGTTGATCTTGCTTCTCTTTCTGCCTTCCCCAACTGAATGGCACCTTGATCCTTTTTGCTTCTTGTAGTTCTTGATTCCTTTCTTGTTTATTCGTTCTTGTATCTTGCTCTTGTTCTTTTGCTATCTGAACCATAAAGATTCATCTTTCCACTTGTTCTCGCTACTCGCTATAACCACACATGACTCAGATCTTGTTGTTGCTATAAGAAACACGTAGGTCTGTTTCATATTGCTTACTTTAATATATTAGAGAAAATTATTTTTCTTTGTTTCTGTTTTCATTCCACCATATAAGTAGGATTTTACTGGATATGTTTGCTTGTTTGTTTATTTTGTTTCCATGTTCATATAGAAACTATTATATTTACATGGAAGGTTCATGTGCTTCCATTTAGAGTCCAGATTAGACTTCACATTCATTAATTTTGAAACATATATACTATTGAAGCGGATGGTCCCATTAAAAGATGACTTTAATTAATTGCTGAATACACAGGGGATGTAGAATAAAAGTCCGGTAATATGATATGCCTAGACATCTATACTAGTGTGTACTAATAGTGGAACTTCTTTTTTCCAATTACAGTTAAAAAATCTAAACAAAATCTGCAATTCTTGTATAGTAGAGTAGTCTTTTTTGCATTTTGTTGATACCAATCACTTATTTTCTACTAGTGAATATTCTTTCTTCGGTATATATATACCAACTGTTCTATAACTCTTTAATTATAATCTGTTTCAGAAAACCTCGAAAGAAAACTAAAGTGAAGTGTGTACGCTACAATGTGGAAGAATTAAGCCGCAACTTTTTGGTTGCTACTCGAGACATAACTAAAGAGGAAACGCTTTATTATGACTATAATGGCTAAGAGTACCGATACCCGATTGAATATTTCGTTTAGGTTACACATGTTTGTACCAACTTTCGGATGATGTTGTTTCGGTCAGTATGTTGTTATACCATCAGCGTCGATGTAAAGTATTTTTTATACATGAAATTTAGGACATCACATAGGTGTTGTTGTAAATAATAATATTTTGTCAAGACAGTTTGGTAGATTCATATTTTCTATCCGGTAAAAAAATTGAATTTTAGGACATGAAAGGAACTAAACAGAAGAACTCTTCATGGTTCTTCATTTACGCACACTGCATCTAGACATACTGACATGCACCAATATAAGTCTCGGGACCAAATGTATATTTTCTGAATCTTCAAGTTTGTCCCAAATTAATCATCATGATGCCCTGGACAGATAGTTTGTGTGCATTTCTTAATCTTAGGTGTTATGAATTATTAGTTTTGAGTTTTCTAAAATACTGGCTTGTGTGTGTATAGTTAAAAGAAAACCAAAAAAACTCTCGTTAACCGATCATAATATATAATTTTAAAGGTTACTTTTAGGTAATTTCAGCATCATTAAATTTTTTTCTATATCTATTTTTTGAACTACTTTTTTTATTGTTGTTTAATTTATTTGTTGATTAATATCTCTATCATGCATACTCTCTCTCTTTCATATGATATTCATCAAACAATAAGAAAAGAATCAAACAGTTTTATGGCTGGACTGTGGGATGCAATAGTGGGACGCTGCTAGATGGGATGATGTCGGACGATCTCAGAGTGGGATGGTGGTGCGACGATGGTGCGATGAGTGATGAACAACAGTAAGAAACTTGATAATATTGAATGTAATGACAACTAAGCATGCATAATTGATATGGGTTTCAAAGCATGAGAAGAGTATTACTTGGAATAAGTATAGGTATACCTCAAGTGGTATTTTAATATTCAGACCAGTATTGTTCTCATGCTCCGAACGCCATATTAATAATACTTGCTTGATTGTCATCATCGTTACCTTCAAACTTCTCATGCTTTTGATGTAGATTATGGACGAATTAAAAATACAAACAAAACTAGATCATCAAGCAAAACAACAATGTCTTGTTATATTCTGCTCCAACGTGGTCCGAAATACAAAAGAATTATGCTACCATAGCAAAAGAAATAGACACTATTTTTAAATGTGTATAAGAATTCTCATATTATCTATACAATAACTTTTTTATTATAAAGTTGTATTGTGACCTTGAGGTAATGGGTTCAAGTCGTGAGAAACAAACTCTTGTATAAAGTGTAGAGTAATGTTGCGTGCATCAGATCCACAAAATGATTTGTCAGCCCCCTCCCCAAAATTTGTTAAGTTAAGCGCCATGTATGCTCTATTTTTACCACATGACGGTCTCATTTAGCTCCATTTTACTTTGAACAAAGGACTGGATCGCAGGACATATGCCAAATCAACAAATAAGATAATTGTTTATAACATGATAATTATGGTATAAGTACTTCAACTTCATGAGATGCAAAACGAATTTTCAAGGCATGCCTCCTTATGATAAGACTAAGAAAGTCCCAAAGTACTAATAAGATTCATAACTCTATGAATCAAATAAAGATTCATGAAAAAAAGACAATTATAATTTACCATAGATGAATGTGAGGTTCCAATAATAATTCCTGGAGGACGAGGAAGAAGACCAGAGAAATAGAGGAAGAAGTAAACCATGGCAAAGTCTTATTTTAGCTTAAATAGGATATAGAAACCTCGTTAGATGTTACTTCTAGTAGCTCAACATCCCGAAGCATCCTATGGAAAAATTCAACATTGATATATGCATAGAAAGAAAATATTTTTCAAACTTCAGCATATGCATAGGTAATGTATGAAAAAGGTGATGATGAGTCATTTATAATGATAAAAAGACATGTAATAATTCTTTAGACCAAAAGTGTATCTAATATTTTGTCAATCCTTGGATTCTAATGACCAAATGCCTCAAACTACATCATATATATGCTGCAACTTCTTATTAAAAAATTGGTATTGCTGAGAATGTTTTAAAGATATCTGATAGAAAAAAAAATCAGACTTTTTCCACATATGATAGGCAGGTACTTGTAACTTTAGCAAAACTTAAGCAACTTTTAGCTCAAGAACGATGGGGATTAATTTCCACAAAGGAAAAGGAACTTATATAATTTAACATGATTTGAAGGTTTAACTTCAATGTATTTCTATATAGAGCTTTTAATTCCATGGATAATAAGATAAGAAATAACTCCCCATGCCTCGAGAAAACTTGGTATACTAAGTTCTCGACCAAGATGGTCCAAGAAACTATACATATAATCATAGAAAAGATTGAGTATTAAAAGAAACACATCTCTAAAGGAAAGTAGAAGGAAATTCCTAGTTCATTTGAACATATTTCAAGAAGATTGCTTCTACACAGATTAGAAATCGATCTCAAAACAAGATAATCGGATTCATATATGGAAGAATTGAAGAAAGATGTAAAGAAGCGCATCTAGATGGAAAATAAAGCTTGAAAAAGACTATCCATGTTTCGTCAAATGATCAAAATGAAGATGGAAACCAACTCTCGTGTTTAGTCGGGGAACCTCAACCAATAGTGAACACTTAGAATTTGAAGTTGATATATTTATTCAAATTTTGGAGGAAAATATTCATAGTCCGTTTAGAAGAGTCCAAGTCATCCAAAACATGTGAAGAAAACGCATAACTTCTTTTCAAACTATGAATGAATGGAATACACTATTGCATAATAAAGCCACCATTCATGTACCATCAATATTACTTTGAATTTTTTAACTTTCTTTTATAGTGAAAGGGTTCATCTTGCTATAACTGTATTTTGTTGGTATCCATCAACCAATTCTATACGATGAGGCGTTTATGTAGTTGAGTCACAATGGAAAATAAAACCACCTCTTCTTTTATATATCTTGTAAACTTTGAATATTTGTTGAATAAAGTTTATGATACTTAATCTAAATGTGTGTAACTGTGTACAATAAAACTTCTAACATTTGAAGTAATTTCTCTTTTGTTTTTTTTACTTTCAGAATCATGATAGGCTAAATGAGCCTTTAAGCATTTAATCATGACATATTAAAGCTATTTTAAGTACTTACAATTTTTATAGTTGATTGTTTGATAGTAGATTTAAACCGGCAGCCATTTGTTACAAGGGAACCATTGGTCCACTTGATGCCCATCTTTAGCCGTTTGGATTAAATGATAATTGGTACTTTTGGGCGAGGTTTTAATTTTCCTTTTAGAAAGCTTGACGGTTTATTATGTTAATAAATAGGCTTAAGACTAGACCTAAATGATTACTAAGATACTTAGTACACACTTATTTGTGCCTGGAGATGATGAAAAAAAATACAAACGAAATTTCCAACAAGCTTTATGTTTCTATTAGCAAAGCCAAGAACGTAGACCGTTCAAGCCAACCATATGTTAGATACCACTTCCATTCATCCCAACAACTTGTGTGTTTCAGAGTTGTAGCAAACAATTTGTCGTATGAGAATGCTAATAAATAGAATTGGACAATATGTAGATAA
This sequence comes from Flaveria trinervia, assembly GCA_025506515.1. Lineage (NCBI taxonomy): Eukaryota > Viridiplantae > Streptophyta > Magnoliopsida > Asterales > Asteraceae > Flaveria > Flaveria trinervia. Next base: position 16,230,104 of record CM046456.1, on the reverse strand, counting down.
ATGATTGAGATTCATACTTTAAAAATGTTTTAGCCCTTCACAAAACGAATGACGTCCAGAACCTAAACACAACAAGCATAATAAAATACAAAGCTAGAGGCCCCCTCGTGGTAGGCTTAATACAAAGTGTATATATAAAGTTCATAATTATTACATCATTATGGCGAATAGAGTACCGAAACATGTAGTCCTTGGTTCCTGGAGAATCAGATCTATGAAATGAGTATGGATTGGGAGTTCAAACTTGATTAAGTGCTCGCAACTAATTATGCTTTGTGATAAAAAAATGGTTTGAATGTCAATAGAACTCCAATTCCTTCAATTACGTTCAAGATGAAAGATATCATCAGATCACCTGAAATTGAATAAAAGATAAATAAAATTAGTTTTTCTACGACAAAAGTAACCTTAGTGGTTTGCAAAACGGCCAATTGTTTTCTAGGATGGTACTCTTGGACGCAAATTATACGATTATAGTTCAAGATATAGGCATCTCTTTTAACATGTAAGGTTGTTTGTCTTACCATGAACGAAAGTGGCTATTTTGGCTAATTTAAATTGAAAGGTGGATAGATGAAATAAAATATAGCTAAAAGGAATGGATGAAATGGTCACACTAGTCATAAACCCAAAGCGTAATTTAGATGCACATAACCTATTAAATGCTTTATTAAAAAGAAAAAGATTGTTCATAATAAAATTTAGAGAAAATGTTCACAAATTTGGGCAAATGTGTTTACACTCATAGATCACAACCCGATTACACCCATCTCAGCTCGTATAAGAAGTTATCTGTTTGGACCTTAATAGTTGCTTAAAGTTATCATTCATCACGTGAGATATATACCTCATTATACCTATTGGTTCCAACATTATAGTTGTTACTACGTATCTAGTTTCACTTACTGAAATGTGGTTTTCATCAGCCTATGATAGTATGAGACAAGTCTTGATCCTTTTCAGGATCTAAACACCTTAAATCATGTTGTTCATTGGTAGTATATAAATCTCAGATTTTGAGATATCTCGAAAAGATACAAAAATGTGGAACTGTGGAAGTAGATTAAATTTGTTAGTTCTAGTTATATTCTTTGAAAGTATTTAAATTTAAAAAAAGGCAATCCTAGGGCACTAGAGTGTTAGACTAATCTTGTCTGTTCATATGTGAAAAGTTAAAACTTGGGGGTTAAGGGTCTCATTCGAGTTTAGTTTGAATTGTTACTTTCATTAGTTTTTATTTGATTTCCTAATTTAAGTCTAACTAGGTTAGCTCGAACATTAAGGTCGGTTTATAAATAAGATGATAAGGTCATTGTATGTTTAAACTTTCACTGATAATTATAAGAAAAGAGTTCTGGAGGTATTCAACAAATAATAACCAAGTGTTCTTGTTCTTGTTCTTGTTCTTCTCGTACTTGTTTTTCTCGTAATCGGCTTATGCGTCTGTGTTAATCAAGATCTGGCCAGAGCTTGGAAGGTTTGAGTCTCTTTTTCCTCAAGAAAGGGGTGCGGGCCCCACCCCTTGGTTGTAGGGCTAAAAGTCGAGAAAATATGAAGGGACAACAAACGGCATGCCGATTGTTGTCGTGGAAAGAAAATACAACAAGGTGCAATTAAGCAAGTGAGCAGTTAGGGGAGTTTGACTAGGGGTGCTCAGATATCAACAAGAGTTTCTTGTTAACAACAGCCTTTTCAAACAACATGTTAGTGATATGAGGAAGCTTAGCTTGATTCAATGAATAGCAGGTTAGCAATCAAAAGGAAAGCAGCATTAATCAAGATGTCAACCATGTCTGTTCATAATTAACATGAGTCGGGGGCGGATTCAATAACTAGGGTGAGAGGCCCCTTGATAGGAAATGAAATCAAATAAGATAGAATTGATAATAAATTGAGAAGACAATAGAATAACCAAATAGAAATAAGGATTGTATTGCAGAATTGATGATGAAAACAGAATGAATCCACAGATTTCTAGAGTTACACACCCTCTCTCATTCCATCATGCAAGAGCCCAAAAAGGTTATAACAAACTAACACACACAAAAAGCATTTTTCTCTCTTCATATATTCTCTCTTTCTAATAACACTCTACCCCCTAGCTTTTATACATTTCTCCATTTTTCCCCTTCTAGAACAGACATATTTTATCTCAGGTTATTATTCATATCATTTCTTCCCCCTTCCATAAAAGTCCTGTCCTCAAGACTTGCATGAGGAAATTGGCGTGCCACTGTATTAGCCATTGCTCTCGCGTATTCGGGTCTCCACCTAAAAAATGTGTTGGACCAAAAGAACCAATGAGCCGGATCAGAAAAACCTTTAAGTCCCACAGACATCACAACAACTACTGAAGACCACAACAGCTGAAGTCAACAGCTGATTACAAAGTCTGAAAACACAAAGTCTGAAGACAGTCTGAAGACACAAGAGCTGAAGACAAAGTCTGAAGACACAAGTGCTGAAGACAAAGTCTGAAGACACAAGTGCTGAAGACAAAGTCTGAAGACACAAGTGCTGAAGACAAAGTCTGAAGACACAAGTGCTGAAGACAAAGTCTGAAGACACAAGTGCTGAAGACAAATTCTGAAGACACAAGTGCTGAAGACAAAGTCTGAAGACACAAGTGCTGAAGACAAAGTCTGAAGACACAAGTGCTGAAGACAAAGTCTGAAGACACAAGTGCTGAAGACAAAGTCTGAAGACACAAGTGCTGAAGACCAAAGTATCAGACGTTGTCACAACAGCTGAAGAGGTCTTCTTCAGTAGTTGTGATGGTTTACCTTTCAGTAGTTTCTTTATTTCAGTATTTGTAAAACAACTGAAGAGTATGTTCTTCAGTTGTTATTGTTTCAGTAGTTTTATGTTTTTCAATAGTTGTAGTAACTGATAACACTTAGTATTTTTGTAAGAAGATGTCAGCTGTTTTGACATCTTCAGTAGTTGTGTTTCAGTTGGAATAATTCTGTTAGATGTCACTATCAAGTGACATCAGCAGACGTCACATCTCTTATATAAGAGGTGTCGACCTAATTGTAAGTGTGACATTCCGTTACCATGAAAGCGAATATTGAATGAAATATATCTGCAGAATTCTCTCTATCTATAACCGTTTTGTTCTTACATTGAATATCTTTTCATTCTTGTGAATTGGCTAATTCATTGTTAGAATTCCGCTGCTATACTCTCTAATCAATCAAACGTAGATCACTGATCCTATCAAGTGGTATCAGAGCTGGTTAATCATTGATTGATCTAACAATTGATCATTGAAACTGCTAATTGATATCTATGTTTGATTGAATTAGCATTTTGCAAGAACTGGTTATAGATTATTGAATTTCTGACGCTTTCGTTCATTTATTCTGAGATCTCTCTTGGTTCAATTGGTTGTTGTGTTTTGTTCTAAATCTGTTTTAGCTTAATTGAATTTGATTGAATCTGAGATGACTACTCCTTCTAATGATCCTCACAATACTGGTTCCTCAACCAAGCCCCCGATGCTGGTTAGGACCGAGTATAACATATGGCAGCGAAGAATGCTTCATTGCCTGTCTGTTAACAGTTCAGGTTGTTGGACATCTGTGGTACATGGACCACATAAGCCTATGGTGAATAATCCGGAAACCAATCAAATGGTTCCGAAGAAGAAGGAACAATACTCTGACGAAGATCGGAAACTGTTTGAGATTGATGCTAAAGCCCATGGAATTCTGGCCATGGCACTGCCTAATGAAATCTATTCAGGGCTTATGCATCATGAAACTGCTCATGATCTCTGGAATGCCCTGAAGGAACAATTCGGTGGCACAGATGAGGTCTTAGCAAACAACAGAGAAATCCTTGCCCAACAATATGAGACATTCTCTCATAGAAATGGTGAGACACTGACTCAACAGTTTGAGCGTTTTTCCTACTTGATCTCTGAGCTGAAAATGGTGAAACAGGAATACACCAATAGCCAGATGAATAACAGGTTCCTCAGATCACTGCCTGAGAGATGGGACACATACACTACTGTCCTACGCTCCAGTGCAAATCTGGATAGCCTATCTCTCACCCAACTTCATGGGAAACTGCTTACATTCGAAAGAGAGATAGAGCAGAAGAGGAAACTGTCCTCATCAGGAAAGCTCACTGATGACTTTGTACCAGGGAATACTGCCTTGGTTGGTCATGAGTCAGAATATGCTGCATCTGAAAGCAATTATGATGAGCATATTGATTTCTCTTCAAATAGTTCTGATCATGCATTTGTTGGTATTGAGAGTCATTCTGGCAGTAATAGTGACAATCTATGCTTCATCATGGATGATTTGAAAGGAATAGCTGATGATGATCTAGGAGAGATGGATATTCTGAGCCAAATGGCATTGATTAATATCAGATCTCAGAAGTTCTATAAGAGAACTGGCAGGAAATTTCCTGGACTCTCTGGCAAAACCAAAGTTGGTTTTGACAAGAGTAAGTTGAGGTGTCACAAATGCCAAAGGCCGGGACACTTTGCAAGAGAGTGTAGATCAACTAGATCTAACTCTTCTGCACCCTTTGTGACTTTTCCTAGTACTAGTCCACAAAACAGAGGGCAACATCCTGCTAGTTCTGGTCATCATTCACATCCTAGGTCTCCTGCATACTTTGTTCCCCAGGGTCAAATGTCATATTCTTATCCCTGCTATTATATGCCTCAACCAAATCCTGTTCAAGCTCCAATTGCACAACAACCACAAGCATTGCCTGAACCACAACCTTCCCAATCTTATCAACAAACTCAACCTCAACAACACAGCTTCTTCACCCCAGGAGTTGTTGACTGGAGCAGTTTACCAGATGATTTGTCTGGTCATGAACAACTATTCACTGGTGCTGGTCAACATGGTGGTGACAGTCCCTTTGGAAATCTAGCTCTTATGGCTTTGGATTCTGCTGATACTTCATCCACTAATGCCTCTACACTAAAGGTATCACAGGTATCCTCTGAGGCAAAAGCCAAATTATGTTCTGAAACATGCATAGCAGCATTTGCATCTATTAGGGAAGCAAATGTAGCTTTGATTAACAAAAACATTAAGCTAGAACAAACAATTTCCAAAAGAAAAGCTGAATTTGAGTCTGTGCTTAATGAAAAGAATGATGAGATTTACAAACTTAAATGCCAAATCACAGATTATAAGGCTAGGGAAGAGGTACTTCTAGAGAAGTACAAAGATCTCAAAGAAACACTTGCAGTCACCCAAGTGGAGTGTGATCGATGGGTACAATCATGCAAAGGTTTTGAAATGTTTCTTAGTAAGCAATCTGCTTCCAATGTGAAGTTTGGCATTGGTTACAATCACACTGCTCCACCTACAGATTTTACCCAGAGCAGAGAGGTAGAATCTGATGGTGAGAGTAATAACCAATCCATTTCATCATGTGATCTACTGTCTGATACTGCACAATAGAAGTAGAAGTCAGCACTAAGCCTTCTCAGAACCTATCAGCTGATGTTGATGGTTCCACTGCTGACACTCACATGATCAAAGAGTTGATCAACTCAGGAGTTAATTCTGAAAATCCTGAAAGGACTAGAGAGCAAGATTTAACACCTGAAGTTCAAACTCCAACTACTGTCAGTACTAAAAAGAGGAAAACTATCAGTAGAAAGAGTTTGAAGACTACTAAAGAGGAAGTCAAGAAAGAAAACAATGCTTTCAAAGCACTGAAGAGCAAGTCTTCAGTTGTTTCATCCTTTTAGTTGATGATCAACATAAGATGAAGAAGAAACCATGTGAAGTATGTGGTTTGTTCAATCATCTTACAGATGATTACTGGTACAAAAGAGGATCCAAACTCAAACATAAAGAGGAAACTAAAAAGAAAATGGTTAAAATGAAAACTGAGTTTGAGACCATATTTGTATCAGCAACATCAAATCCTGTAACCTTAAGTCCATAAAGAAATCCAAAAAGGAAGGGGTTAAAAGGTAACAGCTGAGATTGCTCAGAAGAAGAGGGTGCAACATAGGAACTTATCAAACTCAACTGGCAATGTGTCTGATGAGCTGAAAGCTTTATCACAAAATCACACACAGCTGGTTATGATGGTTCAACATCTATTAGAAGAGTTAACCAATTAGATGTTCCTATGTTGAAACCACAGAAAAGGAGGTCCAAGCCAAAGGATTCCTCTTCTTCACCATCTTCTTCCTCTCAGGCTGTTGTTTCCAACAAACCTGTTAGTTTACCATCTGTTGATGAGACCAGGCCCAAAACCAAAAAGGTTTGGGTCTACAAAACTAACTGATTGTTTATAATTGCAAGGTTCTTCAACATGCCAAAGTAGCATCTGGTATGTAGACAGTGGGGGATCTATGCACATGACTGGGAACAGCTCTCTTCTTCATGACTACTCTCAAGGAAAGAAGGGGTTTGTTTCTTTTGGCAATGATGCTAGGGGTTACATCATTGGAAACGGCTTTGTCTCCAATGGAGAAATAAGTTTGATGATGTTAATCATGTGGAAAATCTCAAGTACAATCTCTTGAGTGTCAGTCAAATGTGTGATAAAGGCCATGTTGCTCTTTTCACCAGTCAAAACTGTAGGATTCTGTCATCCAAAGTTCTGCATTTGATGATAAGGTGTTGGATGATCACACTCTCTGAGAGCCAACAGGACAGGAAGAGTGTATGCTTAGATCTTTCCAAGAAAATAGATCTCAGAGGTAATCCTTGCCTATTTTCCAAAGCCTTTCTCAAGAATCTAAACTGTGGCACAGAAGGCTGGGTCATGTTAATTTCAAAAACATGAATCAGCTAATCCACAATAGTTTAGTTAGAGGCTTACCAATAAAGGAGTTCCACTGTGATGAAACCTGCACTGCTTGTTTAAAAGGAAAACAACACAAAGTCTCATTCCCTCCTATTGAAGAGCCTAAGTCCACTGCCTGCTTGCAATTACTACATATGGATCTATTTGGTCCTATGAGAGTAATGAGCATGGCAAAGAAGAAATACTGTCTGGTAATTGTGGATGATTATTCCAGATTTGTATGGACTTTCTTTCTACATTCAAAGGATGAGGTTGCTCAGAAGATTATTCACTTTGTGTTGTATGTTGAGAAGCAGTATTCCCTTCCAGTCAAGTGTATTAGGAGTGACAATGGAACTGAATTCAGAAACCATACACTTGATGACTTCTATCTTTCAAAGGGAATCAAAAGGCAGTTAGCATACCAAGGACTCCAGAACAAAATGGAGTAGTGGAGAGAAAGAACAGGACCCTAATTGAAGCTGCAAGGTCCATGCTGGCTGACTCTGGTTTGCCACTGACCTTTTGGGCTGAAGCTGTTAACACAACTTGCTATGTGCAGAATAGAGTCTTAGTAAATCAGAGGTTAATGAAGACTCCATATGAAGTTCTCCATCACTTGGCTCCTCTAATTTCATTTTTCAAAGCATTTGGGTGTCCCTGTTTTATTCTCAACACAAAGGATCAACTCCAAAATTTTGATCCTAAGGTGGATGCAGGGTATTTTGTTGGTTATTCATCTACTTGCAAGGCATACAGAGTCTTCAACTGCAAAACAAAGATAGTTGAAGAGACTTGCATGTGAAGTTTAATGAATCTCCTATGGACAAGATTCCACAAAACCCTGTGGAGTTGTTTGATTTGGACATACTGCAATATGTTCCTTATCAACCTCCAGCTGTTGCAGATCCTGTGGATAAATCATCTTCTGCAGCATGTCTTCCACCTGGTGGTATTGATGATGATGCTGATAATATCAATACTCACCTATTCAAGTTTAGTGACCAACTGCCTGTGTCTGCTGAATTTGATGTTCCTGTAGCTTCAGCAGTTCCATCCACAACAAATGCTGATGAGATCTCTGATTCCTCCATCTTTTGAGTTACCATCTAATTCTTGGTTTCAAGAGTCTGCATCAACATCTGCTGCTGCTGAAGGTCCTACAAACACTTGCACAGATCTCATTGTTTATCAAGAACTGAAGAATCACCCAATGTCTCAGATTATTGGTGATATCATGTGGTGTTTCAACAAGAAGTCAATTGTCTAATTCTGCTTCTATCTCTCTTCATCTGTCAGCTAGAGCCAAAGAACTACCATGTTGCTTTGAGAGACAATGGATGGGTTGAATCCATGCAGCTTGAGTACTTCAGTTCAAGAAACAGCAAGTGTGGGAACTGGTTCCTCTTCCCCCAAGTAAGTGTGCAATAGGCACTAAATGGGTGTTTAGGAATAAAACTGATGAAATGGGTATTGTTAAGAACAAGGCTAGTTTCACAAGAAGAAGGTATTGACTATGATGAAACTTTGCCCTGTAGCCAGACTAGAGGCAATCAGATTGTTTTTAGCCTATGCTGCATTCCACAATCTTAAAGTTTTTCAAATGGATGTCAAAAGTGCATTTCTATATGGTAAAATAAAAGAAGAAGTTTATGTGTGTCAACCACCAGGTTTTGAGGATAATAAACATCCTGAATGGGTGTATAAGCTTGATAAGGCTCTTTATGGGTTGAAACAAGCTCCTAGAGCCTGGTATGAGACACTTTCCACTTTTCTTCTTAAGAATAATTTCACTAGAGGCTCCATTGATAAAACTTTGTTTATTAAGAAGGTGGATCAGCATAAGCTACTTGTTCAGATTATGTTGATGATATCATTTTTGCATCCTCTGATCCCTAGTTGTGTGATGATTTTACAACATTAATGAAAAGAGGTTTGAAATGAGTGCAATGGGAGAATTACAGTTCTTTCTAGGATTGTAAAATTAAACAAAAGGCTGATGGAACCTTTATTCATTAGTCAAAATATACAAAAGATCTTTTGAATAAGTTTGATTTACAAAACTGTAAGCCCTGTTCTACTCCCATGTGCAACACCACACAACTGGATGCTGATCAGAAAGGTAAAGCTGTTGATGAAACACTTTACAGATGTATGATTGGGTCCTTGATGTATTTAACAGCTTCTAGACCAGATATTATGTTTGCTACCATGTGTTTGTGCTAGATTTCAGGCTGCTCCTAAAGAGTCTCATTTGATTGCAGTCAAGAGAATCCTTAGATATTTGCAAGGTACACAATCTCTGGGTTTATGGTATTCCACTGACACTCTTGCAAATTAGTTGCTTTTTCAGATAGTGACTATGCAGGGTGCAAGTTAACTAGAAAGTCAACTTCTGGTGATTGTCAATTCCTAGGTAACTGTTTGATTTCTTGGCAGAGAAGAAACAAACATATGTTGCTACATCAACTGCTGAAGCCGAGTACATTGCTGCTGCAAGTTGCACTTCTCAGGTACTCTGGCTTCAGAATCAACTTCTGGATTATGGCATTACAGAGACTAAGACTCCATTATTAATGGATAGTGCTTCAGCTCTGTATATTGTCAAAAATCAGTCCAGCACTCTAGGACCAAACATATAGAGATCAGACATCACTTTATTCGGATTGTTTTGAAAAAGGTCTGATTGATCCTAAGTTTGTGCCTAGTGCTGATGAGCTTGCAGATATTTTTACTAAGCCTTTGGATAGTTCTACTTTCCAAAACCTTGTGTTAAGGCTTGGTATGCTGCAGCTAGAATAAGTGACAACTACTGATAATTTCAGTACTAATTACTGGTGATTTTTGGTAACCATGTCACATATAAGTACTGATGAGTTCTTTAACCTTCAGTAGTTTTTATAACTACTGACGGCTAAATGACTCACAAGTACTGAAGTACTTTATCTGTTCTAAACTACTGATGTAGTTACAACTACTGATGTAGTTACAACTACTGAAATCAGTACAAACAGATAAGTACTGACGTCCTATGAAACACCTGAAAAGCAGATGCAAAGTCTGCTGAGTAAGTGTTGAGGACAGTATGAAACAGCTGAAAGGCTATGAATTGACGAAAACTACTGAAGAGAACTTTCTCTTCAGTTGTTTCTACAACTGCTGTTTCATTCTAAAACAACTGAAGCAAAACCATGTCTTCAGTAGTTTTTATAACTACTGCTGACTAACACCAAGTCTTCAGCTGTTTACAACAACTGATGACAAAACCATTGTCTTCAGTAGTTTCACAACTACTGATGACAAACACCAAGGCCTCAGTTGTTTCATCATCTGAAGTCAAAACCATGGTCTTCAATAGTTTTCTAACTGCTGATGCCTAAAACCACGACTTTAGCTGTTTCAACGTCTGAAAGGGTAATACCATGTCAACAGTCGGTTTAAAACTACTGATGACTAACACAACCCTTCAGTCATTTTCTAACCCCTACCCTATACCCTATAATGGCATTAGCCGTTATTTTCTAAGCTTCTCTCTCTCAAACATGGCGACCATGAGTCTGAAACCACGACATAACTGCGTTGCTTACCTTACCAAGTCGGCTTTCTGGAACAAATATGATAATGCCATTGACTTAATGGTGGATTCCCCATATGGCACAACCTTCTCTTGAATCCGACCATCTACCCTGAATCCTTCAGTCAATTCTGGTCAAATGCTTTTGTTCATACTGATGAGTCTACCGGCCAGATCTCTGTTCGGTCCCTTGTCAACCAGAAACCAGTGGTCGTTACAGCCGACATCATCCGTTAGGCATTACACTTACACGACTCCACCGCTGTGACTGAATACCCAAAGGGCACAACAGATATGTCCTTTATCAATCATGGGTATGAAGGTGATCTTCGGGCTACACCATTCTAAAGAAACATTTCCATGACACTGAGAAATTTATTTTTCACATGGTAAATGTCTGCTTAGCCTCCAAGACATCTTCTTGGGATCAAATGTCATCCCAATGGCAACAGGTATTGTATTCTATTCTAGAACACCAACCGCTAAATTTTTCTGAAATCGTGTTTCTAGAAATAATAACTTGGCTCAGAAACCTGTGGCAAACCGATGGCCATTATATCCCAGGTTTCTGATGGCCATTATTTTAGATGAATTAAAATCTGATGGCCTTGTTGGCCTTGGAGTCCCTGCACCAGCTGTTTTGGCTGAGGTATACTCCAGGCACAACTCAGACCTTACGCTCAAGAAGCTGCCCGAATGCTAAAGCCCAAGCACAGGGAACCCACAGCTTCCACCACCAGAACCAAAGTCCCCACTAAACCCAAACCAAAACACCCTAAAACAGCTATTCAGGGAGATGAGTCCCCTGAAGATGCTCCTGTACCACCAAGGCAGGATATACTTGCTGGCTTAAACCCCCTAGCAGTATCAGAGACTCTACCAGCCACAGCCGCTCAGGATTCCTCTCAAAAGGAGCCTGCAGCCACCACAGAGGGGTACCCACACATCTGGGATCTTCCTCAGTTGAGGAGGTTGCCATTGAAGAGCACCATCTTCCCCAGGTGCACACTGCTTTTACCCCATCTCCCCATGCAACCGCCCCCAAAGTCCAACCATAATCATTGCAAACGTGCTGACTCAGTTGCATGCCTCTCCTCCTCCCCAACAACCACCAACAAAGGGGAGAACCACAGATATTGAGGAAGAGGATCCCCATGCTTCTGACAACCCACAGCACCGGGGTTTACAAGTTCTATCTCCTAGTGTGGATAGGGAGATTAGAACATCTAGTGAGGCTGCCACCTCTTCTGAATCAGCACATGATCAGAATGAGGCTGGTAACATTGCTAAGACCTCACTAGAGGCAACAGCTGATGAAGGACATAGTCCTGAGGCTGGAAGTCCCCAGTTCCAAGACAAGGGGCACATGCTAAAACTGGTCTACACCCAGTGCATGTACATCCTGCTACAAGCAGGAGGTCAGGTGATTCAGCATCTGCTGATGATGACCTCGGCTTTTTCTATGACGTTCTAGCCCACAACACTATCCTGGAGGCTGAGGTAAGCAGACTACAAGAACTGCTTGCCAAGAAGTCTCAGAAGTAAGTCCATCTGCCCCCACTAACCCACAGATGGCACCTTCATTTGAAGGTCCCCCAAACACTTTACCCTCTCACTTCACTGAGCCTCCATCCTCTGCTTTTGGCACTATCTCTCAGGGACAGAACCCCCCTGAGCAGATGGTTGCTGTATTCCAACAATCCCTACCTCTCATCACTCCCATCATCAATGACATTGTTTATAAAGCCATTGATGAGAGGATCTCCTCAAGTCTACAACCACTCATTGATGATGCTGTGCACAAGAAACTTTATGCGGTACAAACCCCTGCCACCAATGCATCCAAAAAGGGGGAGAGTACTGCAGTGAAAGAAAAGAAAAGAAAAAGAACTGAGGATGAGAAGGCACAAGAGAAAACCAAGGAGTTGGAAAAGGAAAAGGAACAACAACTGATCACTTACAAAAGAAAGAAAAGTGCTGGTGATCAATCGAATGCTGAAGAAAAATCCTTGGAAGAGCTGGTAAAAGATGCAGATGAAACACACAGCCGATCCATGGACAAAATCATTGAGCAACTCTTCAAGCAAGGCTTTGATACAGCCACACTAGACAGTGAGATCAGGAGGTTGGAAGTAGAGGAATTCAAAACAGATGTGGCTGGGTACAATGTGCTGGAGAAAGAGAGATTGGAGATCATGATTCGATTCATAGCCAAATACTTAGGAAGATCACTGATGGAGATTCGTTCATGGACCAGAGACAGCATTGGCTATAGCCACCAGAATCTATTTGTCTGAGCAATTTCATAAGGGGATAATCATTGAAGCACTTGATGAGGCTGGGGCTGGGAAAAGGTTTGAAATGGCAAGAATCACAAAAGCCAAACTCACAACCAAAATGCTTGAACACCTTCAATCACCCACTCAAAAACAGCCTACCCCTCAAATCTCCAAACCAATCTCAAAACCCAAATCCAAACATCCTCAACCTTCAAAACAATTCCTTTACCACAAGAACCAAACCAACCATCATCCAGTGATGCACCTAGAAGGAGGAGAAGGGTGCTGAGGATAGAAGAAGATGAAGAAGAAGAGGATGAAGATGATAGTCTGCCACTCTCTGCTGTTCTAAGGCTACCAGAACCCAGGAGTCAACTCATGATCACACCTGACTCACAAAGGGAAACGGTTAGAGTCAAAATAGAAGATGAAGAACAGTAGAAGCAGCCACGATGAGCAACTACTGAAGATGGTTGACAAGGAATTTCTCAGTCATCATCTATACAAGCCATGAAAGGGCATGCTCAGAGGCTGTACACTCTCAGACACACATTTCAGTATCAAAAGGAGAGAGTGAGAGTATGGCCAGACCCCAAGGTGAGTTCTAGAATCCATAAAAGATCCATTCCATATAGATACAATGGCCAGGTTAGAAAAACAATAGACTCTACAATCATGTGGCCATTGTAGTCTCACCATGGGAAATAATCGAGATGATTCAAGAAGGCTCATCAATCAAAAATGACCCCTCAAGCCTTACTGGAAAACAAGATGATCAAAAAGGGGTTATTATATAAGAAGCTTGAAGACTTAAGAAGAATGAGCTCCAGTTACTTCTTGAGGGCACTCATCCTGATGAATTGTCTATAGGGAGATAACTACTGTGGAGTTGAAGAATGGCAGGACTGTAAAGTACTTATCTGAGTACTATGGTCCAGAGTTCTTCTTTGAAGGAGGAGTAGAAGAACTCTCCAAGGAGGAACAGGTTGTTCTCCTTGAGGCATATGTTCGAGAGTCGTATAGACTCATCATGGGAAGTAGATCTCATGATGGGGTAACAACTCTTGTGTCTGTTCCAGTCCCCAAAATAGAGTTCCCATTCATACCTTGCCAAACAGATCTCTGAGATTTCTTCCGGCCAGTGCTTATATGGGTCATCTTCTTAACTGATCAAGAAGGAAAAAGACCAACCTTCTGCCAACAATAAGTGGGACCTTAATAAAGTTAAAGGTTTTGGCTGCATTGGTTCAGGGGGAGTTTTTGGACTAAAGAACCAATGAGCCGGATCAGAAAAACCTTTAAGTCCCACAGACATCACAACAACTACTGAAGACCACAACAGCTGAAGTCAACAGCTGATTACAAAGTCTGAAAACACAAAGTCTGAAGACAGTCTGAAGACACAAGAGCTGAAGACAAAGTCTGAAGACACAAGTGCTGAAGACAAAGTCTGAAGACACAAGTGCTGAAGACAAAGTCTGAAGACACAAGTGCTGAAGACAAAGTCTGAAGACACAAGTGCTGAAGACAAAGTCTGAAGACATAAGTCTGAAGACAAGTCTGAAGACACAAGTGCTGAAGACAAAGTCTGAAGACACAAGTGCTAAAGACCAAAGTATCAGACGTTGTCACAACAGTTGAAGAGGTCTTCTTCAGTAGTTGTGATGGTTACCTTTCATAGTTTCTTTATTTCATATATTTGTAAAACACTGAAGAGTATGTTCTTCAGTTGTTATTGTTTCAGTAGTTATGTTTTTCAGTAGTTGTAGTAACTGATAACACTTAGTATTTTTTTGTAAGAAGATGTCAGCTGTTTTGACATCTTCAGTAGTTGTGTTTCAGTTGGAATAATTCTGTTAGATGTCACTATCAAGTGACATCAACAGACGTCACATCTCTTATATAGAGGTGTCGACCTAATTGTAAGTGTGACATTCCGTTACCACGAAAGCGAATATTGAATGAAATATATCTGCAGAATTCTCTCTATCTATAACCGTTTTGTTCTTACATTGAATATCTTTTCGTTCTTGTGAATTGGCTAATTCATTGTTAGAATTCCGCTGCTATACTCTATAATCAATCAAACGTAGATCACTGATCCTATCAAAATGTTTAGCTAATATGGCCAGAGGATTGAGTACCTCAATGTCTCCGATCTCTAATTCCGGAGGTAATGCAGAATTCATAAGTTCCCTGTGCCTTTTGAAGTAACGAAACATGGAAGACCGGATGAGTCTTGGACAAAGGTGGGAATTGTAATTTGTATGCCACTCGGCCGATTTTCGCAAAGATCTTAAAAGGCACAAAGAATTTTGCCGCCAATTTTTGATGAATTCAATTGACCACAGAAAGTTTTCGATACGGTTTCAGTTTTACGTATACCAGTCCCCGATGACAAATTGTACCTCACGCCATTTTTTGTTAGCTTGTGTCTTCATTATACACTGGGCAGTGGATAGGTGTAATTGCAGCTACTTTAAGGCCTCATCTATATCTTGCAGCACCCACAAAACAGATTCGATTCGTATTTCACCCAGAACATATTGAAACACCGAAGGAGGTTTGTGACCATAAACCGCTTTGAATGACGTTGTGCCGGTAGAAACGTGAAAGGTTGAATTGTACCAAAATTCCACCCAAGGAATCCATAGAGCCACATTTTAGGTTGATCAATTTCAAAGCAACGCAGATAAGATTCTAAACAACGGTTGACTACTTCAGATTGACCATCCGATTCCGGATGGTAAGCTAGACTTAGGTGAAGTTTAGTACCCATTGACCGGAAATTTTTTTGCCAAAAGGTGCTTAAAAAAAGAGGATCACGATCATTGACAATAGATTTAGGCACTCCATGATGACATATAACCTACTTGGTAAATATTTTCACCACTGTTTTGGCCGTGAAAGGATGTTTCAATACAATGAAGTGTGCATATCTGGATAATCGATCTACCATGACCAAGATGATAGTGTAACCCTTCGACGACAGTAATCCAATAATGAAGTCCATTGTCAAATGTTCCCAAATGGCCTCCGGAATAGCTAATGGTTGTAATAATCTTCCCGGCCGAACTGAACTCGCTTTACATTTTTGATAAATATCACATTTCCGCACAAATTTTTTAATTGTTGTCGTCATTCCCGGCCAGAATAAATTATCTACTAGACGACGATATGTGTGATAGAATCCCAAATGACCCATTGTTATCATGGTGTGGAACTCATGTAGCAATGCGGGAATAAATTTAGAATTTTTTGAGATAACTAACCGATTTTGATAATGTAAAACTCCTATTTAACAGAATACCTCGAATACTTGGAAGGAGTTGATAAAAATTGTTAAGAAGTTGTTGAACATCATGATCTTGCTTCGCATCCTCGATAAGTTGAGCCCCTTGAAGCCAAATAGGAGAGGAGACTGCTTGGTTCAATTCGCCCGAGTTAGCACGTCGAGATAAAGCATGGGCACCCCGGTTTTCACGTCCTGGTTTGTATTGAATATCGAAGTCGTATCCCAATAGTTTTGCTACCTAATTTTGTTGATCTAGAGAGGACACCCGTCGTTGTAGCAGGTATTTTAAACTCTTTTGGTTTGTGTAAACTGTGAACCGAGCTCCTGTAAGATAAGTCCGCCAGTGTTGAACCGCCATCACAAGAGCCATCATTACACGCTCATAAGCAGATTTGACCAGATTCCAATCGCTTAAGGCTTTGCTAAAATAAGCAACCGGATTATTGTTTTGTAATAGAACAATGCCGATGTCGTGCCCCGAAGCATCACATTCTACACTAAATGAACATGTGAAATTAGGTAGAGTGAAAATGGGAGTGGTGACCAAAGCTTGTTTGAGCGGATCAAAAGCCTGTTGAGCATCCGTATTCCATGTAAATGCATCCTTTTTGGTCAAATCCGTCAATGGTCGCACAATACTTCCATAATTTTTGACAAACTTCTGATAATAGTGACAGGATCAGTGATCTCAAGTTTGATGGATTAGAGTGTAACGCAGCGGAATAAGAACAAGAATTAGACAAATTATAGCAAGATTTTGATATTCGTATGCATTAAGAACAAATACGGTTGTAAAGAGAGAATATATTTCTGTGAAAAGGAATGTTTCAATAATATCAAATGTTTCTGCTCAATCATTCACCGATTACAATTAGGTTGACACTCCTTATATAGAGTGTAATCACTGCTGATATCACGGGATAGTGACATCTGGCAGATTTATTACAAAAATAACTAAAACTTAACAAACTACTGAAATGTTCTCAACTACTGAGAACATATCAGAGTGCTAAGTATAAAACATAAAACTACTGATACGAAACTATTGAAACTACAACGACTGAAGAACAAGCTCTTCAGTCGTTTTACAAAACTACTGAAAGAAAAACATAAAACTACTGAAAGAAAAACATAAAACTACTGAAAGAGAACCGTCACAACTACTGAAGAAGACCTCTTTAGCTGTTGTGACAACGTCTGATACTTGGTCTTCAGCACTTGTGTCTTCAGACTTTGTCTTCAGCACTTGTGTCTTCAGACTTTGTCTTCAGCACTTGTGTCTTCAGACTTTGTCTTCAGCACTTGTGTCTTCAGACTTTGTGTTCAGTACTTGTGTCTTCAGACTTTGTCTTCAGCACTTGTGTCTTCAGACTTTGTCTTCAGCACTTGTGTCTTCAGACTTTGTCTTCAGCACTTGTTTCTTCAGACTTTGTCTTCAGCACTTGTGTCTTCAGACTTTGTCTTCAGCACTTGTGTTCAGACTTTGTCTTCAGCACTTGTCTTCAGACTTTGTCTTCGGCACTTGTCTTCAGCTGTGTGGACTTCAACAGTGTTGTGACGTCTGTGGGACTTAAGGTTTTTCTGATCCGGCTCATTGGTTCTTTTGGTCCAACAAACTCCCCCTGAACCAATGCAGCCAAAACTTTAACTTTATTGAGGTCCCACTTATTGTTGGCAATAAGATTGGTCTTTTTCCTTCTTGATTAGCTAAGAAGATGACCCATTAAGCACTGGCCTGGGAATAGATTTCTGAAATTTGGTTGGCATAGTATGGATAGGAGCCCTGACTTGGGGAACTGGACATAGGGCTGTGGTCCTATCCATGAAATCTACTTCCCATGTATAGCCTGTAGGATTCTCTGGTGTATGCTCTGAGAAACATAATTTGTTTTTCCATGGTAAGATTTTCAGCTCCACCATCAAACAGTCCTTCACGCCCATAAAGCTCTGAAATGTACTTAGCCTGTTTGCCATTTTTCAGCTCAACTGTTGTGATCTGTCTGTATGCAAACTCATCTGGGTGAGTCCCTTCAAGTAACAGACTGAGCTCATTTGTTTGAAGTTCTCAAGCCTCTTGTAGACTAACCGCTTTTTAATTACTCTGTTCTCTAACATCTTTTGGGGTGGCTGTTTAGTTTCATAGGCCTTCTTGAAATCTTCTACAATTTCCCAGGGTGATACTACAAGGACCACTGTGATCTCTTCATCTACGATCCTTTTTACTTGGCCCTTGTATCTCGAAGGAATGTCTTTCTTCACAATTCTGTGAGCCACCCTAGGATCAGGCCATATTCTCACCTTTTCCTTTGATATTGAAATGTGTTAGCAAGGGTGTACAATCTCAGAGCTTCTTTCTTCATACTGATTATTGATGAAGAAGCAGCATAAGTTTTGTCTATGCTTTTCAGCATCTCATCATCATGAAGCTTTTGCTGCTGTTCTTCTTCTATCTTTACTCTCACAGCTTCCATCTGTGAGGTGGGAGTGATGGGCATAGGTTTGGCTTTAGGCAAAGTTAGGACTGCGGAAAGAGGCAGCCTTTCTTCTTCCTCATCATCCTCTTCTTCTTCTTCTTCTAGCCTCAACACCCTTCTCTTCTTCTTCTTGGGTGCATCATCGGCTGTTGGTTTTAAGGGTAAAGGAGTTGGTTTAGTGGGTTGTGGTAGTGGTGATTTTGAAGTGGGAGGTTTTGCAGGTTGTTCTAGCATTTTTGTAGTGAGTGAGGCTTTTGAGTGTTTTGCTAGTTCCTTTCTGTTCCCAGCACCTTCCTCATTTAGTGCTTCAATCACCAATCCTTAGTGTATGCTTCAGACGAACAGATCTTGGTGGTTATTGCCAAGATACTATCCCTGGTCCATGACTTAATCTCGATCAATGATCTCCCAAGGTACTTTGCAATGAATCTGATCATGATCTCTAGTCTTTCTCTTTCTAATGCATCATAACCTGCCCATCTTGAGTTAATTTCTTCAACTTCAAGTCTCCTAATCTCTGAGTCAAGCTGTGCAGTATCGAACCCCTGTCTATACAGTTGATCAATAATGGAGCCATTGATTTACTGTGTGTAGCATCCGCCATTTTGATCATCTCATCGAGTTCGAGTTCTTTTTCTTTTCCTTCAACCTTCCTCTTCTTATATGTGACATGAAAGTCTTTGTGACTTTCACCCACTTGATCAATGTCAGCTCCCTTCACAACTCCTCTTCCTTCTCAGTCTCCTTTTCTTTCTTCCCCTTTATGCTCTTCCTCTTTGCTTTCACTGACTGACTCTCCCCCTTTTTGGTTGCATTGGTTGCAAGGTTTGAGTAGCAGAAAGCCTTGTGCTCACAATCTCCTCCACCAGGGGTTGTATGATTGAGGGAAGCCTCTCATCCATGGTTTTGATCACAACGTCTGTGATCATGGGGTGATGAGAGGTAGGGATTGCTGAAAGATAGCAGCTGTTTGCTCAGAGGGGTTCTGTCCCTGAGAAGCAGTGCCAGAAATAGAAGCTGGTGGCTCGGAAGTTTGAGTGGCTGAGTGTGTGGGAGACCTTTAGGTGAAGGTGCCATCTGTGGGTTTATGTTGGTGGCAGATGGACTTGCTTTTTGATAGAATTGGTCAAGTAGTCTTTGTAGTCTACTGACTTCTTCCTCAAGAATTGTGTTCTGGGCCAGAACATCATAAAAGAAGCCCAGGTCATCATCAGCAGATGCTGAATCACCTGACCTCCTGCTTGTAGCAGGATGTACATGCACTGGGTGTAGACCAGTTTAGCATGTGCCCCTTTTTCTTGGAACTTGGGACTTCCAGCCTCAGGACGATGTTCTTCATCAGCTGTTTCCTCTGGTGAGGTCTTAGCAATGTTACCAGCCTCGGTCTGATCATGTGCTGATTCAGAAGAGGTGGCAGCCTCACCAGATGTTCTGGTCTCCATATCCACATCAGGAGATAGAACAGTTAAACCCTTGTGCTGTGGGCTGTCAGAAGCATGTTTGATCCTCTTCCTCTAATTACTGTGGTTTTCCCCTTTGTTGGTGTTTGTTGGGGAGGAGAGAGGCATGCAGTTGAGTCAGCACGTTTGCAATAATGAGAGTAGGACTTTGTGGGGCGGTTGCAGTGGGAGATGGGTTAAAAGCAGTATGCACCTGGGGAGAATGGTGCTCTTCAATGGCAATCTCCTCAAATGAGGAAGATCCCAGATTAGTGGGTACCCCTTCTTTGGTTGCTGCAGGCTCCTTTGAGAGGAATCCTGAGCGGCTGTGGCTGGTGAAGTCCTTGTATCCACTAGGGGGTTATAACCAGTGGATATAGCCTGCGTTGTGTTGCAGGGGCATCCTCAGGGGACTCATTTCCCTGAGTAGCCTTTTTTGACTCTCTTTTTAGTGGGTTTGGTGGGGACTTTGGATTTGGAGGTGGTGGCTGTGGTTTTCAGCTGCGTGGGTTTGCGCAGCTTGGCAGCCATTTTTAGTGATTGGTCAGAGTTGTGCCGGGAGTATACTTCAGGCAATACAGCCGTAGCAGGGACTCCCAGGCCAACAAGTCCCTCAGCTTGAAGCTTGTTTTCAATTATGGCCATGATGAACCGAGGATATAATATCCAACGGTTAGCAAGTTGTTTTTTGGGCCATATCCTTGACCTCTAAAAATAGTATTTCAGAAAAATTTAAAGGTTGTTGCTCAAGGATGGAGTACATTACCTGTTGCCACCTTGTGGACATTTGATCCCATGATGAAGTCTTGGGGGCAAGGCAGACATTTACTAGTGAAAGATGAGACGTTCGGCATCCTGGAAATGTTTCTTCTTCATATGGTAGATGCACTCAGGTACCCTGGTATCCATGCTGGCAAATGATTGATCGATTGTGCCCTTTGGATAACCAGTTGGGAAAGTGGCATCATCCAGATTGAGGGTTTGGCGAAGAATGTCTGGAGTAATGACCACTTTTTGACGATGGACAAACGATTGAAGAGACTCTGTGTCATTCTCCTCAGAGACAAGAGTGACGTTTGTCCAGAATTGGTTAAGAGATTCGGCATATATGGTGGGATTCAACAGAAAAGCCGTTTTGTAAGGTGACTGAACCATTAAATCAATGGCATTGTGAAACTTGGTCCAGTATGGCGATTTTGTGAGATGTGGACGACACAGTTGTGTCGAGGTTTTAGTTGCATGGTCGCCATTGATGAAGAGAGGTTACAGAGTTTTTGAACGTTAGGTTTGAGAAGAGAAGAAAGTAAAAACTCTAAAGGTGGGATAAGGTATTTAAAGGGTAGGGTTAGAAAACGACTGAAGGTTTTGGTGTTAGTCATCAGTTGTTGAAACTACTGATGACGTGGTATTAACTTTCAGAGGTTTGGAATGACTGACCGTATTGGTGTGATCAGCATTGTTATAAAACAACTGAAGACTTGGTTTTAACCGTCAGACTTTGAAACAGCTGAAGTCTCTGATTTAGTCATCAGTAGTTATAAAACTACTAAAGATTAGTCATCATTTATAAACTACTGAAGACAGTTGACTTCAGTGATGAAACAACTGAGGACTTGGTATTAGTCATCAGTAGTTGGGAAACTACTGAAGACTTTGGTTTTACCATCAGTTGTTGTAAACAACTGAAGACTTGGTGTTAGTCATCAGTAGTTGTGAAACTACTGAAGACATGGTTTTGCTTCAGTTGTTTAGAAAGAAACACAGTTGGGAAACTACTAAAGACAAAAAGGCTCATCAGTAGTTGTCGACAATTCATTGTTTTTCAGCTGTTTCATACTGTCCTCAAAACATACTCATCAGACGTTTTCATCTGTTTTCAGATGTTTCATAGGACATCAGTACGTATTTGTATTTCTGACAACAGTAGTTGTAGCTACATCAGCTGTTCTACATCAATTGTTTTAACAAATAAAGTACTTGAGTACTGAGAAGTTAGGCTCTAGTAGTTTAAAGAAAACTTCCGGAGGAAAATAACTTCAGTACTTATATATGACAATAATAAACTAATGATCATCAGTACTTGTGAGCTGAGATCATCAGTAGTTGTCACTTATTCTAGCTGCAGCATACCAAGCCTTAACACTAGGTTTGGAAAGTTGTGCTATCCAAGGGCTTAGTGAAAATGTCTACAAGCTCATCAGCACTAGGAACAAATTTTGGATCAATCAGACCTTTTCAAGAACAATCTCTAATAAAATTGTCTGATTTCAATATGTTTAGTCCTAGAGTGCTGGACAGGATTCTTGACAATACAAAGAGCTGAAGAGCTGTCCATTAACAATGGGGTCTTAGTCTCTGTTATGCCATAATCCAATAATTGTTTTGAAGCCAGAGTACCTGAGATGTACAGCTTGTAGCAGCAATGTACTCTTCTTCAGCAGTTGATGTAGCAACTGAGATCTGCTTCTTACTCTGCCAAGAAATCAAGCAGTTGCCTAAGAATTGGCATCCTCCAGAAGTGGACTTTCTTGTCAACTTACACCCTGCATAGTCACTGTCAGAAAAAGCAACTAATTTACCAGAATGTCTAGTAGAATACCATAAACCTAGAGATGGAGTGCCTTGCAAATATCTAAAGATCCTCTTGACTGCAATCAAATGAGACTCCTTAGGTGCAGCCTGAAATCTAGCACAAACACATGTAGCAAACATAATATCTGGTCTAGAAGCTGTTAAGTACATCAAGAACCCAATCATACATCTGTAAAGTGTTTCATCAACCACTTTACCTTTCTGATCTGTATCCAGTTGTATGTTGTTGCACATGGGAGTGGAACAGGCTTACACTTTTCTAAATCAAACTTTTCCAAAAGATCTTTATGTATTTGGACTGATGAATGAAAATTTCATCAGCCTTTTGTTTGATTTGCAAACCCAGAAGAACTGTAATTCTCCCATGGCACTCATTTCAAACTTCTGTTTCATTAACTTTGTAAGGCATCACACAATTGTGGATCAGAGGATGCAAAAATAATATCATCTACATAAATTTGAACAAGTAGATTATGCTGCCCAGCTTTCTTAATGATAAAGTCTTATCTATGGAGCCTCTAGTGAATTATTTTCCAGAAGAAAGTTTGATAATGTCTCATACCAGGCTCTAGGAGCTTGTTTCAACCCATAGAGAGCCTTATCAAGCTTATACACCCAATTAGGATGTTTATTGTCCTCAAACCTGGTGGTTGACATACATAAACCTCTTCTTTAATTTTCCATACAAAAATTCACTTTTGACATCCATTTGAAAAACTTTAAGGTTGTGATAAGCAGCATAAGCTAAAAACAATCGAATTGCTTCCAGTCTGGCTACAGGGGCAAAGGTTTCATTATAATCAATACCTTCCTCTTGTGAAAACCCCTGTACAACCAGTCTGGCCTTGTTCTTAACAATAAGCCCATTTTCATCAGTTTGTTCCTAAACACCCATTTAGTGCCTATTGCACACTTACCTGGAGGTAGAGGAACCAGTTCCCACACTTGCTGTTTCTTGAACTGAAGAAGCTCAAGCTGCATGGCTTCAACCCATTCATTGTCCCTTAAAGCAATGTGATAGTTCTTTGGCTCTTGCTGACTAATGAAGAGAGCATAGAAGCAGAAATTTGACAATTGACTTGTGTGTTGAACGCCAACATTGATATCACCAATGATTTGAGACATAGGGTGATTCTTCAGATCTTGGTACACAATAATCTGTGCAAGTGTTTGTAGCAGGCTCAGTAGCAACAGATGGTGATGGTGAATCATTTCCTTGAAACCAATCAGTAGATGGTAATTCAAAGGAAGTTGAAGTTGTAGAAATCTCATCAGCATTTGTTGTGGATTGTGCTACTGAAGCTACAGGAACATCAGGTCTAGCTGAATCAGGCAGTTGATCACTAAACTTGAAAAGTTGATTACTATATCATCATCATCATTAGTAACACCAGATGGATGACTAGCTACAGAAGATGATGGATTCATATGATCTGCAACAGCAGGTGGTTGATAAGGAACATATTTAGAATGTCCAGATCAAACAACTCCACAGGGTTTTGTGGAATTGTATCCTTAGGGGATTCATTGAACTTCACATGCAAGGTTTCTTCAACTATCTTTGTCCCACAGTTGAATACTCTATAAGCCTTGCAAGTGGATGAATACCCAACAAAATACCCTGCATCCACCTTAGAATCAAACTTTTGGAGTTGATCTTTTGTGTTGAGAATGTAACAGGGACACCCAAATGCTCTAAGAATGAAATCAAAGGGGCTAAATGATGTAAAACTTCATAAGGAGTTTTCATCAACCTCTGATTTACTAAGGCTCTATTCTGTACATAGCAGGCTGTATTGACAGCTTCAGCCCAAAAGGTCAGTGGCAGACCAGAATCAACCAACATGGACCTTGCAGCTTCAATGAAGGTCCTGTTCTTTCTCTCCACTACTCCATTTTGCTCTGGAGTCCTTGGGATGCTATACTGTCTCTTGATTCCCTTTGACAAGTAAAACTCATCAAGAGTGTGGTTTCTGAATTCAGTACCATTGTCACTCCTCACACACTTAACTGGTAGGGAATACTGCTTCTCAACGTGTAACACAAAGTTCATAATGGACTGAGCAGCCTCATCCTTTGAATGCAAGAAGAAGGTCCATACATATCTAGAGTAATCATCCACAATTACCAACAGTATTTCTTCTTTGCCATACTCATTACCTTCACAGGACCGAAAAGATCCATGTGCAGTAGTTGTAAGCAGGCATTAGACTTGGACTCTTCTATGGTTGGGAATGAAACTTTATGTTGTTTCCCTTTTAAGCATGCAGTGCAGATTTCATCACAATTGAACTCCTTTATTGGAAGACCTCTCACTAAACTCTTGTGGATCAGCTGATTCATATTTTTGAGATTAACATGACCCAACCTTCTATGCCACAGTTTAGATTCTTGGAGAGAGGCCTTGAGAAACAAGCATGGATGGCCTCTCAACTCAATTTTCTTGACAGATCCAAGGCATATACTCTTCCTATCCTGTTAGCCTTCAGGAGAGTATTATCATCCAGTACTTTGTCAATCATGCTCAGAACCTTGGAAGACAGAATCCTATAGTTCTGGCTTGTGAAAAGAGCAACATGTCCTTTGTCACACACCTGACTAACACTCAACAGATTGTATTTGAGATTCTCCACATGGTTGACATCATCAAATCTAATATATCTCATTAGACACAAATCCCTTTCCAATGATGTAACCTTTAGCATCATTTCCAAATAGACACAAATCCCTTCTTTCCCTGAGAGTAATCATGAAGAAGAGAGCTGCTCCCAGTCATGTGCATGGATCCTCCACTGTCCACATACCAGATGCTTCTTTGGCATGCTGAGAACCCTGCACAATCATAAGAAACTAGTTAGCTTTGGAGACCCAACCCTTTTGGTTTTGGGACTGACTTTATCAACAGATTTAACCGTAGCTGGTTTCTCATGATTAACAGCTGATGAAGATGGAGATGGTGCTGAAATGGATTTGGACTTGGAATTCCTCTCCAGTGGTTTGATCACATGGGCTTCAAGTTGGTTAACTCTCCCCAACAGATGCTGAACCATCATAACAAGCTGTGTCTGATTTGAAGCTCGAGCGTTCAGTTCATTTGACACTCCAGAGCTTGTTTTTGATGAATCCTGTGACCCCCATTTCCTCCTTCTTAGACTTCACAGACTTAGTCTTATGTTTATCATGAGGAACAATATCAGCTGTCTTCTGATAAACCGTATCCTTCTTAGTGGATTTGGGTAAGGACTTGGGTTTATCAGGTTGAGATGATTGTGGTACAAACTTGGTCTCAAACTCAGTTTTCATTTTATTTATTTCTAGTTTAATGAGCTCATCCCTTTGGCTTTAAACCTTTTTTGTACCAACATTCATCAGATAGATGATTGAATTTACCACAAATTTCACATGGTTTATTCTTCATCTTGGACATCTTTACTGCTGAAGTGGAAACTACTGAAGGTGTGATCTTCAGTACTTTCCTCCTATTAGTACTAGGTACTAAAGGATTTGTAACAGCTGAAGACTGGTAATTCAACTGTTTTCCATCCGTCCTAATAGACTGTTTGATGGATTCCTCAGCAGTTGTTAGTCCTTGTTTTCAACTGATTTAAATGCTTTTCAGATGTTGGGTCTCTTTCAGTACTTGGGGTACATTGAGGAACAACATCTGAAGTACTCAGCTTCATATGAGTCTTAGTAGTTAGACCATCAGTCAATTTATTTGTTGAGATCTTAACACTGGTTTCATTCTCTGATCTTAGATTATCATTGGAGAATGACTCACACGATAATGTGGTTTGGAGATTGCTTTCACTTTCAGACTTAACTATGGAGTTAGGAGTAAAGTCTGTTGGTGGAGCATATGGTTGTAACCAATGCCAAACTTCATATTTGAAGCAGTTTGCTTGCTAAGAAGCATTTCAAATCCCTTGCATGATGAGACCCAGCGTTCACACTCAACTTAGGTCACTGCAAGTTTTTCTTTGAGACTCCTGTGGTCTTCCAGAATAACCTCTAGCTTGGCCTTTTCATCATTTAATTGACATTTAAGCTTATAAATCTCATCACTTTTACTGTTAAGAGCAGACTCATACTCAGCTTTTCTTTTGAAAATGGTTTTTCTCAAGCTCAAGTTTTTGATTTATTAATGCTACATTTGCCTCTCTAATAGAGACAAAGGCAGCTATGCATGATTCAGAACATAACTTGGCTTAGCCTCTGAAGATACCTGAGTTACCTGTGAAGATGATGCATTTGAACAGGAACCCTCAGTAGACTCCAGGGCCATGAGAGCAAGATATCCAAAAGGGTGTTCACCACCATGTTGACTAGCACCAGCATAGTATTGCTCAGTGTGACTAGACAAGTTATCAGGTAAGCTACTCCATCAACGACTCCAGGTGTGAAGAAGCTGTGATGAGGTTGTGATTGAGATGGAGATGGTTGAGGTTCTGGTAGTGCATGAGATTGTGGTACTATAGGAGCTTGAGCTTGATTTGACTGTGGCATATAATAGCAGAGATAAGGATATGGCATTTGACCCTGAGGAACAAAATATGCAGGAGATTGAGGGTGTGATGAATGACTAGAACCAGCAGAATGTTGTCCTTCGATTGTGAATTGTTATTTGGAAAAGTAAAAAAGGGTGCAGAAGTGTTAGATCCAGTTGATCTACACTCTCTTGCAAAGTGTCCAAGCCTGTGGCATTTGTGACACTTCAACTTGCTCTTGTCAAAACCGACTTTGGTTTTGTCAGAGAGTCCAGGAATTTCCTACCAGTTCTCTTGTAGAATTTCTGAGATCTGATATTGATCAAGGCCATTTGACTCAAAATATCCATCTTCTAAATCATCATCAGCAATGCCCTTCAAATTATCCATGATAAAGCATAGATTGTCACTATTATTACCAGAATGACAATCAACACTCACAAAGGCATGATTAGAATTGTTTGAGGTGAAATCAATATGCTCATCATAGTGGCATTCTGATCCTGCATACTCTGACTCATGACTTACCAGGGCAGTGTTTCCTGGTACAAAATCATCAGTGAGCTTTCCAGATGATGACAGTTTTCATTTCTGTTCTATCTCTCTCTCAAATGTGAGCAATTTCCCATGGAGTTGGGTGAGAGATAGTTTGTCCAAATTTGCACTGGAGCGTAGGACAATAGTATATGTGTCCCATCTCTCAGGCAGTGATCTGAGAAATCTATTATTCATCTGGCTGTTTGTGTACTCATGTTTGACCATTTTTAATTCAGAGATCAAACAAGAGAACCGCTCAAACTGTTGAGTCAGTGTCTCACCCTTCCTGAGAGAATGTCTCATATTGTTGGGCAAGGATTTCTCTATTATTTGCCAAGACCTCATCTATTCCTCCAAATTGTTCTTTCAAGGCATTCCAGAGGTCATGGGCAGTTTCATAATGCATTACCCAGAATAGATTTCATTGGGCAGTGCCATGGCCAGAATTCCATGGGCTTTTGCATCAATCTTAAACAATTTCTTATCCTTATCTGAGTATGCTCCCTCCTCTTCGGAACCATTTGATTGGTTTCTGGGTTATTCACCATAGGCTTGTGTGGACCATGTACCACTGATGTCCAACAACCTGAGCTGTTAACAGACAGGTGATGGAGCATTCGTCGTTGCCATATGTTGTGCTCATTCCTAACCAGCATCGGAGGCTTGGTTGAGGAACCAGTATTGTGAGGATCATTGGAAGGAGTAGTCATTTTAGGTCCAAATACAATATAATTCAAGCTTTTAAAAGATTTTACACAAACCACAACAGACTCAATAAAAACCAAGAATAAATCTCAGGATGAATGACCAAAAACACAGAAAATTCAATCTCTATAACCGTTTCTTGAAAAAATGCTAATTCAATCAAACTTGATCTGGATAGCAGTTTCAATGATCAATTATTAGATCGATCAATGATGAACCTGCTCTGATACCATTTGACAGGATCAGTGATCTCAAGTTTGATGGATTAGAGTGTAACGCAGCGGAATAAGAACAAGAATTAGACAAATTATAGCAAGAATTTGATATTCGTATGCATTAAGAACAAATACGGTTGTAAAGAGAATATATTTCTGTGAAAAGGAATGTTTCAATAATATCAAATGTTCTGCACAATCATTCACCGATTACAATTAGGTTGACACTCCTTATATAGAGTGCAATCACTGCTGATATCACGGGATAGTGACATCTGGCAGATTTTACAAAAAAATAACTAAGACTTAACAAACTACTGAAATGTTCACACTACTGAGAACATATCAGAGTGCTAAGTATAAAACATAAAACTACTGATACGAACTACTGAAACTACAACGACTGAAGAACAAGCTCTTCAGTCGTTTTACAAAACTACTGAAAGAAAAACATAAAACTACTGAAGAAACCGTCACAACTACTGAAGAAGACCTCTTCAGCTGTTGTGACAACGTCTGATACTTGGTCTTCAGCACTTGTGTCTTCAGACTTTGTCTTCAGGCTTGTGTCTTCAGACTTGTCTTCAGCACTTGTGTCTTCAGACTTTGTCTTCAGCACTGTGTCTTCAGACTTTGTCTTCAGCACTTGTGTCTTCAGACTTTGTCTTCAGCACTTGTGTCTTCAGACTTTGTCTTCAGCACTGTGTCTTCAGACTTGTCTTCAGCACTTGTCTTCAGACTTTGTCTTCAGCACTTGTCTTCAGCTGTTGTGGACTTCAGCAGTTGTTGTGACGTCTGTGGGACTTAAGATTTTTCTGATCCGGCTAATTGGTTCTTTTGGTCCAACAAATAGCCGGTTAGTCCCAAAAATCCCCGTAACCCAAATTTTTTGGAGTCGACCAATCCAAAACCGCCTCAATCTTCTTTGGATCCATCGAGACACCACTATCATTAATGAGATGACCCAAATATTCAACCAGGTTTTACCAAAGAACACTTGGTTTGATTGGCGCAAAGATGTTATCTAACAAAATAGAAAGACCAACTATAAGTCTTCTGATGAGTGTCCCAGGTTGGACTAAATCAAGATATCATCAAAGAAGATGACTACCTTCTGATGTACAAAGGTCGAAAGATATCATTCATGACAGCTTGAAAGGTTGCCGAAGCGTGTTAAGCCGAAAGGCATACAAGGTATTCATAATGTTCATCATGGTTGTGAAATACAGTTTTTCTCAATGTTATCATCACGCATACAAATCTGATTGTCCCTGATTTCAAGTCAAGTTTCGCAAAGAAACCGCTCCATGTAAATCATCAAGCAACTCATCAACTACAAGAATTTGGAACTTATCAGGAATGGTGGCTCGATCCCAAGCTCGATAGTCCACGCACATTCGCCAATAATTATCTTTCTTCCGAACCAGAATAACCGGACTAGAGTAAGCATTTTTACTAGGGCATATCATTCCTAAGTCTAAGAGTTCATGCACCTAACGTTCAATCTCTGTTTTCTAGAACATAAAGATATCAATAGGGCCAAACACAAATGGGTTCGTGAGAAGTCAGATGCCATGATCATGAGAACTCACTGGTGGTAATCCGGTGCTACTTGAAAGATGATCATGAAGTGTTGTAGGATGCTCGAAAGGGTTACCTCGTTGATAAGCTAAATGAAGTATTAGTTAAAGATGCAGGAGACTTATTCTGAGTAGGAAATGATCTATCTTCAAGAGGCAACCATTGTTGTAATACAGTCGGCTGAGGTTGACCCACCATGATTCCTTGTAATCAAACCTCTTGACTGTTACAAGTAAACTGCATCCAAGAATCATGTCAATCGTGTCAACTTCCCCTAAATATTGAAGCCATTCCATTCCTAAGATCACATCCAAATTGCTTGTGTCAAATACTAATGCATTTAGCACAAAAGAACAATGACCAATGTATGCCTGAAGATAAAGGAAATGTTTGGTAATAAAAACAAAATTCCATCTCCTATTATTATGCGAATCCCAGAGAATATGGAAAAAGAAATGCCTAAGGCGAGAACCAAACATCTAGAGATAAAGTTATGGGTAGTGCCACTGTCCACCAACATATTAACCATAATTTCATGCAACCTTCCTTCAAAATGTAGGGTTTGCAACCCCCTGCCTTACCTAATAAGCCTACAAATTCTAATGCCAAACAAGTTGTAAGGCCCTGTTCTCAGAGACCTCACAGTTGGTCAACCACAACATTTAATACATTATATATTATAAATATACAAACACAAACAATGGAATTACTATAACAAAAGCCATTCATTTTTTTTAAAACACCGTTGTTGTGCAATACACTATTGTTTGACTGATTACAAAAAATTGTTTAACTGCATTACAAAACAACAGCAATATGAAATACGAATGGATGTCAGTCTTTTCCTGCCAAGTAGCTTCACCCTCGTGCCATCCTCAGCAATAATTACCTGCCAACTGAAAATGTAAAGTCAGCGTTGCTGAGTGAGTTCTAGTTTTAAAAGTAATAAAATCCTTTCTGCATGTTGTATATGAAAATACTAGTGAAATACAACTCTTTACTTTGTATGCGAGAACGCATTAACTATATGAAGAGATACTGTTCGTTGTCTTTACTGTATGCCTTATTTACTCTGTATTCTTTTATCTTTATCTTTCATAATCTGTATGGACCAATGAGCAATACCCTAAACTGTATGCGCGATGAAAACTGGTGATGGGCCATCTATATCCCTCGAAAGGGTTCTGTTTACTGTAAACAAGGCCAACCCAATCACCTAGGATACGCTACAGAGGTCCTGCCAATCTCAATTGACTGGCCCTGTGTGCATAATAGGGTAGCTAACCTGCAGCACAGTTGAGCTAACGACAACATGGTCGTGTACCTCCTGTAAGCTTGCAAGACTTGTTAACATTTTCATTAATGTTCCTCTTCTTTTCTTTATTGCTCTTTCACTTTATTATCACGATATACTTTACGTTATCATAATAACATACCACGTAAAGTCACATACTATAAGTAATAATAATAGCAATAACAATAATAAGGAACAATCATAACTATGCATGAAACATCATCATAAATAAGCCGTAGTCAACCTCGGTCAAAAACCCTAAAGCACAGACTACCAGAAAATTCTGTAAAAATTTCTAAGTGCTTAGGCGCTTGGTCACTATTTGGGCGCATGAGCCCTCTTTGGGTGTTTCATCACTATGTAGGTGCATCAGCCAACACTTAATCATTTTATCCCTTAGGCGCATGAACTATTCAGGCGCATGGGCACTATTTGTGCGTATGAACACTTAGGCGTATGGATTATTCAGATGCATGGACACTTAGGCGCATGAGCCACTTGGGCGCATGGGCACTACTGGGGCGCATGGCCCTACACTTAATCATCCGGATAACATTTCTAGGCGCATGGACCACTGTTCAGGCGCATGGACCACTGCTCAGGCGCATGGGATGTACTTAAACATTTCTAAGGTAATCTTAGGCGCATGGGCTACTGTTCAGGCGCATGGATTACACTTAAATCTTTCTAAGTCATTTTCAGGCGCATGAGCCTTATCTAGGCGCATGGACCCTCTGTGTAACATATTTCTAGTATGTTTTCGAACCCAATCATGAACCCATCTGTTCTAAGCTTAACATGGCTATTCTACACATGAACAACCTATAAGCATTCAAGAATCAACATCCAATCATGCACATTACGTACGGGTAAACATACATAAGCTTTGAAAATCGTTTTAATACATTTTCAGCCCCAAAGATGTTTAAAACAAGTAAAAACCAGGGTCTAGAACTCACCTGATGCAACTTGGGTGTTTCTTCCTTTCTAACCCGCTTGCAATGAGTTCAAACACCTAAAAACAACACCAAATACACACACACACACCCGAGCACATACATAAACACATAAGCACATAAGCATATAACCGGGATAAAACCCGTCATAAACACTTAAAAACCACGAATTCTTACCTTGAATTCGACTTCTCTTCTTCTTCTTTTCTTCAAAACCGAGAGTTCCTCTGCTCTCTCTCTAAAACCGAGGAAGATGGTGATGTGAACTGAGGGTGGGCGACCATGCCCACCTTTACACCTACTTTTTCAAAGTTTTCTTCTTTTGGACACTTTTAGTCCCTCCACTTGGATTTTATTGTTTTTCTTTCTTTTACTCTTTACGTCTTGTCTTTTTAAAATAACCGGGTGTTACAAGCCGATGTAATCGAAACCATTTCTTTACATCTACCTTCAATCTAATGATAAAATAACCCAAAGCTTGCGATTCCGGCAACCACAGAACTAGAGAAAGAAGATATTTGAAATCATCCGTGAATTGAATCCCCTTGTTTAATAGTAGATAGTTGTTCATACGGATTTTGAATCTCTAATCCATTGAATCGTCGGAGAAGTTTCGATTGAAAGTCAAGCCAAGTCAAAGAATAATATACCTGAGTTTAAATTTGTTCATAACCCAAGGAACGCTAGAGGCGATTTCTAAAAAACCCGAATGAGTATTCCCTTTTGGACCCGAAGAAGAGAACTCGTAGCCGAATAAACCAAAACCACCCCGCACACTACTCGTTCACCGACTTCTTCTCATGTTGTTTCAACCAAGCAAGAACAACCTTATGAAATTCCCTTGATTCTGCTCGATCATCTTCAAGCAATTGGAAGAAGGATATTATCTCAGCCACATCACTTTGAAGCTGTTTGATGTGAAACTCTTGAGCATCCAAGCAAGTAGTATGTGTTTCCATGGAGGAGGATCGGAGGCGGCAGGTCAAAGCAGGTCAAACCAATGATAGGAAATGAAATCAACAAGATAGAATTGACAACAAATTGAGAAGAAATAGAATAATCAAATAGAAACAAGGATTGTATTGCAGAATCGATGATTAAAATAGAATGAATCCATAGATTTCCATGGTTACACACCCTCTCTCATTGCATAATGCAAGAGCCCAAAAAAGTTATAACAAACTAACACACACAAAAAGCATTCTTCTCTTTCCATATATTTTCTCTTGCTAATAACACTCTACCCCTCCTAACTTCTATACATTTCCCCTTTTTCCCCTTCTAGAATAGAAATATTTTATCTTGGGTTTGTTATTCATATCTGTCACACCCGGCCCCTTGCATCAATAATATTGTTCGCTTTGCCCACGAGAAGCGCACGGATTTGCTTTTGGTTGCCTGGGTGAAAACTTCCCAGTGAGGTCACCCATCCCTGGATTGCTCCTACCTGAGCACGCTTAACTGTGGAGTTCTCCTCTCATCCACGGCCAATACGCCCAAAATGCGTTGTTGATATTAGATGCCAGACATTCCTTATGAACCAAGAATCTCTCCTGTCCACGGCCGATGTGGGATATGTGTAGGGTGTCACAAGCACCCCTGTTTGGACTCATCGTCCTCGATGAGCCCAAGAAGTCACCATCCTTGGTGAGGTATGTCCCACATCCCGAATGGCACAAGAGTGGCTCTGATACCATTCGTCACACCCGACCTCTTGCATCAACAATATTGTTCGCTTTGCCCACGAGGAGCGCACGGATTTGCTTTTGGTTGCCCGGGTGAAAACTTCCCAGGGAGGTCACCCATCCCTGGATTGCTCCCACTTGAGCACGCTTAACTGTGAAGTTCTCCTCTCATCCACAGCCAATACGCCCAAAATGCGTTATTGATATTAGATGCCAGACATTCCTTATGAACCAAGAATCTCTTTTGTCCACGGTCGATGTGGGATATGTGTAGGGTGTCACAATATCACATGCTATGGCGGCCTACTATTGCTAAGTTAAAAATAGTTTTTATCTTTAAGGTGTACCCTCAAAATCATGGGAAGAGGGGCACACACACACACCCACCCCCCCCCCACACACACACACACATATATATATATATATAATTGATGTCACACACTCATTAGATTAATTCTCTCTTGATAAGTGTGTTGATATGGTGGGTGAATCATCAAGACCAGATTTAAAATTTTCTAATTTAGATCTCTCCAAGTAACTTGCTGTGATCCCTCAACTAAGGAACCACAAGTCTGACCCTACCAAAAACATCATTGCAAATGTTGAAACCGGGGTAAAAACAAGAGGAAAAACCCATGATACAAATTTTGTCTTCACTCTTGTTTCTTATACGAAATAGAGCCTAAGAAAATTGATGAGGCTTTGAAGGATGGAAGTTGGGTTGAAGCTATGCAAAAGAAACGACTTCAATTCAAAAGACAGAAGGTTTGGAACCTATGTCCTCTCCCTCAAGGGAAGACTACTATAGGAACCAAATGGGTGTTTAGGAATAAAAAGGACGATAGAGGACTTGTCATCAAAAACATGGTTAGATTAGTTATTCAATGATATACACAAGAAGAAGGAATTGATTACACATACGTCTTTGCTCCTGTTGGAAGATTTGAAGTTGTTAGAATATTCTTAGCTTTTGATGCATCCAAGGATTTCAAAGTCTTCCAACTTGATATCAAGTGTGTTTTTCTTTATGGGGTAATTGATGAAGAGATGTATGTCAAACAAACACCTAGGATTTCACATCCTAATCATCTTGATTATGTCTGCAAGCTTGATAAAGCTCTTTATGGGTTGCATCAAGCTCCTAGGAAGTGGTATGAGAATCTATCTCAGTATCTCTGTTAACATGGATACAAAAGAGGCACTATAGATGGAACTCTCTTCATCAAAGGAATAGGGAATGACTTAATACTAGTACAAGTGTATGTAGATGCCATTATTTTTGGGTCAACCAGTCCAAAGCTCTGCAAAGACTTTGATAAGCTGATGAAGAATAGATTTGATATGAGTGCAATGGGAGAACTCAATTTCTTTCTGGGAATTCAAGTGAAGCAGGTTGATAGTGGCATCTTCATAAGTCAATCAAAGTATGTGCAAGACATACTTACAAGATTCAACATGACTGACTGTAAGGTTGCTAAGACACCTATAGCAAGAAACCACTCCCTTGGACCTGATCTTGAGGAGGAGTATGTGGATGAACATCTTTACAAGGTTATGATTGGGTCTCTTATGTATCTCACAGCTAGCAGGCCTGATATCATGTTTGCCATATGTATTTGTGTAAGATATCAAGCCAACCCCAAGATGTCACACCTAGTCACTGTCAAGAGAATTTTAAGAAATCTCAAAGGTGCCTCAACACTTGCCCTTTGGTATCCAAAGAACTCTGACTTCAATCTATATGCATATACAAATAGTGACTATGGTGGCTGCAATATGACTACAAAGTCTACATCAGGGGATGTCAGTTTCTTGATGGAAGGATAGTCTCATGGCAATACAAAGGCGCTTTCTGAAGAACTTGAATGAGTATTCCCTTTCAGACCCGAACAAGAGAACTCGTCGCCAAAAAACCAGAACCACCCCCCACTACTCGTTCACCGACTTCTTCTCATGTTGTTTCAACCAAGCAAGAACAACCTTACAAAATTCCCCTGATTCTGCTTGATCGTCTTCAAGCAACTGGAAGAAGGATATTATCTCAGCCACATCACTTTGAAGCAGTTTGATGTGAAGCTCTTAAGCATCCAAGCAAGTAGTATGCGTTTCCATAGAGGATAATCGAAGCGGAAGGTCAAAGCAGGTCGAACCAACGATAGGAAATAAAATCAAAGAAGATAGAATTGACAACAAATTGAGAAGACAATAGAATAATCAAATAGAAACAAGGATTGTATTGCATAATTGATGATGAAAACAGAATGAATCTACAAATTTCTAGGGTTACACACCTTCTCTCATTGCATAATGCAAGAGCCCAAAATGGTTATAACAAACTAACACACACAAAAAGCATTCTCTCTTTCCATATATTCTCTCTTGCTAATAACACTCTATCCATCCTAACTTCTACACATTTCCCCTTTTTCCCCTTCTAGAATAGACATATTTTATCTCAGGTTTGTTATTCGTATCACCCCCTACGGCAGCCTACTATTGCTAAGTTACAAATAATTTTTATCTTAAAGGTGTACCATCAAAATCATGGGAAGAGGGGTGCGCACGCGCGTGCGTACACCACACACTCGCCCGCCTGACCACATACGCGCGCGCACACACACACACACTACAAGTTCTATGACCTGGCTACCATCAATTGAAGGTGAAGGAACAAGACATTCCTAAGATAGCTTTTCGTACGCGTTATGGACACTACAAGTTCCTCGTTATGTCTTTTGGTCTAATTAAGCGTCAGTTGCCTTTATGGATTTGATAAATCGAGTGTGCCGGCCGATGTTGGATAGATCAGTGATTGTGTTCATTGATGATATTCTGATCTACTCGAAGAGCGAAGAAGAGCATGCCGGTCATATTCGGGAGGTGTTGGAGACATTAAGAAGGGAGAAGTTGTATGCCAAATTCTCAAGTGCGTATTCTGGTTGCGCGAAGTTCAATTTTTAGGTCACGTGATAAATCCCAAGGGGATTATGGTAGACCCCACAAAAGTGGAGGCAGTGATGCAATGGAAGTCTCCGAAAACGCCATCTGAGATTCGTAGTTTCTTGGGGTTGGTGGGATATTATCGAAGGTTCATTCAAGACTTTTCCAAGATCGCTTCTCCGCTAACCAAGTTGACCCGCAAGGATGTAAAGTTTATATGGGGTCAAGCTCAAGAGCAAGCATTCGAGGAGTTAAAGGCAAGGTTGACTCAAGCTCCTGTTCTGTCATTACCCGATGGAAGTGAAGATCTAGTGGTTTATTCTGATGCTTCCTACTCAGGGTTGGGGTGTGTGTTAATGCAGAGAGGGAAGCTTATAGCCTATGCATCCTGACAGTTAAATGTTCATGAGGTCAATTATCCCACTCATGACTTGGAGCTAGCGGTCGTGGTCTTTACATTGAAGATTTGGAGGCACTATCTCTACGGACGAAGTGCACCATTTTCACTGAGCATAAAAGCTTGAAGTACTTCTTTGAGCAGAAGGACCTGAACATGAGACAGAGACGATGGTTGGAGCTCATAAGAGATTATGATTGTGAGATCCACTATCATCCGGCAAAGCCAACGGGGTGGCTTATGCTCTTAGCCGAAGGAGAGACCCGAGCCAATTCGGGTGAAAGCATACCAACTAATCATGACCTCTGATGTGATGAAGCAAGTCAAAGAGTTTCAAGATGAGGCACTGAAAGAAGATCATCTTAACTCTGAAAGGATGAGAGGTCTGGTTGGGGAATTTGGGTGAAAACACACTTGGTGTTAAAACTCGATTTGGACGGGTGTGGATTTCTCGTTTCGGGGATCTACGTGTGAGGATTATGGATGAAGCTCACAAGACTCGATACTCCATTCATCCTGGTGCCACAAAAATGTATCAAGATATGAAGAAAGATTATTGGTGGCTGGGTATGAAGCGTGATGTGGTGGGGTATGTGAGTAAGTGCCTTACTTGCTTACAGGTGAAGGCCGAGCACCAGAAGTCATATGGGAAGATTCAACCTTTGGATATACCGGAATGGAAGTGGGAGCACATCACCATGGATTTCATAACGAAGTTACCACGTACTCCGAAAGGGTACGATGTCATATGGTTGATTGTCGAACGTCTAACGAAGAGTGCTCACTTCCTACCGATCCGCGAGACATATTCATCTGAGAGGTTGGCAGATTTATTCATCAAGGAAATTGTAACTCGTCACGGTGTGCCGGTGTCTATCGTGTCTGATTGTGGCACCCGGTTTACTTCTAAATTTTGGAAGAAATTCCACGACGCCATGGGGACGAGGTTACATATTAGCATGGCATATCATCCCCAAACTGATGGTCAGTCAGAAAGGACCATTCAGACATTGGAAGACATGCTTCTTGCATGTGTGATTGATTTTGAGGGAAGTTGGGATGACCACTTACCATTAGTTGAATTCTCGTACAACACAGCTATCATGCCAACATTGGTATGCCACCATATGAGATGTTATACGGTAGAGATGCAGAACACCCGTTTGTTGGGGTGATATTGGTCAGAAGGAATTGGGGAGTGTCGAGGTATCGAGGCTACGACCGAGAAGCTTGAGAAGATAAAGCCTTATGAAGGCAGCTAAAGATAGATAGAAGTCGTATGCCAATAACGACGCAGACCGATTGAGTCCAGGTGGGTGAGAGGGTTATGTTGAAGGTCTCACCTTGGAAGGGTATCATCCGATTTAGGAAACGAGGTAAGCTAAGCCCAAGATACATAGGCCCTTTCCAAATCATTGCTCGAGTAGGAGAGG
This sequence comes from Flaveria trinervia, assembly GCA_025506515.1. Taxonomy (NCBI): domain Eukaryota; kingdom Viridiplantae; phylum Streptophyta; class Magnoliopsida; order Asterales; family Asteraceae; genus Flaveria; species Flaveria trinervia. The sequence goes on along the minus strand of CM046456.1, from coordinate 16,191,432 downwards.
TGTCCTATAGATTGGAATTACTAGATGAGTTAAGTGGAATTCACCCGACATTCCATGTATCACATCTGAGAAAATGCTTAGCTGATAAAGACATGATTGTTCCACTAGAGGATATCAAAGTAGACGAAAGGCTCAATTATGTGGAGCAACTAGTGGCAATCATCGATTGAAAGAGAAGAGACTGAGGAATAAAGTGGTTCCTTTTGTGCGTGTACTGTGGAAGCACAGGAAGGGATCCGACTACATGGAAAACTAAGGAGGAGATGACACAGCATTACCCTCGTCTGTTTGAGGAATAACAGGTTTCGGGGATGAAACCTATATAAGGGGGGTGGACTTGTAACACCTGGTTATTTAAAAACACAGACAAGAATAAAAAAAAATAAAGAAAAGCAATAAAGCCCAAGTGGAGGGGTTAAAAGTGTAAAAAGGAACAAAAGTATAAAAGTTGGTGTAAAGGTGGGCATGGCCGCCCACCCTCACTTCATATCACTACTTTTCTCTAATTAGAGAGAAAGAGCAGAGAAACACTCTCGGTTGAAGAAGAAGAAAAAGAAGAGATTGAATTCAAGGTAAGAATTCAAGGTTTTTAAGTGTTTTTAACGGGTTTTATCTCGGTTACATGCTTATGTGCTTATATGCTAGTGTGTGTCCGTGTGTGTGTGTTTTGGTGTGTTTTTAGGTGTTTGAACTCATTTGCAAGCGGGTTAGAAGGAAGAAACACCCAAGTTGCACCAGATGAGTTCTAGACCCCGATTTTACTTGTTTTAAACTCTCTTGGGGCTGAAAATGTATTAAAACGATCTTCAAATGTTTATGTATGTATACCCGTATGTATTATGCATGTTGGATGATGATTCTCGGATGCTTATAGGTGTTCATGTTTAGAATAGCCTTGATAAGCTTAGAACAGATAGGTTTGAAGATTGGGTTCGAAAACATCCTAGAAACATGTTGTACTTAAGGTTCATGCGCCTAGATAAGGCTCGTGCGCCTGGGAATGCCTTAGAAGAATTTAAGTGTAACCCATGCGCCTGAACAGTAGCCCATGCGCCTAGAAATATTAGTCGGACGACTAAGTGTAAGGTCATGCGCCCCATAGTACCCATGCATCTGAACATTCCCATGCGCCTAAGTTT
>CM046456.1:15910293-16187793 GCA_025506515.1 Flaveria trinervia | reverse complement strand
AACAATCATTCAATTCAATCTTTACATGTTTTTCTCTAACTCATTATTTTTATTTCTTAATTTTGTAGCATAATTGATTTCTTCATTATCATCTTCATCCATCAATTTCTTCAATTTCACATACATTCATTGATTTCAATTTTAAGTTTTTCATATACGGGTATTTGTGATTTAATTTCAATTTTTGATAGTTCTTAGCCATGGATTCTTACATATCAGATGAATTGAATCTATCGACCGATATCAATGAATATTCTATATGTCAATCGGTATATATTGAACAATTGAAGTATTAAACAGAGACGATGAAGGTATGTACGATCGAATTGATGCTATTAATTCGACTTGATGTTTTCTTACGGTCGTATTAGATTTGTTAGTATTAATTTTACTTGATGTTATCTTACATATAGATTCATACTTTTTTTGTATTTCGGTAACTGCAGTACGTATACGGAAGTGAAGAGTTTAATAACATTTATTGTTATGCTTATTGTAATTTGTATTGTCGTACGTATATGTATAACAGTTTATTGGAATTTATACTTTTTTGATGCAATGTGATGAATTTAGGTTGGATGAAGCAGATAACACAAATGTCCTTAATGGCAAGAAGTTTCATGAAGTCAAAATAGAGAATGAAGGTAACCAAGTGTTGTTAATTTTGTAGTATTTTTATGTCAAACTTTATTTAAGTATATATTATGTTTAAATTATGCAGAATCCATGCGCAACATTCTATACCAAACCCCAAATGGATCTAGATATTGGACTCCTATTGTATCCATGGAGCATAAACCTATGGTTGGATACAGGTACCAAAATTGGGATGAAGCTTTAAGAAAGTATGAAGTCTATGCAGAGAAGGTCGGTTTTAGTACCCGAAAAGGTATAGCGAAGAAGAAGAATGGTGTTGTTACTCATAGGTATATTTTGTGCAACAAGGCTGGCATACTACGGGTCAGGTGAATGACTCATTAGATGTTAATGCAAAGACTCGTGTCCGTCGAACAAACTTTAAAGTTTGTGATTTTCGTGCCCATGTAAAATTAAGAGCTATTGAAGGGACCGAAGCCTTTGAAGTATACGGATTTACCGAAGTACATAATCATGGGTTGGTGAATATGGATAATATAGATTTGACAAGGAGGAAGCGTAAGTTAGAGTTTGTTGATAAAGAGTACATTGCTAATTATCGTTTGGCAAATATTGGACCTTCTAAAGCACATAGTTTGCAAGTCGCGTTGAAAGGCAGATATCATATGGTTAGAGGACTGATTATAAAAACTTTAGCAGGGATATCTCTAGATTTATTGGTGATAATGATGACCAATTCTTTTTAGATCGAATGCACATCGTGTTCTATGCCAAAATAACTTCACTTCAATTTCCTTGCGGTTGGCAACGAGATTAGGAACTAGTTTTGGGTAGATGATGTATCCAAGATCAACTATCAGGCGTTTGGTGATGTATTAGTATTTGATGCAACGTACCAAACTAACAAGTATGTTAATAACTTAAATATTTTCTTTAGTTGTTTCTGTCAACTTTATTCATTGTACAATTTATATAGGTATAACATGACCTTTCCCATTCACCGGGGTGGATCATCATAAAAAGTGTCATTTTTGGTGCGGTGTTGTTGTATGACGAGGCCATAAAATCATACATGTTATTGCTCAAGTGCTTTATCGAAGCTCATAACAACAAACAACCAAAGTTAGTATTGACGGACCAAGACGCTGCAATGAAACATGCTATTCATAGTGTTTTTGAAAAATCAATTCATCGACTATGTATGTGGCATATCACAAATAATCTCTCATCAAAGGTATTATTTAATGGTATAATTTTACATTATTTGATGTGAAATCTTACATATACATATTAATTAAAACACTGTATGTTACATATACGTATTATTAATAATTGCATTAATCATAACAAGATTCATCCATTTGTACCTCTAGAATCTTTTTCCAATAAACATCTTGTTTTGAAGGGACTATTTTTTTTATTAATGTATTGTTTTATTGAACCTCATATACATACAATATGATGAATTTTGATTTTTTAAAATATGTTACATATACGTAACTTTATGAGTTTTGCTTGAAAATAGAGGCATGGGCAAAATAATTATTATGTATATATAATTGTAACAGGTATCTAGACATATATTAAACAATACAAACCTTCGTCTAGGTTGGACGAAGTTTGGGTCTTGGGATTTGATCGTGTTTGTTTTAGTTTGATTTGGTTACTTTAATTATTTCTATTGGTTTCCTAATTTAAGTCTAGTTAGGCTAGCTTGGTCATTAAGGTTTCAAGTTATATATAAGGTTAGATGGAGTCATTGTATGTGTGTGCTTCCATTTGATAAATATAAGATGGAGTCATTGTATATGTGTGCTTCCATTTGACAAATATAAGAAAAGAGCCATCGTAGGGATTCCAAAAAAAAAGAATGTTCATGTTTTGTTCTTCTCATAATTAACTAGTGTGTGTATGTCTGTTAATCAAGATCAATACAAAAACCATTGACCATTCGAGGTTTGGGAGGAAGTGTTTTTATGCAAGTAAACATCCAAAGTGAAAAATAGCATTTTGCATGTGAATAAAATAATGAACCAAGTAAAAAAGCACATACCAGAAATAAAATAATGATCTTATCTGCACATGATATATACGCAAAGCATTTATAGCATATCAAAACACAAGTGGAGATCCGAAGCTTAACCAACTTTGTACGGGGGGTGGGGGCGAAATTATTTTTTTCAGGGGGGGCGAACTCGATATTTATATAAAAATTTACACTACCAGGCCAAAAATTTACACTATCAGGCTAAAATTTAACACTACGGACGAAAAAATAGGGGGGCGGCGCCCCCCCGGCACCTGAATTGGTGGAGAGGAAAACCTATGCAAGGAAACCGCCCACTGACGGGCCAATGATCAATCCTATGCCCCATGATGTACTAAGCTGAAATAAATTACACATTAAAAAATTTCCAGGTAAGTGAAATCTATCACATATTAAGGTATTGCTCTAACCAATCAACCGAAATAAAAGAACTATATGAAAGAGCTGGCCAAAAAAAGAAGAAAAAGGGATACTCATTTTTGTCATTTTTAAACTTTTCTGGATTGGTACTAGACTAGTGATTAAGAAGGGATTTGATAAGAATGGAGTAGAATATGTAGGAAATAGGTTCACTTTTATATTAAAAATATTAATTCTAACGATACTCTCATTAGTCATGTGAAATATTATAGTACAATACCGTTTACAAATACGACTAAAAAAATAAATACAAGCAATATTTATGTATTAAACTTGATTCGAACATTCGTCTTTAGTATATATTCCAACGAGTCTTCATAAAGTATTCTTGACACGAGTCTTCATCACGTTTGAGTCTTCAAGTATACCTCTTGACTACAACAAATAACAAACAAAAAATAACGGTTGTGGCCGAGGATCGTGTTAGACACGGGTCCCTTAAAACAGATTTCGCATCTTTACTCAAGATAACGCGTCTGTTTCCCAAGATACAACAGCCAAAGCAGTATGTACTGCCGCAGAGTGCCTCGGCCCGAGAGATCACCGGGTAAAGTATGTGTTATAATATTATGTGGAAAAAGGTTGAAGATGTTGGTATAGGAAGAATAATTTAGAGAGTATTCCTCTCTAAATTTCTATAAAACTTGTTGACACTCAAGAAAATAAATTTCTTCTTCTCTTCTTCTCATCATCATAAGTTTGTTTATATACTCATGCTAATAAGTTCATATTAATGTGAGTTTTATGATTTACAACCAAAACTCCCATTTTATTTATGAAATGTTTTATGAGACCAAATTAAAACTTTCATTTTATTCATGACAAGTTTAATATCAATTTAATAAAAATTATGACCCATAATAGACATTCATAATATTTATTAAAAGACTTGTTCAACATAAAACATCTATGTTAATCAAAACATGATTTTATTAGCATTATGCAAGAAATTAAAAAATTTCCTACAATAACCACCCAAGTTTTACTTTCTTTATTTCGACCACTCAACTTCGAGTATCGATATCTAATTCATCTTAGCTTCAGTTTGGACACGGTTAGTTCATTACAAAACGAGAACTTAAACCAATAAATAAATAAATATTTATATAAAAACATATAAGTATAATTATTTTGTGTCTAAAATTCCAACAATCCCAACATGAATGGAGATCGATCAAAACACATAAAATTCCCAATGAAAACTCGACAAATGAGTCTTGCAGGATAGGTTGGTGTTCTCATTGAACCTTTCTTTGTGAAGCATATTTAGCCTACTGGTGGTGTGTAGACGCGATGTCTTTGAACAAACCCCGTTTGATGTAGATGACAATATACATTCACACAAGACTCTCCCTAGTCGGGCACATCCCCTCATTGTCATGTTCGTTATGGTCATGGATCACTATCCTGGTTCTGCGAGAGCTCTAGGATTTGCGCCACCCCACAAATCCATTCGAAGCCACCCTACTTCTCTCAACATAGGTGATTCCATGAATCATTAAAAGCATTACGTTATATTGATTCCCATAATCATCTAACATGAATATGCTTAACCTTCTTTTGGTTACTGGTTCAGGGTACTCCCCCAGAGTGAATGGACTAGGAAGTTCGTCACTTCCTTTTCGTTTTAGGGTACTCCCCTGTAGTGACTCCATTGGTAATACGACTAAGTTGTCCTATTGAACCTAGATCTTGGGATCTCCAGTCAGCTAGGTTAGGTTTCCCTCATATTTCCCTTTTCCGATGGGCTTTAGTCCAATTCCTCTCTATCTAGTCTTGTTTTAACCCACTGGTTGTTTGGATCCAAAATTATTATTTATTACTTTGTCAAGTCGATATAGATAACTTCAATCGAGATAAGTTTTCATGATGTGTTCTTAACTTGTAAGTTAATAATGTTTTTTGTGAAACTTTCAAGTGTATTTAAAAATACAATTCTTATTTCAAGACAAACACATCTCTTTTATGTCTTTGGTAGTTGACATCTATCAAGATTCTAAATCTAACCAATTAGAATTTAAGTCTATCATAGACTTCTTATGACCTTTGTGTACTACACTAGATCATGTATTTACAATATCTTTAGATTGTCAAAATCCATATTCCTAACATTTTATTTTCAAATGCAAGAAACCTCCATAATTAAGTGTTATTGGATAACATCCATATGGGGTGATGAAAGGTTCTCCCTTTCTAAATAGGTTTGAGAAACCCCACATTTAAGTGTTATTGAATAACATCCATACAGGGTAATAAAAGGTACTCCTTTCTAAATAGGTTTGAGAAAACTTTTCATAAAACATTTCTACATACCCTAAAGGTTGTTTCTAAAATGACCTCTCCCCCACATTCTTGCAATTTGATTTCAAAGTGAGGTTTTTATCGAACAAACCTAGAAGATTGAGTGTTCCTCATTAGGCTTTGTATACTAGATAACATTATCTAGTTAGTTAAGTTTTCCATAGGTTATATCAACCTCCTTGAACCCAATGAGTATCCTCTTTTAACTTTGTCTATACATAATTGACCTCCTTAAAGCATCATAATTGATAAGTACTAGGCTAGCATGCTTTAGACTATAGTACTTTAGCATGTTAACAGAAGATACATCATTCTGATCCTTCACAGCTTTAAGGAATAACGCATATCCTTTTTCCATATCCATATCTTGTTATAGACAAATCATGAGACTTATTCATCATCATTCGGTTCAGGAACATAACTCGTTTTCCTTTAAACCTCTCATCCACAAGAAAGTTACCAGTCACAATGCTAAACCCGGTAGTCGCCTCAGCACCAACTCAGCAGCAGCCAGTCGGTAGTAACTACCAGAACTCAACATTACCACAATAGGTTAGTAGCAACTCAAAGTCAAGCTCTGTACTAATCCAGCGTACACACACTTTAGTAGTTGGCATTGAGTTAAGACCAAGTTCTCAGTAGCATCTTTCAAAACTACTCAACCGACTTTCAAGCAAAACAGTGCGAGTGTGCGAAGTGCAAGGGGCACTATCTTCCCTTTGACTTATAAAGACTTAGTAATAAGTCTTGATTCAATTCACTTTGGTGAACACATTTATCATTAACAAAATAAATAAAACTCGTCTACAATCAATATTACATTAAGATAGGGTCAAACACATTGACACTAATTAATATGCAATTCATTAATTTTGCTTAGAGTTATTAGCACACATGTATTGTTGTTACCTTTAAGCTATGTATAACTAGGATATTTTCCCAAATGAACGAAAAATCCTCCACATAACTTTAACAGCATTAAGATGGTAGACGCATCAATATTTAGATCTTTCAAAATGAATTTAGCAAAATTCATTAAAGATAACATATATTGCTTTCATACGTAGATTTATCCACACTTGTGAATTTTTATGATAATTTCAAATGAAGTTTATTGGTATATCTCATACTTGTGTATTTCATCTCAATACACTTATCATATTTTGATATCATGATACACTTATCATATTTTCGATCTCATGATATTGTATGACATTTGATGTCTATTCGACACTTAAAACAATTCAACAACTCTAAAGTTGTTTTCTATGCAAATCTCTTATTGCACTATCCGTTTAAAGTTATATATATATCCGTTAAATGATTTCCCTCAAAATCATTTTGAAAGTCATAATAGAAATTAATTTATTTCGTTGTAAATATTACATGTGTTATCTTAAGATATTGAACACAAATAATAATAAAACAGAAAATGAAATGTAAAGTGTAAAACACTTTTTTAATAATAATTTAAATGGATAAAAGTTACATCTAGACATCAAATCTCAGAGTGTTATTATCTATAACACTTTCATCATTAGCCATGATATCAATTTTATGGCATGTCTTGAGGTACTCCCTCAATATACTTCATGCACTCATACGGTCAAGTTTTCCATTTTATCTTGAAACTCTAATTTAAAGATTTTATGGCATGTCTTGAGGTACTCCCTCAATATACTTCATGCACTTATACAATCAAATTTCTTATCTTATCTTGAAACTGTAATTTAAATAGTCAAAACCGAAAAATAACAACATTATGTATAAATTAACTTATTTATAAGTAGTTGTATTTGAATAATAATATCTATTCACAACAACCTCAAGTTGTTTTTTTTCTTGAATAATCTCATTGAGACTATTGTGTGGTTCGAGACGTGCTACTTCTCCCATGAGTAGTTAACCGTTTTAGATTGCAAAACACATGTTTTATTTACTCAAAACATTTCATAGCTTTGCAACTATTTTAAAACTATATCGTATTTATTTTATGTCTTGATCACAAAAGTCATGACCACAGAATCCAAAATAGTATTTTTATACTAATTAATATCTTTTAATATTTTGATTAATACTTTTGGATTTATAGAAGAAACCATTTCTAACGCATTCATTAGAGAATAAATGATAATAAATACGTTTTTAAAACACATTTTGGTTTATATAGATAAATCGTTTTTAACTAAATGTTTACAACAATCATTTTAAATATTACGGTTCTTATTACATAAACCGTTTTCTAACACGCTCGTTAGAAAATAAATGATCACAAATATCATTTTAAGCTTATTGGTTAGAAATAATCACTTCTAACCCGTACGTTAGAAATTAACAATACAAAGATTATTTTAAAAACTTTCCCATTTATATAAAATAAATCTAGTTCTAACTTACTCGTTAGAAATAAGCGATTACATAAATATTTTTTTATATATAACATATAATCCAGTTCTAACATGCTTGTTAGAAATAAACAACTACACAAAACATAGTTTTTAAGCTTATCGGTTTATATACAATAAACCCGCTTCTAACACGCTCATTAGAACTAAACGATTAAAACATCGTTTGTAAGTTTCTCGTCTCATATAAGAAAGACTATTTCTCTTTTGTTGCAAAACACTAGTTTTAATTTCTTTCTAAAACAAAAATTGCTTTTGCTTAAATCACTGTAATCATAAATAGTTTTGAAACTATAAACCCATGATTTTTAAATGGCTATTAGTAATTAAACCATCTCTAACACACACGTTAGATTGTTAAACATTTACACAAATATTTTAACATATGATAAAATCAAAGTATTTGTTTAGTAACTCTTTATTTTAGATTTTAGATTGTACTTCAATCTTTAATAAAATCCAAACATAGTATTGTACTTATGTTATTTCCAAAATATTATTTGATTTTCAACAAAAATCTCAACTAAGGTTTTCTTTAACGTTCGTGAACCCAAAAAAATAATAATAGGTTTTTAAAAATCCAATCATGAAGTTTGTTTTATGATTGTAGGAAATAAGTTTACTTTTATATTAAAAATATTAATTCTAACGATACCCTCGTTAGCCGTGTGAAATATTATAGTACAATACTGTTTACAAATACGAATAGGAAAAAAATAAATACAAGCAATATTTATATACCAAACTTGATTCGAACATTCATCTTTAGTATATATTCCAACGAGTCTTCATAAAGTATGCTTGACATGAGTCTTCAACACATTCGAGTCTTCAAGTATACCCTTTGACCACAACAAATAACAAACAAAAGATTGACGGTTGTGGCAGAGGATCATGTTAAACACGGGTCCCTTAAAACAGATTTCGCATCTTTACTCAAGACAACGTGTCTGTTTCCCAGGTACAACAGCCAACGCAGTATGTACTGCCGCAGAGTGCCTCGGCCCGAGAGATCACCGGGTAAAGTATGTGTTATAATATTATGTGGAAAAAGGTTGAAGATGTTGGTATAGGAAGAATAATTTAGAGAGTATTCCTCTCTAAATTTCTATAAAACTTGTTGACACTCAAGAAAATAATTTCTTCTTCTCTTCTTCTCATCATCATAAGTTTGTTTATATACTAATGCTAATAAGTTCATATTAATGTGAGTTTTATGATTTACAACCAAAACTCCCATTTTATTTATGAAATGTTTTATGAAACCAAATTAAAACTCTCATTTTGATCATGACAAGTTTAATACTAATTTAATAAAAATTATGACTCATAATAGAAATTCATAATATTTATTAAAAGACTTAGTCAACATAAAGCATCCATGTTAATCAAAACATGGTTTTATTAGCATTATGCAAGAAATTACAAATTTCCTACAATAACCACCCAAGTTTTACTTTCTTTATTTCGACCACTCAACTTCGAGTATCGATATCTAATTCATCTTAGCTTCAGTTTGGACACGGTTAGTTCATTACAAAACGAGAACTTAAACCAATAAATAAATAAATATTTATATAAAAACATATAAATATAATTATTTTGTGTCTAAAATTCCAACAGAATACTATATTTATTAAATGATCAGCACAAATAAAAAAGAATTAGAAGATAGTGCCAACAATCAGAGAAGTAGGCGATATCCCAGGTTTCTAGAATCAGTTCATGTATAAGGATTTAGTCACCTAAATGATCTATAAATACTAGAGATTCCTAAACTTACCATCATACGAACTGTAACTAAAAATATTGTTACTTGATTAATAAGTTAGTTGCATACCAAGTAATTACTATAAAAATATTTAGATAACTACACCCTTCTAGTTTAATAAATTACCCCATACCTCTTCGAATTTGAGTTGGTGCAGTCACCCCCACCCCCTCCAAATTTGTAGTTAACAAACAATGTTCATATATACACTTTAGTAAAGAAAATTATACCAATACCATCTGCAGGGTCATGTTTGTAGAATTTGTCATGGGTCAAGTTACGGGTCACAAGTCTAGTATTTGACTCGTGTGTTTTGTTCAAATTATGCAGGAGGATTTCTTTTTAAATGAGTCTTAGTAGTGGAGTAATGGTGTAGATAGTGGGTCGGTTTCTATCCTTATTAAATGCAGCACAAAAGTAGTGTTTATGGAGTCTTTGAGTATGAATGAAAGAACAAATTGCAAGCAGAAGACCTCTATTTGAGTGTGTGAACTTGGGTTGAACCAACGATGCTGCTTGTTAATCTAAGTGATCAACTTGAATTGGATGTCTTTTATGGAAAGAAATTAAAATAAAGGAGTCCAACACCGCTGACAATCCTAAAGCTTGATGTTCTTCACGGAAAAGTTCACATGCATATGCTTGTTTATCAATACGTAAGGAACACATCAGATGCTATAAAAGCAAAGAAGGTAGAAGTTTCAGAATAAACAAAATTTAAACATACTATAAGATGTAGGAATACCTTTATCGGTCCAAGTAACCCATTTAAAAATCCAAGAAGAAACCTTGTAATGATAGCCATCCAATAGTTTACACCAAAACCAAAAAGTGTGTTGAATATAACCCTGAAGAAGATGCAAATTACAAGCATTAGGAGAACAACTATGAAGACGAGTACACAGTGGTTTCAAAGTAATTACATACACGATTAAGGTGCACAGAAGAATAACTGGTTTTTAACCATATCGATCAGCCACCACCCCCCAAATGACAGATGTCATGCGGACCCTTCATAAGATTTAGAAATATGTGATATACACTTTAAGAAAAATAAGAAATTTTCATTAATCAACCAATGCCATTTAATTATGATATATAGATATGAAAATTGTGATTAATTTACTTGTTAATGGGTCAATTTGTGTTATATTTTATCTCTAGTGAGGTCCAACATGTAAAAGAAACAAAATTACCCAACAAGGGGATGGTTAAGTGGGTCTAATGGGTGAACTGATTAACTAGTAGCCATAGTGTATTTTTAATGTATTTTTAATGCATAAACCTCCTGAGATAAATTATTTGAGATAGGATAACTCCTTTAACAAGATTTGACACTATAAAAATTTAACTAGAATTAAATAATTTTGAACAAAATGTGTTTGGCGTCAACCCCATTAGACCCCTCCAGTACAAATAGAGATCCACATTGAGTCGAACCTGTTTTGACCTATTACCCAACTAGCCTATTTAGCCACCTTAATGAAACACAATGGGTAAAAAGTGGTTACCGACAAACCCTGCATAGTAACTAATGTCCTCCTCTTTCTCTATTGTGTTAAAATCCCTTACCTAGAATAGAATGAAGGATGATGGAGAGGAATTTGCCGAAACTTGCTTTTCATTCAAACATCATCATCTTACAAATGAGGTTGTTAACCCCTATTTATAGTTATCGGTGAGGGTGGTAACTACCATAACTGCTGACACTTAGGTTATAAAATAATAATACACATTAATACTAAACATAGACTAAACTAATAATATGTTAAGTCAGGATAATATCAATAATAAGTCTAACATTCTCCCCCCTAATTTTGATTAATCATTTCATGCATTATATCCTTTCTTCACATAGTCTTATTGTTGCTTTCACTTTCTTCATTCTTGTTGTTGAACTTTTCTTGAAGTTTAACATCTCTTTCTTGTCCTTGCTACAACTTTTCGAAATCCAAAATTACATGTAGGTGTTTGAAAGATCATTGCTTTAGTCGTATGTACTTTCTTTTCATCTACATCTCATTTAACATTAATTGTTTCCCAAATACCATAAGCCTTTAAGATTGTTTCCATTAAAAATGCCACGAGGTGTAGTTTGACTCGGTTAATTTAGGATAATGAAGTGATATATTCCTTGTTCACATGTTGGTGTCAATATACTTGCTGGTTTTTCTGTCATGTTTTCTTGCTTAATCTTCTTGATCTTTTCTTTCCTATCTTGCTTTTGATTTGCTATGTTCTTGCCTTACTTGCTTGAACTTTGCTTCTTGCTAATTGATTCAAGAATGAATCGTCTTACTTTTTTGATACTTGCTATAACTTGTTTTCGGCCAACTTGCTAACCAAATATTCTTCGCTCCCAACCAACTTGCTAATCGGGGTTGTGTTCCTGACATACTTGCTAATCAGGTTTTATGTGCTCCTGGCCCACTTGCTAATCAGGTTTTTATGCACTGACTTGCTATACTCAACGAACAAAGGTTTGGAATTACTTGTTATACTCAACAAGTCATGAAGTCTTGGAGTCATTTGCTACTTGCTTTTCTCAACGAACCACAAAAGTTCAGAGTATCTTGCTACTTGCTATTCGAATCTTTGTGATTCGATTTATCTTGCTACGTGAACCACAATGGTTCATTACAACTTGCTATGCAAATCTTTTAGATTTGGTTTTAACTTGCTATTTATTAAAAATCAACAATTTTGACCAATTGTGTTTCTTGTCATTGGAATCCACTATATAAAACATAAATTTTAAATAAAACCTTAATTTAAAAATTCTTAGAACCTTTGACTTTTGCGAATTTTTTACTTTTGGATATTATGCTGCCTCCGTCTTCGTCGATTGGAATTTTTGATCTTTGATTCCAACTCGACAAATCGTTCAAAACGATTGTTGATTTCTTTTGATTCGACTTTGATTAATGAAAAACAATTTGATTACGTTTTCGTTCTTAATTCTCTGCCACATAAAACGTCTTTCTTTTCCTCTGTTCTTCGTTCTTTTGATCGAAAAATCCTCAGTATCGATTACTTCTTATAATCGATGATTACAACGATGTTCTTGAATTCTTCAAGAGTCTTGCAACTGCGTAAAACCGACTATGGTTGATTGCTGCTGTGAATTTCTTGATTTCAAATATGATGCCAGTTTGCTAATGAAACAGGGAACCGAGTTTTGTCTTCAATTTTGATTTTAAATCCGTTGGTGTGTTTTAAAGATTCTTGGTTTCTGTTTGTGAACGATCTTTGACGGTTCTGAGATTGATCACAAGGCTTGATCGATGTCTGCAATTGGATGAATCTTCTGTTCTTGAAAAACAGAGATGAAACGATAAGGATGATTTCTTCACAGTTCACACGATTTACTTCTTTTTACTTTCTTCTTCCCAAGAGCGTAAGGCTCTGATACCAGTTGAAGGATGATGGAGAGGAATTTACAGAAACTTGCTATGAGGTTGTTAACCCCTATTATAGTTATCGGTGAGGGTGGTAACTACCATAACCGCGGACACTTAGGTTATACAATAATAATGCACATTAATTAATACTAAACATAGGCTAAACTAATAATAATGCTAAGTTAGGATAATATGAATATTAAGTCCAACATAGAATTCCAGAGAGAATTTAAAGTGTCAAAATCTGGATTATGGGAAACTAAGCAAAGGCATAAGTGAACACACTTACCATGAAATAAAGAAACGGGAAGAGAAATGATACCGGGAGTGCTGGGAAGGAAAAATGAAAATTACTTGTCAGACATGAACATCAAGGTGAGGTTTAAGATAGAAAACTGTATATTGAACTATAATGAAAAGTGTAGCAAAGATCCTGATATTTAGGCTTACAAAGTTCTCCTTCATTTACGATCTAAATAAAAAATGCATATCAAATTGCCCTTGATAATTTTTCTCTAAGGTTGTTAAACTACTCCAATATTATGTATTTTCTTTTATTGGAAACTATTAGCCCTGATGCTATAAATCTGCTCTAGTAAATACACTACAACATCCACTATTCCTCTTGATAATATTGATCATATTCGGGATTTGAGAACTTATCGGTGCTCTTGTTGCTTGGATAAGTACTTTTCTCCCCAACATTATTAGTATATAATTACTATCAATATCCACCCACCCATAATTTTGTGAGCCTATACCTTTTTTTCATGTCCTATAATGAATGAACATACGTGTTTTCAAGCTTTTAAAGAAAGTTTTACGATGTATATGTTGGTAATCAAAGAGCAAAACAAGATAGATACACAAACTTGAAATTCTTGAATTACCATACGTCAAATGATACATACCATCATATTTATAGTTACAAATTATGACGGGTAAAGATCACGACCCGTTTATGACCCGGCGGGTTAAATAACCACCATTAACTAACTTTAACTACCTTAACTTATAATAATGACACTTCTAACCCTTATACTTAATAGATAAACAAGTTTAGTTTAATATTAACACTATATATGTTTTTCTTTCCAGTGCATTAAAAACATAAATTGTAGTTTTACAAATGATCATCCAATTCAACAGTCAGTCTTCTCGGTTAAAAGGAACAAAAAAAAAGGATGGCTTCAAAGCTAAAGTCAAAAAAGAAGAAAGAAACATCCTTTTCTGAACCTCAGGATGAGTCAGAACATCATGAGGATGTGCAGCTAGAGGATGCTCCATTATCTCCCATTCAAACAGCTCCTCTAGCATCAGGAAGACCCATCTTGTCCTGGACATACACCACAAATCCAGAAAGATGGCATGTCATTAGAGAACAAGGTATTAAGGATATCTACACATGGCAAGACATGTTCAATCTGCCTCTGCATGATCTCTTTGATATGAGGCGACACTTTGAGAATCTGAGTGATCCTGATCATCTCATAAAGAAAGGGATAGTCATCATCATAATGAGGAATGTTAATATCTGAAGTCTTCAAAGTGTTTTGGTAGCATCAGCCTAGGGGGAGTTTGTAGGATTATATGTTAAGATTGATGCAACTCAAACACTTAAAGTCTCCTGCATGCATGAACAAGTGCATTGAAGAAAAATGCTTCGGAAGTTTCACATAAGCAATAAAAATATTCTAAGTGTGAAATCTTCTAAAGCCAAGACTAATATCTTCCGAAACCAAAGATGAAGTCTTCTGAAGCTTTAGAGACAAAGTCTTCCAAAGCCAACACTTGAAGACAGATTTCTTCCGAAGACTTTTAGTATACATGCTTTATCTGATGTACTTTACATAAAGCTGGACTCCTTTCCATTGCAACTCTGTAAAGTCACCAACTTGCATAAGTTGGTGAAAAGGTCTATGCTTTTAGTAACTGTACATTAAGGTCTTGAGTCTATAACTTTCTACTTTATGTACTTTATCCTTTTTGTAATACATTAGGATGTGAGCTATGGCATATCATAATCACAAGTCAAAAGACAGTATGTCTTTTGACTTTACAATTGATTTTGTTTGTGTCTAGTCAATTGTATCCAGCTAGCCTTCAAAGTATGGCCGGCTGTAGGATGTAGTATATGTATCTCAAGTATTGTAACTTTTCTTTATGCTTTGTAACACTTGTAATAGAACTTGAGAAGACAATATACTGCAATCTTAAAAACCATCTCCTTGTGTTTTAGCTATCTTGTTTTGTCTCTTATTTACTTGTGTTCTTAGTATCATTTCTTGTGGTTAATCCAGTCTCACTGTTTGATTAGTCTAGTTAATCTCCTCATTATGTTGTTGTGTTGTAAGTGACTGATGGGTGCGGATAGTATATATGTTTTGATAAAGATTTATCGCACAGATTCAGTTTTAAATGGTTATTACTAGTACTAAACCACACATACAAAAGGCAAGTGTACTTGTTGTGTGGTAATATAGTGTTGGTAAGAACCGAGTATCAATTCGAGGACACACCTAGCCTACTTAACAAACTTGACGTTTGACTATCAGATTTGGTTTTTATTAAAGAAAATCATAAGTTGCATTGGAAAGATTTTTAGGGTTTAAAAACATGATAAAAATAAAGTAAACTAAGATTTGAAGCGTTTGGATTTAAAACCAGGGAATAAAAGTTATCATCCTAATTAGACTCCACTTATGTAACTGTGATGAATTGGTGGTGTGATTTAAAGATATGGATTAATGTAATCATGTTAATGTTTATAAAGATGAGCTGGCGCGATTTCTCGTCTATCCTGCTGTCGTAGTGACTAGATCCTGTCAGGCTAAGTTTTACTGCTCAGATCAAAGCCCTAGTAATGTAGGTAAATCTTTTGTGACCTATTTGACATACGATTTCTGAATACATAACTAATGTTAAAAAGAGTTGATCAGGTTCCTTCCTAACATACCATTAATTTTAGAAAACCATAACAATTACTGAAGATTTCTCAAACTAATAAAAGGGAACCCGGAAATGATCAGAAAGTTAAAGTGATATAATTTCTAATAACAATTTCTAGTTCATTAGCCCTGGATTTATTATGAAGACTGGTTTCACGAATGAAAGTTAATCATACGGTTTTCAACCTTGTATGACAACCACAATCGCAAACCATAAATTTATAACTTCCCGTTCAAATGTAGATGCTACCCATCAATAGTTTTCCTAAGACCACCATAACATTAACATAGTATTTATCACACCATTAGTTCATCACAAATTACATAAATTTCATCCGGATGATAAAAAGAGTTTAGCTCATAATGAGCTTGAACATAACAACAGATAACAAAGAAGATAGATATGTAATCATCGATGAAATGGAACAATCAAACCAATAATCCACAATGGATGATGTTTAGACGATCCCGAGCTTCTTCCAAGTGTTGTATGCACCTCTCGAGCCTCCAAATGACCTTGAGGTCTTAATTCCCGAGAGAATTATGCAGAGTAACTCTCCCCCCTAAAGCTCCCCAAAAATGGTGAACTTAGGCTACTATTTATAGGCTTTCTGGAGTGTTTAAGTATGGCCCCGTGCTAGTACAATGCTTACGAAAGTTGGTCGGATAGTACATGCAAGTTGTGTCGGGCACGACCCCGTGTTGGAGGTGGGGCACGGCCCCGTGTCTACTTTTAGGGGACGGGACTTTTTGTCCTGTCAGTGTCCAAGCATGGGGGTGTGTTAATTTAGCACGGGGGTGTTTCTGGCAAGGCATGGGGGCGTGCTTAACGAGGCACGACCCCATGCTTGGACTCCAAAGCTCGGATTACTTCAGTTTCTTGTTAAATATGCTTCTTTTGTCCATCTTGCCCTTTTAAACATCTGAAAACACAATTTAACATTTTAAGTACATTTTCATCATTTTAAGGAAGATATTAGGAATAATTGATGTGCTTTTGATAGGATTTTTATGTATAATTTGGAGCACATAAGTGACCACCTTTCATCACTCCTGCAAGAGCAACATACAACATTTCTTTAAAACCATATACTTGTGTTGTTTGTTCTTGTGTTGTCACGTATTTTGCTTGTGTTCTAAGTATCAAACCAGTGTGTTACCAATTCCCTATTTAATCTATTAAGTGTTCTTAAATAGCTCTCCTCATTGTGTGTTTGTGTTCTTATGCAATTGGTATCACAGCATCCCAGGCTCTTGATTGTAAGATTTCACCATCTTAAGATCCCTTACACACAGTGTTGTAAAAATCGTTAGGCGCTAGTCGGGCAATGAGGTGGTGACTAGAGATTAATCGAGATTAATTGGTTTCGAGATTTTATATGTATATTTCATAAATTATATATATAGTTAAGATTAGTATACTTAAAACATAATTAACTAACATAAAAATAACAATCAAGTATTATAAAGTTTAAAGATCAAATATTTCAACACATAAAAATTAAAACATAATATATCATAATAATATATCACAAATTCACAATATATATATATCTCACAAGTAACAAATCACAATATATATATATATATCTCACAACTTCACAAGTCAGTAAGTCTATAATAACTTACAAGAATGTGTTTCACCGGAGCATAAGAAGAGAAGCCAGAGCAAGGCCTGTGCAAGGAGTTTTACCGGCTACGCAAGGGGCGCCACTGCTGCTGTGCAAGGGGCTCGTTGCGGCTGTGCGAGGGGCTCGTTGTGCAAGGCCCTTGATATATCGCAAGGGGTGGTCGCCAGAGAAGGGGGTCACCGGAGCAAGGGGTTCGCCGGAGCAAGGAAGGAGCTGAGTTTAGGTGATGTGGCGGTGGAGCAAGGGAGGAGCTGAGGTTAGGTTAAATGTGATTCCCTCTTTGAATCAGATCTAAATAAGCAAAATTTTACATTGACCGACTTTGACCGTAACCACCGATTACATCGATTACCATAGCCTAGGACCGATTTTCTTCTACTACTACCGCCTTGCTCTGCCTAGCACCTAATGGCTCCAATTAGCCATAATTTACAAGGCTAGGGGCCGACTACCGATTAATCCCCGATTAATCGGCCGCCTAGCCCGGCTTTTACAACACTGCTTACACACATAGAATACTTAACATCTCAAATGGCAGTTATTACTAAAGCTGATATGGAAAGTGGAGTCATAACAAAGTCACCATTGATCACTCATAAAGACTTTGACACTTGGTGCCAACGGATGGAAGGGTTCATCAAGTCACAAGACTCTAAGATGTGGGAATCTGTTGTCTCAGGGCTTTACATACCAATCACCTTTTTAGCTCCTGCTAGGGGTGGTATGATTCCAAAGATGTGGTTGATTATTCTGAAGAAGAAAGAAAGAGAATAGAGATTGATCAGAAAGCCATGACAACCCTTCAAATTGCTCTTCCAAAATCCATATACATAGGCTTCAAGAAGTGCAAAACAGCTAAACAACTATAGGATACACTGAAGCTGATATATGAGGGGTTAACTAAAGCCAAAGAGAACAAGAAGGATCACTTGAAGCAACAATTTGAAAACTTCACCTTCAAAATAGGTGAAACCATGACTCAACAATACTTTAGGTATGTTGAGATTATGGATACTCTAGTGGATGTTAGAGTAATTCTTGAGAACAGGGACATTGTAAGGAAGTTCATGTCATCTCTTCCCAAACAATGGATACATTATTGTATTGTTATCAAGAGAATTGAGAATCTTAAGACTCTTACTTTGACAGAGTGTATGGTATTCTTAGTGGATACCAGATGGAGATGAATATGCAAGGTTCATTTGGTAACTCTAGCAATCAACTGAGTTCAGCCCTCCATGTGGTTGAAAGGTATAGTATAGAACCACAACATCATCTTATCTGCTATCCTGACAGCTCATAAAATGGTCCTTTCATCACCTTCTCAGAGACACTAAGAGAAAACTAAACTCAAGGAAGCCCATTCCAAGAGACAAACTCTTCACAAGCCTTTGTGTCTTCTGATGAAAGCACAGGAAACTTTCTATTCACCCTTGAAAATATGGACTGTATTCATCCAGATGATGTATAATACATGGAGATAGTTTAGCAAATAGCTATCCTCAATCATAGAGACAAGAAGTTCTACAAGAGGAAAGGAGGACGTTTTCAAGCAATGCAGCCAATAAAAGTTTGGACTGGATAAACGCAAAGTAAAGTGTTACAACTATAACCAAATAGGTCACTTTGCAAGGGAGTGCAAGGCATCAATGAAAAATGGTGGCCAAGCACAAGCCAGGCCAAACTATACTAAGAGAGTTACCTAGAATGAGAAGCCAAAGCAGCAAGCTGCAATTGCTATTGAAAAAAGGAGACTTTGACTTGAGCTTTTAGGTGGAAGATGCATCTCCAAACCAAGCACGAATGGCTGAGCATGATGAAGCAAAGGTATTGAAACATATATGTACACCTTAATGTATTGCTAAAGTGAATAGATACAAGTCCTACAACTTAAAGATGAGATCTAATCTTGAGTCTTTAAATATCTTAAAATCTAATTTTAAAAAAGCTGAAAATGATTATAAACTAAAGATAGAGGACTTAGAGAAAACCATTTTTAACTCTTAAACATGAACATACCAACTACAGGACTCATATCAAAGATCTCATAACTAAGTTGGCTGAATGTCAGGTTGTGCTTGTGATCAGCAAAGCCAAGGCAAAAAAATGTATTCTTGAAGAAGAGACCTTCAAGAACATAATATCCTCATCCTTGCATAGAAAAGTTTGTTTTCAAAATAAGTAGGGGCTGGGATCTAGTGAGATAGCTCCTCCACACATAATCTTGTTTGTAAGATCTCCTAGGTGTGGAACTTGTGAAGATGAGCTTCCCCTCATAGACCTCATGACTGAAGAGGATGAAGAATAGATAATGAAGGATGCCTTTGAGAAGAGTGAAAAAGAACATTCTAAGAAGGGTTACTATCCTTTTGAGTAGAGTAAGAGAGTTAGAATGACCAAGTCAAGAAGGAAGAACTTGATCAGGAAAAACAAGAGGAAGGAAAAAAAAGGCTCAAGAGATCAATGCCACTTTCAACTTTAAGTAGAAACAAGTTTTTATCTCTGCAGATTTTGAGGTGGTTAAGAATGAAGACACAAACTCAAACTCTAGTACCAGGAGTTCTAGTTTATATCCAACTCATCCCAGCAACATGAAAAAGGTTGACCAGTTGCGTACCATTGCTACACTACCTGAACCATTAAGCTCCTAAGGTAGTTCTCACCCTAAAGGAATTGCCAAGGCATCTGCAAAGATAAAGAAGGAGAAGGAAAGTGACCAAAAGAAGACTCTTAGGAAGAAGAAAATGGACTGTGTTATGTGTGCGAGTACTTCTCATCTTGCTAAGGATTGTCTTTACAATCTAAAAAGTATTGTCCACATGACCAAAAAAGTGACTGCTAAGAGTTTGAAGAAGCAAGATTCGGAAAGAAAATATTTCCTTTTGAAAGATTCAAATTGAAAAAGAAGACATGTGGGAAATTACCTTCGAAAGAAAATTTGGTCTCAAAAGAAAGAATACTTCTAAAGCACATAAGCCTGCTGCCGTGTTAGCAAGATATTTTGAAGGTTCAGTCATCAAAACTTCCAAAGTCATCAAAACTTGCAAAGTGATGAAGGTTAGGTCTAAGCTTCCAAAGGTGGTGTGGAAGACGAAGAAAGGCCAGGTGACTGAAAGCTCTCCATCGACATCAACAAGTGATCCTCAAAACATGACAATAGGATCTATTACTATTGCATTGTCTTCAACTTCTTTTGATGAGCCTAAGACCAATAAGGCCTGGGTTTCCAAATGTAAGTAACTATCTGTTTTGGTGTAGGAACAACTCAAGACAAACAAGAATGTCTGGACCATTGATAGTGGTTGTTCCAGGCACATGATAGGTAATAGGTCACTACTCTAGAATTTTGAGAAAATTGATGGAAGACCAGTTGTTTTTGGAGGACATGTTGGTGGTTACATAACTGGAAGGGAAATGTCACAAATGGTAAGCTCAACATTGAGAAGGTAAATTTTGTAAAAGGGCTTGGATACAATCTTTTGAGTTTATCTTAAATTTATGATTAGAGTCATAACATGCTCTTTACTGAGCATGAGTGCATTGTTCTTAAATGGTCATTCCTTATGAGCATATCCTGCTCAGAGCCCCCAGGAAATGGAACATGTATAAGATGGATTTGCAAGAAATATCTCTTTCAGGGGAAGTTTCATGCTTTCTGTCTAAAGCCAATAGTGATGACTTTTTCCTTTGGCATAAAAGAATGTGTCATGTAAACTTTAAAAACATAAATAAATTAATTAAGAATGATTTGGTAACTAGAATGCCAAAGAAGAGTTTACAAGTGATGATCATTATGTTGTATACCTGAAAAGGAAGCGACACAAGGTATCTCATAAGCCAAAGGAAAGAAACTCCATCACTACTCCCCTAAAATTATTACATATGGATCTCTTTGGCCCCACCAGTGTAATGAGTCTAGGAAGGACCTCTTATTGTTTAGTGATCACGGATGATTTTACAAGATTCACTTGGGTCTTCTTTTTTAAGACTAAGGATGAGACCCCTGATTTCATCTTAAAGATTGAGAATCAATATGATCACAAGGTCAAAAAAATAAGATGTGATCAAGGAACTGAATTCAAGAACCAAATCCTTGATACATTTTGATGAAAAGGGTATTAGAAGACAATATAGTGCTCCTCAGAAAAATGGTGTTGCTGAGAGGAGAAACATGAAACTTATTGAAGAAGCAAGAACTGTGTTGTCTGACTCTAAACTACCCATCACCTTCTGGCCAGAGGCAGTTAACACTGCTTGCTATGTGCAAAACAGAGTTTTAGTAGTTAAGACACATGGTAAGACTTCTTATGAACTTTGGCACAAGAGAAAACTATTCATTGGTTTTCTCAGGTCATTTGGATGTCCTTACATCTTCTTGAATACCAAAGATCAAATTGCTAAGTTTGATGAGAAATCAGATGATGGACATTTTATTGGATACTTATCCCAAGTCAAGGCTTATAGAGTATACAATCTCAGAACTAGAGTAGTTGAGGAGTCAACCAATGTGACTTTCAATGAGCACACTCTAAGTTTAAAAGGTTTTAGTCTTGATTGGCTTATTTGATCTTGATTTAGTTACCAACTATTTTAATATATCTTGTCTGCATGTTTCAGGATCTACAGATATACTATCTACAGGTGATCATGATCCAAGATTTGAGATGAGAAGAACTTCAAGCTATACTAATTCAGCTCCAGTTGTAGCTCTGGAAATGAAGTTCCCATCAACATAACAATGAAAAATTTAGCAAATACATTTGAGATGCCTTCAAATTCCAGCTCAGAGGCACAACATTCAGATAAAGAAGCTTAAAATGTAGAAGATCATGGTGGTGGTGAAAGTGATCAAGAATTCCTTGATGCTGACAACCACTCCATTGAAGACAACATTAATGATGTCACACACTCATTGGATCAAGTCTCTCTTGATAAGTAAGCTGATGTGGTGGGTGAATCATCAAGACAACATTTAAATTTCTCTAATTTAGATCTCTCCAAGCAACTTGTTGTGATCCCTCAACTAAGGATCAACAAGTCTCATCCTACCACAAACATCATTGTAAATGTTGAAACCAGGGAAAAACAGAGGACAAACCCATGATACAAATTTTGTCTTCATTCTTGTTTCTTATACGAAATAGAGCCTAACTAAATTTATGAGGCTTTAAAGGATGGAAGTTGGGTTGAAGCTATGCAAGAAGAACTGCTCTAATTCAAAAGGCAAAAGATTTTAAACCTATGTCCTCTCCCTCAAGAGAAGACTACCATAGGAACCAAATGGGTGTTTAGGAATAAAAAGGATGATAATAGGACTATCATCAAAAACAAGGCTAGATTAGTTGTTCAAGGATACACACAAGAAGAAAGAATTGACTACACAAATGTCTTTGCTCCTATTGCAAGACTTGAAGCTGTTAGAATATTCTTAGCTTTTGATGCATCCAAGGATTTCAAGGTCTTCTAACTTGATATCAAGTGTGATTTTCTTTATGGGATAATTGATGAAGAGGTGTATGTCAAACAACCACCTGGGTTTGCAAATCTTAATCATCCTGATTATGTCTGCAAGCTTGATAAAGCTCTTTATGGGTTGCACCAAGCTCCTTGAAAGTGGTATGAGACTCTATCTCAGTATCTCTGTATCTTTGTCAACATGGATACAAAATAGGCACTATAGATGGAACTCTCTTCATCAAAGGAACATGGAATGACTTAATCCTAGTATAAATGTATATAGATGATATTATTTTTGGGTCAACCAATCCCAAGCTCTGTAAAGACTTTGAGAAGCTGATGAAGAATAGATTTGAAATGAGTACAATGGGAGAACTCAATTTCTTTCTAGGAATTAAGTGAAGCAGTTGACAGTGACATCTACATAAGTAAGTCAAATTATGTGCAAGACATACTTACAAGATTCAACATACTGACTGTAAGGTTGCTAAGACACCCATAGCAAGAAACCACTACCTTGGACCAGATCTTACAGGGGAGTGTGTGGATGAATATCTCTACAAGGCTATGATTGGGTATCTTATGTACCTCACAGCTAGCAAGCCTAATATTATGTTTGCCATATGTATTTGTGCAATATATCAAACCAACCCCAAGATGTCACACCTAGTCACTGTCAAGAGAATTTTAAGATATCTCAAAGGTGCCTCAACACTTGGCCTTTGGTATCCAAAGAACTCTGACTTCAATCTGTATGCATATACAGATAATGACTATAATGGTTGCAATATGACTGCAAAGTCTACATCAGGGGGATGTTAGTTCCTTGGTGGAAGGATAGTCTCATGGCAATGCAAGAAGTAATCTTGTGTCTCTGCATAAACTACTAAAGCTGAATACATTGACTGGCAAAGCTGTCAAGCTGTTGTGCTCAAGTGCTTTGGATTCAAAATCATATGCTCAATTTGGATTCAATTTCAAAAGATCCTATTCCCTACAACAACACCTTCTATCTCTATCACAGAGAATTACATGTGCAACACTCAAGACCAAACACATCAATTCAGGTATCATTTTGATTAGAGATAATTTAAAAAGGGATTAATCAAACTAGTCAAAGTAACACAAATGAACAATATCTGCTCTATTCACTAAAGTTTTTGATAGCAGAGATTTAAGTATCTTGTATAAGCTATTTGACAGGATCAGCGATCACAAGTTTGATGTATTAGAGTTCAAAGCAGCGGAATAAGAACAGGAATTAGACAAATTGTAGCAAGTAATCGATACTTGTATGCATTAAGAGCACATACGGTTATAGTGAGAGAATATATTTCTGATTCAAGGAATGTTTATAGATATAGAATATTTCTAATCAAATCATTCATATCATTCACACTATTACAATAGGTTGTCACTCCTTATATAGAGTGCAACAATCACTGCTGTTATCACGGAAAGTGACAACTGGCAGATCTATACAAAAATAACTAAATCTTAACAAACTACTGAAATGTTCACAACTACTGAGAACATATCAGAGTGTTAAGTACAGAATATAAAACTACTGATTAGAAACTACTGAAACTACAACGACTGAAGAACAAGCTCTTCAGTCGTTTTAACAAACTACTGAAACATAAAACTACTGAAACTAGAAATATAAAACTACTGATATCACAACTACTGAAGAAGTACTCTTCAGCAGTTGTGACAAACTACTGAGCTTCAGTACTTGATCTTCAGACTTTGACCTTCAGGTGTTTCATCAGCTGATGACTTCAGTAGATATCATCAGCTGATGTCTTCAGTCTTTGTCTTCAGACTTTGTACATCAGTTGTTGATCTTCAGCACTTGTAACTCTTCAGCTGTTGTACTTCAGTACTTTGGTCTTTCAGCTTCAGCACTTGTGTTCTTCAGCTGTTGTACTTCAGCACTTTAGTTCTTCAGCTGTTGAAGTCTTCAGCACTTGATCTTCAGCTGTTGAAGTCTTCAGCACTTGTCAAACTGCTGATGAGGCTTTCAGCAGTTGTTGTGATACCATGTGGGACTTAGAGGTTTTCTGATCTTGGCTCATTGGTTCTTTTGGTCCAACAAACTCCCCCTGAACCAATGCAGCCAAAACCTCTAAATTATTTATTATCCCACTTATTGTTGGCAAAATGTTGGTCTTTTTCCTTCTTGATCAGTAGAGAAGATGACCCATGTAAGCTCCGGCCTGGGAAGATCTCAGATATTTGTTTGGCAGGGTATGAATGGGAACTCTGTTTTGGGGAACTGGACACAGAGTTGTTATCCCATTCATGAGATTTACTTCCCCATAATGAGTCTGTACGACTCTCTTGTGTAGGCCTCAAGGAAGGTGATTTGTTCCTCCATGGTTAGCTCTTCAGCACCTCCTTCAAACAATGATTCAGGCCCATAATACTCAGACAGGTATTTGGCCTGTTTCCCATTCTTTAGCTCCACAGTTGTTATTATCTGTAAGCAAACTCATCCGGGTGATTACCCTCTAGGAACAACTGGAGCTCATTTTTCCTGACTTCCTCAAGCCTCTTGTAAACTAACCCTTTTTTCACTATTTTGTTTTCCAGCATCTTCTGAGGGGTTAGATTAGCTTTGTAGGCTTTCTTGAAGTCCTCTAGGATTTCCCAGGGTGAAACTACAAAGACCAGAGAGATCACTTCATCTACGATCTTTTTCACCTGGCCAATGTATCTCTGAGGTATGTTTTTCTTATGAATTCTGTGAGAGACCCTGGGATCAGGCCAAATCCTCACTCTTTCCTTTTGATATTGAAAGGTATGCCTGAGAGTGTAAAGTCTGAGGGCTTGCTTCTTCATATTGATGATAGAAGATGTGGCTGCATAAGCTTTGTCAACTCTCTTCAGCAATTCCTCATCATGCTGTTTATGAAGCTCTTCTTCTTCTAGCTTCACTTTAACCATTTGTCTTTGGACTTCAGGAGTAATTGCTGAGGAGTGACTTGTGGCCTTAGGCAACTGAATCACAGCTGAGAGTGGCAGCCTATCTTCATCATCTTCTTCATCATCTTCTAGCCTCAATACCCTTCTCTTCTTCTTCAAGGTATATCATCGGCTATGGGTTTTGAGGGTAAGGGAGTTTGTTTGGTGGGTTGTGATTTGGGTGTTTTTGGTGTGGGAATGTTGACAGGCTGTTCTAGCATTCTTGAGGTGAGTGTGGCTTTTGATTGCTTGGCTAGCTCAGTCCTGCTCCCAGCACCCGCTTCATTCAAAGCTTCAATAACACCCCTTAGTATATGCTTCAGACGAACAGATCTTGGTGGTGATTGCCAAGATACTGTCCCTGGACCAAGCTTTGATTTCGATCATTGATCTTCCAAGATATTTTGCAATAAATCTAATCATGATCTCAAGCCTTTCTCTTTCTAACACTTCATAACTTGCCCATCTATTCTGGATTTCTTCAATCTCTAATCGTCGAATCTCAGAGTCAAGTTATTGGTGTCATGGCCTTGCCTAAACAGCTGATCAATGATGTTGTCCATTGATCTGCTGTGTTCGCATCAGCCTCTTTTATCAGTAGCTCCAAGGCTTTATCTTCAGCAATATGATCATCAGCACCTTTCTTTCGCTTGTAGGTGAGCAGTGGTTGCTGTTCTTTCTCCTCCTCTTGGGCTTGCTTCGCTTCCTTCTCTTCCTCTGTTCTTTTCCTCTTCTTTTCTTTCACTGCAGTACTCTCCCCCTTTTTGGATGCATTGGAGGAAGGGGTTTGTACCGCAGAAAGTGTCTTTTGCACAGCAGCATCAATCAAGGTTGTAAAGTTGAGGAAAGCCTCTCATCAATGGCTTTAGTCACAATATCAGTGATTATGGGTGATGAGAGGGAGGGAATTTTGAAGTACAGCACCTATTTGCTCAGGAGGTTCTGTTCCTGAGAATAGGGCCTGAAGCAGAGGCAGGTGGTTGAGTTTGGAGTGGCTCAGTGTTTGGGGAACCTTCAAGTGAAGGTGCCATCTGTGGGTTGGTAGAGGCAGATGGTCTTTCTCCTTGTGAGAGTTGGTCAAGTAGGTTTGCAGCCTACTGACTTTCTCTTCAAGGATTGTGTTCTGGGCAAGAACATCGTAGAAAAAGCCCAGGTCATCATCAGCCGAAGCTGAATCATCTGACCTCCTGCTTAGAGCAGGATTTACATGCACTGGGTGTAGACCAGTTGTTGCATGTGCCCCTTGTGCTTGGTACTGGGGACTTCCAGCCTCAGACAATGTCCATCATCAGCTGTTGCCTCTAGTGAGGTCTTAGCAATGTTACCAGCCTCATTCTGATCATGTGCTGATTCAGAAGAGGTGGCAGCCTCACTAGATATTCTAAGCTCCTTATCTACACCAGGAGATAGAAGTGGTAAACCCCTGTGCTGTGGGTTCTCAAGTGCACTGTGTTCCTCCCCCTCAATTGTAGAGGTGTTCCCAGTAGTAAGTGGTTTCTGGGGAGGGGGTGAGGAGTGCAGTTGAGTCAGCACTTGTGCAACTATTAAAGTTGGGCTGTGAGGGGCGGTTGTTTGGGGTGAAGGGATAGAAGCAGTGTGCACCTGGGGAGGTTGGTGCTTTTCAATGGCAATCTCCTCAAGTGAGGAAGATCCCAGATATGTAGGTACCCCTTGTGTGGTTGCTGCAGGCTCCTGTTGAGAGGAAGCCTGAGCGGCTATGGCTGGAAGAGTCATTGTATCCACTAGGGGTTTGGACTAGTGGATATATCCTGCGTTTGTGTTGCAGGGGCATCCTCAGGGGACTCAATTCCCTGAGTAGCCGTTTTGGGTTTCTTTTTGGTGGGTTTGGTGGGGACTTTTGATTTGGAGGTGGTGGCTGTGGGTTCCAGCTGCGTGGGTTTTCGCAGCTTGGCAGCCATTTGAGTGTCTGGTCAGAGTTGTGCCGGGAGTATACTTCCGGCAGAACAGCCGTAGCAGGGACTCCCAAGCCAACAGTCCCTCAGCATTAAGCTGGTTTGTAATGATGGCCATTATGAACCGTGGATATAGTATCCAACGGTTGGCAGTTAGTTTTTGAGCCATATCCTTGAGCTCCGAAATATTATTTCTGAAAAGTTTCGGTTGTTGCTCAAGAATAGAATACATTACCTGCTGCCATTTTGTCGACATTTGATCCCAAGACGACGTCTTAGGAGCCAAACATACATTCACCATGTGAAAAATTAGGCGTTCAGCGTCAGGAAGTGTTTCTTCATGATAGTGGAGGCACTGAGATTGCCTTGATATCCATGTTGGGCAAAGGATAGATCTGTGGTGCCCTTCGGATATCCAGCAGGAGAACTAGCATCATTCAGATGAAGAATTTGGCGGATTATTGCAGGAGTGATGACTACTTCTTTGTTGTTGACGACCGACTGGAGAGATGGTGTGTTGTTCTCCCCAGTGGTAATAGTAACGTTCATCCAAAATTGTTGGAGGGATTCGGCATGTAGTATGGGATTCAGAAGAAATGCCGTTTTGTATTGGGACTGAACCATAAGATCGATAGCAGTATCGAACTTAGCCCAGACAGGCGATTTAGTAAGGTAGGCAACACAGTTGTGTCGCGGTTTAATTTGCATGGACGCCATTGAGAAGAGAGAAGTTTTGGAGAGGAACGTTAGGTTTGAAGAAGATGAAGCATTGAAGGATTAGGTCAGGGATATTTATAGGGTACGGGTAAGAAAACGACTGAAGGATGTGGTGTTAGTCATCAGTATTTTAAACGACCGTTGACATGGTATTATCCTTTCAGACGTTGAAACAGCTGAAGTCGTGGTGTTAGGCATCAGAAGTTAGAAAACTACTGAAGACCGTGGTTTTGACTTCAGATGATTGAAACAACTGAGGACTTGGTGTTTGTCATCAGTAGTTATGAAACTACTGAAGACAGTGGTTTTGTCATCAGCTGTTGTAAACAACTGAAGACTTGGTATTAGTCATCAGTAGTTATAAAACTACTGAAGACATGGTATTGCTTCAGTTGTTTAGAATGAAACAGCAGTTGTACAAACGACTGAAGAGAATTTCTCATCAGCTGTTTTCGTCAATTCTTAGCTTTTCAGCTGTTTCATACTGTCCTCAACACATTCATCAGCCTTTTTGGCTGATTTCAGTTGTTTCATAGGACATCAGTACTTATCTGTTTATACTGATTTCAGTAGTTGTAACTACATCAGTAGTTTTAACTACATCAGTAGTTTGGAACAGATAAAGTACTTCAGTACTATGAGCATTTAGCCTCAGTAGTTATAAAACTACTGAGGGTAAAAGGACTCATCAGTACTTATATGTGACATGGTTACCAATGATCATCAGTACTTATTACTAAGATCATCAGTAGTTGTCACTTATTCTAGCTGCAGCATACCAAGCCTTAACACCAGTTTTGGAAAGTTGAACTATCCAAAGGCTTAGTAAAAATGTCTGCAAGCTCATCAGCACTAGGCACAAACTTAGGATCAATCAGACCTTTTTCAAAACAATCCCTTATAAAATGATGTCTGATCTCTATATGTTTGGTCCTAGAGTGCTGGACTGGATTTTTGACAATGCAAGAGCTGAAGCACTATCCATTAACAATGGAGTCTTAGTCTCTGTAATGCCATAATCCAAAAGTTGGTTTTGAAGCCAGAGTACCTGAGATGTACAACTTGCAGCAGCAATGTACTCTGCTTCAGCAGTTGATGTAGCAACTGAGGTCTGTTTCTTGCTCTGCCAAGAAATCAAGCAGTTGCCTAGGAATTGACATCCACCAGAAGTTGATTTCCTGGTCAACTTACACCCTGCATAGTCACTGTCAGAAAAAGCAACTAATTTACCAGAATGTCCAGTAGAATACCATAAACCTAGAGATGGAGTGCCTTGCAGATATCTAAAGATCCTCTTGACTGCAATCAGATGAGACTCTTTAGGTGCAGCCTGAAATCTAGCACAAACACATGTAGCAAACATAATATCTGGTCTAGAAGCTGTTAAATACATCAAGGACCCAATCATACATCTGTAAAGTGTTTCATCAACCACTTTACCTTTCTGATCTGTATCCAGTTGTGTGGTGCTGCACATGGGGGTAGAACAAGGCTTACAGTTTTGTAAATCAAACTTTTGCAAAAGATCTTTTGTGTATTTGGACTGATGAATGAAATTTCCATCAGCCTTTTGTTTGATTTGCAACCCCAGAAAGAATGTAACTCTCCCATGGCACTCATTTCAAACTTCTGTTGCATCAACTTTGTAAAGGCATCACACAACTTTGGATCAGAGGATGCAAAAATGATATCATCTACATAAATTTGAACAAGTAGATTATGCTGCCCAGCTTTCTTAATGAATAAAGTCTTATCTATGGAGCCTCTAGTGAAATTATTTTCCAGAAGAAAGTTTGATAATGTCTCATACCAGGCTCTAGGAGCTTGTTTTAACCCATAAAGAGCCTTATCAAGCTTATACACCCAATTAGGATGTTATTGTCCTCAAAGCCTGGAGGTTGACATACATAAACCTCTTCTTTAATTTTTCCATACAAAAATGCACTTTTGACATCCATTTGAAAAACTTTAAGGTTTTGATAAGCAGCATAAGCTAAAAACAATCGAATTGCTTCCAGTCTGGCTACAGGGGCAAAGGTTTCATCATAATCAATACCTTCTTCTTGTGCAAACCCCTGAACAACCAGTCTGGCCTTGTTCTTAACAATAAGCCCATTTTCATCAGTTTTGTTCCTAAACACCCATTTAGTGCCTATTGCACACTTACCTGGAGGTAGAGGAACCAGTTCCCACACTTGCTGTTTCTTGAACTGAAGAAGCTCAAGCTGCATGGCATCAACCCATCCATTGTCCTTTAAAGCAATGTGATAATTCTTTGGCTCTTGCTGACTGATGAAGAGAGCATAGAAGCAGAAATTTGACAATTGACTTCTTGTTGATACTCCAGCAGTGATATCACCAATGATTTGAGACATAGGGTGATTCTTCAGATCTTGATACACAATGAGATCTGTGCAAGTGTTTGTAGCAGGCTCAGCAGTAACAGATGGTGATGGTGAATCATTTCCTTGAAACCAATCAGTGGATGGTAATTCAAAGGAAGTTGAATTCGAAGAGATCTCATCAGCATTTGTTGTGGATGGTGCTACTGGAGCTACAGGAACATCAGGTCTAGCTGAATCAGGCAGTTGATCACTAAACCTGAAGAGGTGAGTACTGCAATCACATCATCATCATCAGCAGTACCACCAGGTGGTGAACTGTTGACAGGAGCAACAGCAGGAGTTTGATAAGGAACATATTGCAGTATGTCCAAATCAAATAACTCCACAGGGCTTTGTGGAATCTTGTCCTTTGGAGATTCATTGAACTTAACATGTAGAGTTTCTTCAACCATCTTTGTTCTGCAGTTGAAGACTCTGTATGCCTTGCAAGTAGATGAATAACCAACAAAATACCCTGCATCCACCTTAGGATCAAATTTATGGAGTTGATCCTTTGTGTTGAGAATAAACAGGGACACCCAAATGCTTTGAAAAATGAAATCAGAGGAGCCAAATGATGGAGAACTTCATATGGAGTCTTCATCAACCTCTGATTTACTAAAACTCTATTTTGCACATAGCAAGCTGTGTTGACAGCTTCAGCCCAAAAGGTCAGTGGCAAACCTGAGTCAGCCAGCATGGACCTTGCAGCTTCAATGAGGGTCCTGTTCTTTCTCTCCACTACTCCATTTTGTTCTGGAGTCCTTGGGATGCTAAACTGCCTGCCTTTGATCCCCTTTGAAAGATAGAAGTCATCAAGTGTATGATTTCTGAATTCAGTTCCATTGTCACTCCTAATACACTTGACTGGAAGGGAATACTGCTTCTCAATATACAACACAAAGAATGAATAATCTTCTGAGCAACCTCATCCTTTGAATGTAGAAAGAAAGTCCATACAAATCTGGAGTAATCATCCACAATTACCAGACAGTATTTCTTCTTTGCCATGCTCATTACTCTCACAGGACCAAATAGATCCATATGCAGTAATTGCAAGCAGGCAGTGGACTTAGGCACTTCAATAGGAGGGAATGAGACTTTGTGTTGTTTTCCTTTTAAACAAGCAGTGCAGGTTTCATCACAGTGAAACTCCTTTATTGGTAAGCCTCTGACTAAACTATTGTGGGTAAGCTGATTCATGTTTTTGAGATTAACATGACCAAGCCTTCTGTGCCACAGTTTAGATTCTTGAGAAGAGGCTTTGGAAAATAGGCAAGGATTGCCTTTGAGATCTATTTTCTTGGAAAGATCTAAGGCATACACTCTTCCTGTCCTGTTGGCTCTCAGGAGAGTGTGATCATCCAACACCTTGTCAATCAAGTGCAAAACTTTGGATGACAGAATCCTACAGTTTTGACTGGTGAAAAGAGCAACATGGCCTTTATCACACATTTGACTGACACTCAAGAGATTGTACTTGAGATTTTCCACATGATTAACATCATCAAATTTGATTTCTCCATTGGAGACAAAGCCCTTACCAATGATGTAACCCCTAGCATCATTGCCAAAAGAAACAAATCCCTTCTTTCCTTGAGAGTAGTCATGAAGAAGAGAGCTGTTCCCAGTCATGTGCATAGATCCCCCACTGTCTACATACCAGATGCTACTTTGGCATGTTGAAGAACCCTGCAATAATAAACAATCAGTTAGTTTTAGAGACCCAAACCTTTTTGGTTTTGGGCCTGGTCTCATCAATAGATGGTAAACTAACAGGTTTATTTGAAAAAACAGCCTGAGAGGAAGAAGATGGTGTAGAAGAGGAGTCCTTTGGCTTGGACCTCCTTTTCTGTGGTTTCAACATAGGAGCATCTAGTTGGTTAACTCTACCCAACAGATGTTGAACCATCATAACCAGCTGTGTCTGATTTTGTGATAAAGCTTTCAGCTCATCAGACACATTGCCAGTGGAGTTTGATAAGTTCCTATGTTGCACCTTCTTCTTCTGAGCACTCTCAGCTGTCACCTGTTTAAACCCTTCCTTTTTGGATTTCTTTGAGGACTTAAGGGTTACAGGATTTGATGTTGCTGATACAAATGTGGTCTCAAACTCAGTTTTCATTTTTACCATTTTCTCTTTAATTTCTTCTTTTTGTTTGAGTTTGGAACCTCTTTTGTACCAACAATCATCTGTAAGATGATTGAACAAACCACATACTTCACATGGTTTCTTCTTCATCTTAGGTTGATCATCAACTAAAGAGGGTGAAGCAACTGAAGACTTGTTCTTCAATGCTTTGGAAGCATTGTTTGCTTTCTTGACTGCCTCTTTAGTAGTCTTCAAACTCTTTCTACTGGCAGTTTTCTTCTCTTCAGTACTGACAGCAGTTGAAGTTTGAACTTCAGGTGTTAAATCCTGCTCTCTAGTCCTTTCAGGACCTTCAGAATTAACTCCTGAGTTGATCAACTCATTGATCATGTGAGTGTCAGCATTTGAACCATCAACATCAGCTGATAGGTTCAAAGAGGGCTTGATGCTGACTGCTACTTCTGATTGTGCTGTATCAGAAGGTAGATCACATGATGTGATGGATTGGTTATCACTCTCACCATCAGATTCTACTCTGCTCTTGGAGTAAAATCTGTAGGTGGAGCAGTGTGATTGTAACCAATGCCAAACTTCACATTGGAAGCAGATTGCTTACTAAGAAGCATTTCAAAACTTTGCATGATTGTACCCATCTATCACACTCTACCTGGGTAACTGCAAGGGTTTCTTTGAGATCTTTGTACTTCTCTAGAAGTACCTCTTCTCTAGCCTTATCATCAATTATTTGGCATTTCAGTTTGTAAATCTCATCATTTTTATCTTAAGTACAGACTCAAATTCAGCTTTGTTTTTGGAAATTATTTGTTCTAGCTCAATGTTCTTATTAATTAAAGCTACATTTGCTTCTCTAATGGAAGCAAATGCTGCTATGCATGGTTCAGAACATAATTTGGCTTTTGCCTCAGAGGATACCTGTGATACCTGAGGTGTAGAGGCATTAGAAAATGAAGTATCAGCAGACTCCAAAGCCATAAGAGCTAGATTCCCAAAAGGACTGTCACCACCATGTTGACCAGCACCTGAGAACAGTTGGTCATGACCAGACATGTCATCTGGTAAACTGCTCCAGTCAACAACTCCTGGGGTGAAGAAGCTGTGTTGTTGAGGTTGAGTTTGTTGATGAGATTGGGATGGCTGAGGTTCTGGTAGTGCATGAGGTTGTGGTGCCATAGGAACTTGAACTTGATTTGACTGTGGCATGTAATAACAAGGGTACGGATATGGCATTTGACCCTGAGGAACAAAATACCGGAGATTGTTGTTGAGGATGATGACTAGAAGTGACAGGATGTTGCCCTCTGTGTTGTTGACTATTGCCAGGAAAAGTCACAAAGGGTGCAGTGGAGTTAGATCCAGTTGATCTACACTCTCTTGCAAAGTGTCCAAGCCTTTGGCATTTGTGACACCTCAACTTGCTCTTGTCAAAACCAACTTTGGTTTTGCCAGAGAGTCCTGGGAATTTTCTTCCAGTTCTTTTATAGAACTTCTGAGATCTGATATTTATCAGGGCCATTTGGCTCAAAATATCCATCTCTTCTAAGTCGTCATCAGCAATCCCCTTGAGATCATCCATAATGAAGCATAATTGTCATTATTACACCCAGTAAACTGACCATCAACACTCACAAATGCAGAATCAGAAGTGCTTGAAGAGAAATTAATATGCTCATCATACTGGCATTCAGATGAAGCATATTCTGACTCATGACCCACCAAGGCAGTGTTGCCTGGTACAAAGTCTTCAGTGAGCTTTCCAGATGAAGACAGCTTTCTCTTCTGTTCTATCTCTCTCTCAAACGTGAGCAGTTTCCCATGAGTTGGGTGAGAGATAGTTTGTCCAAACTTGCACTGGAGCGTAGGACAATAGTATATGTGTCCCATCTCTCAGGCAGTGATCTGAGAAATCTGTTATTCATCTGATATTTGTGTACTCAAGTTTGACCATTTTTAATTCAGAGATCAAACAAGAGACCGCTCATATTGTTGAGTCAGTGTCTCACCCTTTCTATGAGAAATGTCTCATATTGTTGGGCAAGGATTTCTCTATTATTTGCCAAGACCTCATCTGTTCCTCCAAATTGTTCTTTCAAGGCATTCCAGAGGTCATGGGCAGTTTCATGATGCATTAGCCCAGAATAGATTTCATTTGGCAGTGCCATGGCCAGAATTCCATGGGCTTTTGCATCAATTTCAAGCAACTTCTTATCCTCATCTGAGTATTGCTCCCTCCTCTTCGGAACCATTTGATTGGTTTCCGGGTTATTCACCATAGGCTTGTGTGGACCATGTACCACTGATGTCCAACAACCTGCGCTGTTAACAGACAGGTGATGGAGCATTCGTCGTTGCCATATGTTATACTCATTCCTAACCAGCATTGGTGGCTTGGTTGAGGAACCAGTATTGTGAGGATCATTGGAGGGAGTAGTCATTTTCAGTTCAAAACAATTTAATTCAAGCTTTTAAAAGTTTTACACAGACCACAACAAACTCAATGAAAACCAAGAAAAGATCTCAGGATGAATGACCAGAAATACAGAAAATTCAATCTCTATAACCGTTTCTTGCAAAAACAAAAGCTAATTCAATCAAACTTAGATCTTGAATAGCAGTTTCAATGATCAATTATTAGATCGATCAATGATTAACCTGCTCTGATACCATTTGACAGGATCAGCGATCACAAGTTTGATGTATTAGAGTTCAAAGCAGCGGAATAAGAAAGAATTAGACAAATTGTAGCAAGTAATCGATACTTGTATGCATTAAGAGCACATACGGTTATAGTGAGAGAATATTATTTCTGATTCAAGGAATGTTTATAGAATAGAATATTTCTAATCAAATCATTCATATCATTCACACTATTACAAGGTTGTCACTTACCTTATAGAGTGCACAATCACTGCTGTTATCACGGAAAGTGACAACTGGCAGATCTATTACAAAAATAACTAACTCTTAACAAACTACTGAAATGTTCACAACTACTGAGAACATATCAGAGTGTTAAGTACAAATATAAAACTACTGATTAGAAACTACTGAAACTACAACGACTGAAGAACAAGCTCTTCAGTCGTTTTACAAAACTACTGAAACTAGAAATATAAAACTACTGATATCACAACTACTGAAGAAGTACTCTTCAGCAGTTGTGACAAACTACTGAGGCTTCAGTACTTGATCTTCAGACTTTGACCTTCAGTTTTTCATCAGCTGATGACTTCAGTAGATATCATCAGCTGATGTCTTCAGTCTTTGTCTTCAGACTTTGTACATCAGTTGTTGATCTTCAGCACTTGTAAACTCTTCAGCTGTTGTACTTCAGTACTTTGGTCTTTCAGCTTCAGCACTTGTGTTCTTCAGCTGTTTACTTCAGCACTTTAGTTCTTCAGCTGTTGAAGTCTTCAGCACTTGATCTTCAGCTGTTGAAGTCTTCAGCACTTGTCAAACTGCTGATGAGGCTTTCAGCAGTTGTTGTGATACCATGTGGGACTTAGAGGTTTTCTGATCTTGGCTCATTGGTTCTTTTGGTCCAACACTATTGGGATAGTAACTTTGATTACTTTTCTAAACTTAATCATATATTTTGAAAATCTGTTTGTACTAAGTTTGTGTCTTTTTCTACTTTCATAAGCTCTTGTTTACTCTGGAAGTAACTTCTTTTAAAAGACATTCCTTAGGTTTTTGAAATTTGATCTTTTTAATTCGGAAGAAATAAAGTCTTCAAAACAAAAAACTACTTAAGAACACTTTACCTTTATAAGAAATTTCCAAAATACTTCCGAAGTTTAACAAATATTCCTAAGTATTGTAGTTTTCAAGAACAATTTTCTTCAAAAGCAATACTCTCCCGAAAATTTAATTAAACTCCAAGTCTTAATCTCTTCCAAAGCAAAATTTTATAAACTCTTTGGAATATCTTCTGAAGTCATTTGGCTTCGTAAGCTTTTATCAAAACTTTCCAAAAGTAAAATTACCTTCGAAGATTTTAGACTTCCATGAAAACTAGTTTTGGGCAAAAGAAATTACTTTACAGAGGTGGGACCGACTCCAGATTCAAATTATCCTTTTTCATTAATTTTCTCTAAGATCCATTTCAGATATATATACCCAATGGTCCCCCCCTCTTTCACTCTCTTCTTCCCTATACTATTCCAACCCTAAATTCACCCCAAACCGCCTTTGTTCTTCACTTTCTTCACCTTAAGCTTTTTAAATGGCCAACCTAAACTGTAGAACGACCCTGATTTCTTCATGCAACTTCACAGGCAACATAATCAGGTTGCCCTGTTGAACTCTGAGAAAGATTCTAGTTTCTCATAGGTTTGCTGATTTCTTGCTTTATCCAACTACTTCACCTTCCTAACCGTTGATCCTACGCTCTATGAGGATCATTTGCTTGAATTTTGGAAGATATGTCAGAGGTCATAATGGATGGGTAGAAGGCACTATCTGCTACGATGCAGGGGAGGACAATCTTCATCACTCCATCCATCATCAACACTCATCTTTAGCTAGATGATAAAGAAGGTGAATTGTCCTTCCTAATGGAAGTTGTCAACCACTCGTTTCAGCAGATGGGATATGAGGAGATTCTTTTTAAATATCTTCAGGAAAAGGAGGTCTCATCCCAATGGAAGTACCTGCTTCATATGGTCATCCAAAGCTTGTCAAACATGCATGGGGGTGGGACCAGATTCCTGAGGATCTCTCCTTTATTGTGCATGAAATGGTTCAAGGGTTAGTTCAAATAGTCTCAATTTTTCTATACAAATATACTGGCAACTTGGACTCATTAAGTATTACATGTTTTCTAGATATGTTTAATTCATTATCAACTGTGAACTGGGCTCACAGTTAAAGGAAACATGTAATATTCTTAAATTGGGATAGATGAAGCCTGACATTTTTAAAATAATGAAGAAGCATTGTTGGCTTCTCTAGGGTAGAAACAACCCTTGGCCCCAAAATGTTAGAGCTCATTGCTCAAGGTGACAACCTAGCAACACAAGCTAGTGTTGAACCCACACCTTCTACCTCTCAACCATCTAAATAGCCTCAACATCCTCACCTACCAAAGAAAACCCAAACGAACCCCTGCATTAACTATTCAGCTTGTGCATGCCCCATATCATCACCCATACAGGAGGAAGTGGACACCAGATCTCGCATTTCTCTTGAGGAGCAAACCACTCCCATCTCATCACGAATCAATATTGAGGTTCCTCATGCTCAGCCTGATGAGCTCATTAGCCCATCTGCCTTAAGCCTTTGTTATGAGTCTCAACACTCAAGTGAACAACCTTTAAGGGAAAGTTACCATCCCCAGCCTCTAGATCTCAACCAACCTATCCCTAACCTTGAGTTCTATGATGATGAGGATATGAGATTCAATGAGTACCATGAGTCTCTCTCTCCTCCCTCCCTCAAAGAGAGATGAGTGCTCCTGATTCTCTTATATCTAGCCCAAATCATCCACCTATCACTGAGGTAGATCTCTTTGAACCTGTTCAGGAGGTCCATATTGAAGAGGCTCTCACTTTTGCAAAGGATTACATCATAATGTTGGAGCATATATGTCATATATAGTGTGTCCGTCACTTGTCGAATAGTCTAGGCTTAATGTAATACACCTGATATGTTATAACATGAAACTGGGTCATTCGCAGGGGCATATGCGAATGAGACTTAGTCGTACGACTGAGCCATGCTAAGGACCAGTCGTGCGAATGAGACTTAGTCGTACGACTGAGCCATGCTAATGGACCAGTCGTGCGACTGAGAGATGCGATTGGGCCATTCGTAAGACTGAACCATAAGTATGGTCCAGTCGTACGATTGAACCATACACATGGCCCAATCGTACGAATGGGCCCAGTCGCATCTGATATGGGTTGAGGCCTATAAATACCAGTTTCATTGTGTAGAGAGAAAGAGGAGTGTGCCCGGGGCCTAGGTGCTACTAGATGAGAGGAGAGATCATGCTCGATCTCCCATTGCCAAGAGTCTTGATTCTTATGTTGTAACGAGCTTGTAATCATTAGGTTTTATCGATGAAACCATTTTATTATAGTTCGTGTTTATTGTTTGTCTCTTGGTTTTGGTTTTGTTTCCTTCCGTCAAGAACACGCTCGGATGTCTACCGATCCAGCGCCTTCACAATTGGTATCAGAGTCGGTTACTGCTGGAATGATCTAACAATCATTCTAGCAACCCGAGCTCTTGATTTATGGATCTATTTCAGGTTCTTTGACGTTAAACCCACATCGTGTTCTTCGTGTTTTGGTAAGATCTTGTTACATGTGTTGTTTCTTTGTTAAAATCAAACTCGAAAACACGTTTTTATCACCTTGCGAATCTGATGATGTCAATTTTCTTTCAGCTCATGTAAAATTCA
The DNA here is from genome assembly GCA_025506515.1 of Flaveria trinervia. Lineage (NCBI taxonomy): Eukaryota > Viridiplantae > Streptophyta > Magnoliopsida > Asterales > Asteraceae > Flaveria > Flaveria trinervia. The sequence continues at coordinate 16,148,318 of CM046456.1, read as the reverse complement.
TCAGATTAGAGTTTTTGGCAGCCATGGCGGCTGCAGATCTAAAAATATGCGTGCATACCCGTTCGTGTGACTGGACCATGCTAATAGACCATTCATGCGACTGGACCATGGCAATGGATCATTCGTGCAACTGGACCATGCTAATGGACCATTCGTGCAACTAGACCATGCTAATGAACCATTCGTATGACTGGACCATGCTAATAGACTGTCACACCCTCAAATTCCACAAACGGGGTATTACCGTTAGGCGTGTGACTTCCAGGATCTCAGCCACTAGTTACACCAAACAATACTTTAATTATAAAACATAATTCATTTTTAAAGTTTGATAATACCAAAAACTAAGTTATTAACGTAAACGTGACAAAAGTTGCGGAAGCATAATAGATCTTAATTTTTTTTGAATGGCGCAACACGCGCAAACCGAATAAACGAAACTTATTGAAAAAAACGTTAACTAAGTCAAGTGGATAATAATGCATGAATGAAATGCTCATAAGTGTGCGCGTCTTGTGAACCTGAAAGAAACATGCTAAAGTGTCAACACAAGTTGGTGAGTTCACAGGTTTTGATAAATTGAACATAACAGTAAACTGATACAGTAATCAAAATAATATCAGTAGATAGCTAGTCTACTCAACAAGTTACTAAGTGTATAAGTTCGCAACCGACGCTGACGACGTAAAGAATGCCTCGGCTGTGAACACCGGTCACAGCAGCAGAATTATGTCAATAAACACCCGTTGACGAACGTTGTGCTAGCGCGACTAGCCCGGGTGGGGTTTGTCAGACCCAGTAGATCTACTCAGAATTACCTCGCTAGAGTACATATACTAATGGTTCGAAAGAGAGGACTTAAGCATGGTGACACACTAGTAACAAGTGATATTAAAGTAATACTGATCAGGTGAAAATACGTTTAGAACACACGTTTCTTTCACCCCAAAGAAAATAGGTAAAACGGGGCTGAGAACTCACCTTGAATGCACAACAATACAGTAATGCAGAGAACGGTAATTAGGTTTCCAAATAACCTGAATTCAGTTAATGTATAATTAATAATAATTACTAATTATAATTACAAAGATTGTACGTTTCATGTTTCGCGACTCAGTTCGGGTGCAATGCCGGTTGACGATAGAATTCCTACGTTCAAACAAATATCAACACGTACAATCCATACAATCAAGAAAACCCAATATACATGTATAGGATAATTTATAATACAAATACATAAAATCCTTTATATATATTTTATAATATATATACAATACACACACATGCACACCAAAATCAAACATGCATGCATTATCACAATAGGCAACCATACACATTACCATGCACACATACATGCATGATCACACAACACACACTATGCGTTAGCACCCAACCACTAAACACACACAAAAACACATTCATAAACATAGGTATGCACAAAACAAACATGTATATACAGCCCATATATAAACACCACATACAACACATTAACACCACCACTCATACATGCACTCAATCCACCCACACACCCATACCCCATGCGCTTGCCCCCCGCCATACGCCCACACACCAACTTTAAACATATAACAAATTACGTGTACCTTAATTCCTCACACCACCATATGCACGCAGAATGCATACATGCATAAATATGTATATACAGGAACACATACATGCATAAGGACATACATACGTGGAACATATATGTATATATAAGAACATATCTATGCATGCGGAAGGACATACATATTATTGAGCAGAAGACATATGCGTTCATATACATACACAAAAACATACCTGCAAAACATACATACGTACGTACGCAGAAAACATACATATACATATATAAACGCATGATCACATACTTATATTATCAAAGGATTGTACACCCATAAAATCACGCAGAAGCATTCATAACCATACATAATGTCACACGAACATGCATGGGTCCAAACAGACGCACCCGAACCATAAACACACCCCCAACCGAGATGAAACCGAAACCGCAATGCGAATCGAAACTTAAGGATCATAGCAACCCGAATAGGAACAGGGGTCAAGGAATCATACTGAGTGAGAGACGGGGCTGCTATGCTAGTCGTTCACCTTTACCGGTTACTCGCGGTTGCTTGTGGTGTTGTTGTCGATGAGAAGGTTGCCGGTGGGAGTTAACCGCGGTGCGGGGCGGGTCGGGAGTACTCACTTGCGGGACGGTTGTGAGAAAGGGTTGACAAGGTGGAGAGGCTTGGTCGACGGCAGGAAGCAGGTGGTTGAAGTAGGGTTTCGGTGTGTGTAATCGGGAGGAACCGTGGGTGAGGGTTTTTTTTATATAGATGTTGAACTTTGATAAATGACAGTTTAGGTCCCTCGATTTATGAAAAGGATTAATATTAGAAATTTTATGCTCTCGGTTAGTTTAATGTTAACCAAGATCAAGTGGGGATAATATAAGTTATAATATAATGAGAAGGTTAGATAGGGGTAATGGTTTTAGCCTGAAAATACGGGGTGTCACATCATCCCCTTGTTGAAGAAATTTTCGTCTCGAAAATTAGAACATCTCGTTTAGTGAAGAACAATAGATAGACCCTGAAACATGTTCGAATTAAGAATTTATGAAATGTTTAGATTTCGTGAGAGTTGCGACATCATCCCCTTGTTGAAGGGAATTTCGTCTCGCAATTGAAAGAAAAGATATCTTAAAATAATACCTTAGGAAGTTGATGCCTGGTCTTTGAACAGTTGTGGGTATTTCTTCTTCATTTGATCCTCTCGTTCCCAGGTAAACTCCGGGCCACGCTTTGAGTTCCACCTAACGCGCACAATTGGAATCTTGCTACGCCTTAGGGTTTTGATTTCTTGATCCATAATCTCAAGTGGTTCTTCAATGAAACGAAGCTGTTCATCAATCTCCAGTTCCTCTAATGGAACGACGAGTGAGTCATCGGATAGACACTTCCTCAAATTAGACACGTGAAACACGTTATGTATTCCACTTAGCTCTTCTGGTAAATTCAGCTGGTAGGCTACTGGACCAACCCGTTTGACAATCTCAAACGGTCCAACGTATCTGGGGTTTAGTTTGCCACGCTTTCCAAAGCGTATTACTCCCTTCCAGGTGAGACTTTTAGGAGTACTTTATCACCAATCTGAAATTCTAATGGTTTACGACGCTTGTCGGCGTAACTCTTTTGTCGATCACGTGCCACTGCCATTCGGTTACGTATCTACACGATCTTCTCAGTCGTCTCGTGCACAAGCTCAAGACTTGTCAGTTGGCTTTCTCGAACTTCTGCCCAACAAATAGGTGACCGGCACTTACACCCATATAGTGCCTCAAATGGTGCAGCTTTGATTGAGGTGTGATAACTGTTATTATAGGAGAACTCAACCAATAGTAAATGAGTTTCCCAATTACTGCCAAAATCGATCACACAGGCACGTAACATATCTTCTAATGACTGGATCGTACGCTCACTCTGACCATCGGTTTGCGGATGATACGCAGTACTCATATCCAGCCACGTTCCCAATGATCGTTGTAATGATTTCCAGAAGTGAGAAGTAAATCGAGTGTCACGATCAGATATGATAGACACCGGTACACCATGTCGGGAGACTATTTCTCTTAAATAAATTCGTGTTAACTTATCCATCCGATCAGTCTCTCGGATTGCTAGAAAGTGAGCGGATTTTGTTAAACGATCTATTATAACCCAAATGGTATCGCATCCGTTGGGAGTCCTAGGTAACTTTGTAACAAAGTCCATTGAGATCTGCTCCCACTTCCACACTGGAAGTTCTGGTTGCTGAAGTAAACCGAATGGCCTCTGATATTCCACCTTAACTTTAGAGCAAGTTAAACATCTGCTTACATAGGTGGCAATCTCAGCTTTCATGTTAGGCCACCAATAACACTCTTTCAGATCATGGTACATTTTATCTGAACCCGGATGAATTGAGTAGCGTGACTTATGAGCTTCATCCATTACCAGTTCTCGTAAATTCTGTATTGTGGTACCCAGATCCGTTCCATGAAATAACGGATTCCATCCGTCTTGATCTCTAATTGTTTCTCCATACCCCGCATGGATTCTGCTTTTAGGTTCTCAACTTTCAAGGCCTCAAACTGGGCAGCCTTGATCTGTTCTGGCAGGTTGGAGTGAATGGTTAATTGTAGTGTGCATACTCGACGAGGTTTAGGGGTCTCTTTTCGACTAAGGGTGCCGGCTACCACATTGGCTTTACCCGGGTGATACTTGATGGCACAGTCGTAATCATTGAGTAGTTCTAGCCATCGTCATTTCCGCATATTCAGCTCTTTTTGGTCATATATGTGCTGGAGGCTCTTGTGGTCTGTATAGATCGTGCACTTAGTTCCATAGAGGTAGTGCCTCCAAATCTTCAAAACAAACACTACAGCTCCTAGTTCTAGATCATGCGTTGTGTAGTTCTTCTCGTGTACTTTAAGTTGTCTAGACGCATAAGCAATGACATTGTTGCGTTGCATCAACACACATCCCAAACCCTGGATGGATGCGTCACAATAAACAACAAAGTCATCTGTTCCTTCTGGCAAGGCTAGGATCGGTGCACTGCAGAGCTTGTCCTTAAGTGTCTGAAATGCTGATTCCTCTTGACTGCCCCATTTGTAGATGGTTCCCTTGTGGGTTAGGGCAGTTAGAGGTTGGGCTAACTTTGAGAATCCCTCGATAAATCATCTGTAATAACCTGCCAAACCAAGTAATTGTCGCACTTCAGTAGGCGTTTTTGGTGCCGTCCAATCCTTGATTGCTTCAATTTTGAAGGATCTACATGTATACCCTTTTCGTTCACTACATGACCAAGGAACTGCACTTCTCGCATCCAGAAATCACATTTTGAGAACTTTGCATATAATTGTTCATTCTTCAGTATTCCAGAATGATTCTCAGATGTTCCTCATGATCTTCCTTATGCTGAGAGTAGATCAGTATGTCATCAATGAAGACAATGACAAACTTATCCAAGTAAGGCTTGCAGACACGGTTCATGAGGTCCATAAAAACTGCTGGGGCATTTGTTAATCCAAAAGGCATTACTGCGAACTCATAGTGCCCGTAACGTGTCCGGAATGCCGTCTTTGAGATGTCTTCCTCCCGGACTCGAAGCTGATGATAACCTGATCTCAGGTCAATCTTGGAATAGTAGCTTGATCCTTGCAATTGGTCAACAGATCATCAATGCGCGGAAGTGGATATCTATTCTTGATTGTCACCTTGTTCAGCTCTCGGTAATCAATACACATTCTGAACGTTCCATCTTTCTTCTTTACAAATAGAACTGGAGCTCCCAGGGTGAAGAGCTGGGACGTATAAATCCCTTGTCCAGCAATTCTTGCAATTGCTTAGACAGCTCTTGTAGTTCATTCGGTGCAAACGGTACGGCGCCCGGGCGATTGGAGCTGCTCCAGGTGCTAATTCAATCTGAAACTCTACTTGTCTGAACGGGGGTAGTCCAGGTAGGTCCTCGGAAATACCTCAGGAAATCTCTAACTATAGGGATGTCTTCCAGTCGCTTCTCCTCAGTAGTCTTTTCGGTGACTAGGGCTAAAATCGCCGCATGTCTTTTTTCAAAAACTTCTGAGCTTTCATGTATGAAATGATGCCCATTACTGCACCACTCCTGTCGCCTTCTACGGTGAGTATCTTTCCATCAGGCAAAAGTAGTCGAACAAGTTTCTCACAACAAATGATTTCGGCTTGGTTCTTAGACAACCAATCCATGCCGACAACGACATCAAAACTACCGAGTGTAATAGACAATAGGTCAATATCGAAATCATGCCCAGATAGACTAATCTTACAATCTCTGTATATACGTTAAGACTCAATGATCTTACCGTCTGCTATTTCTACTGTATAATTGGTATCTAGGGTTACAGAATTATCATCTAGCAATTTACTGAACTTATGCGAAATGAAACTCTTATCAGGACCAGAATCAAATAGTACGGAAGCAAAGCAACCATTGATGGGAAATTTACCAGTTACAGTAGAAGGATCATTACGAGCCTCACCTGAACCAATGATGAAAGCTCTTCCCTTGGCTCCACCATTACCGTTCTTATCGTTTTTTTTCCGCTGCCATTGCCATTGCGGTTATCAGCACCATTACCGCCACCATTGTTCTTTCTCAGTTTTAGGCAATACCTCTTGATGTGCCCGGTCTGACCACACTCATAACAGCCTCTTTGTTCATTCCTCTGGGCCGGTTGTCTAGATGTCATATTCATCCTGCAATATCTAGCAGCATGGCCAATGTACCACACCGCTCACAGGTATTCTTTTTACAGTTCCGTTGTGGTGGTAGTTGCATCTGTTGCACTTAGGTAACGTCCCAGAGTAGCCACCACTCTGTTGAGATGAGGATGAGGATGATTGATGAGATGAGCGATAGTTGTCAAACTTCCGTGACTGTTGAGGTTGCGGTTGAGAGTTGTTCTGCTTGTTGGTGGAACCAGATTCCCATTTCCTCTTGTTGCTACTGTCTGAAGGAGTCGAGGTCGAACCTCGTGGAGGCAGTTTACCTTGGATGACGGCCTGGTCAGTCAGTCTATGGGCCAACCTGATTGCCTCCTGTATGGTCTGGTTTGGAAGCAGTGACCATACTCTGAATCTCGGGTGACAGACCATGCAAGTACCTCTCAATCCTTAGTGAGGGGGGTCGACCATGTTAGGGCATAGGGTAGCAAGCTCGTGAGATCGAGTGGTGTACCCCTCGATTTTGGAGCCTGTCATTTTCAGGTTCCAAAACTCAACTTCAAGTTTTTGCACCTCACTCCGAGGGCAGTACTCCTCTTTCATCAGGGTCTTGAAGTCATTCCAGGTCGTCTGATTTGCAATTTCAACGCCCAACATCTGGACTTGAGCGTTCCACCAAGATAATGCAGCACCGTTCAGGGTGCCAGTGGCGTACTTAACCCGATTTGCCACCGGGCAGTTGCATATTTCGAACACTGATACGAGCTTTTCGAACCAGCGTAGGAGTCCCACAGCTCCTTCTGCTCCAGTGAATGGATTGGGTTTACAATCCATGAAAGTCTTAATGTGCATACCCTTTGTCCTGCAATAAGTTTTGATCAGGCATTTAGAATTTTTGAATAGATGTTACAACTTAACTAGGGTGACGGAACGTTAACGTCAGGGGTATATTTTGTATTGCTTACCGATTGGAGTGGCGTGCGGGTTGAGGTTCGGATTTGCGAGAGCATCAGCCACGTGTTGGTTGATTAAAGCTGCTAGTTCGGCAGGGGTCATGTTAATGGTAGCACGACATGTCCGCGTCCTCTGGCCAGTTCCAGACATTCTTAACAATCACAACATACAAAAATAAGCAATATGCAACATATCCACTTCATTTAAGTACAAGTAATTAAAAGAATTTAGCACACACAACTAATAAGTTCAAATAATAATTTTTGATTAAATAAATTGTAAGTACGCATACAATTAATCAAATCAAATACTAAAATCCAATATAAGTCAGATGGGAAACAACCCTTCCCATCTAGGTGTGAAATGAAATAAGTCCAATGGAATAAAAGAATTAATGAAAGAAAAGGATAAATGAGGAAGTCAGTGAGAATCAACAGATCCGTCGCTGTTTTCCGCGTCGTCATCAGGCTGCTTCTCGGTTCTTCTTCTGGCTCTTCCTCAGGATCTTCTTCCTCCGGTGCTTCCTCGAGTTCTTCTTCCTCCGGTGCTTCCTCGGGGTCTTCTCCTTCTTCAGGTGCCTCCTCTGGTTCTTCTTCCTCTTCAGGTGCTGCTTCTAGTTCAGGCATTGCGTTCTGAGCGAAGACTTGGGATTCCACAATTCCTAGTCGCTGGTCTGTGTTCTCGGCCCGCCCGACCAGTCCATTATAACGATCTATTTGGTCATTGTGGTATTCCACGAAGTTATCGAATCGAGTCTCGAATTGTTCGAGTTTCTCCGCAGTCCTAGCCGATGTTTTCTTTAGTTCCGCGTTTTCCTTCACGAGTGCGGCCACACGCTTACGCTGCAAATGCACTGTGGCTGCCAAAGCAGCTATAGCCTGCTCTGGAGGGCAAGGAAGTGGTGGTAATGTAGGGGCATTAGGGTCCCCACCAGGAGTAGACCTAGTACGAGGTCGGCTCTCGTGAGGTGGGGTACATTCTTCTCTAGGATGAGATTAGTTATACTGGGGTAACATTCCCACCTATGGACCGGTGGATACTCGGGTAAAGCAAAAGTTGATCGTAATCGAGTCTCTCGTTATTATTATAACGTAAGGGCCAGACGATGGAGTTCTCAGAGGAAGGAATATGATCGTAATAGATAGGCCTCTTGCCTCGAGAGATGATGATGGCGCTGAAGAAGATGATGCCATTCTGTAAGGAACTGCTCACAAGAATGAGCAATGTCAATGAATCCCGCAAATAAAGCAAACAACAAAGCCAACGAACAAACAGCAAAGTCTACGAGCAAACTAATCGTGTCTATATGTGTGTAACTAAGGCATCAGGCTATAGTCTAAATGCAATGCAAATGTGTTGCAATTTTTTTAATTTAGTTCGCTATAACTGTTGGCTCTGATACCAATCTATCACACCCTCAAATTCCACAAACGGGTATTACCGTTAGGCGTGTGACTTCCAGGATCTCAGCCACTAGTTACACCAAACAATACTTTAATTATAAAACATAATTCATTTTTAAAGTTTGATAATACCAAAACTGAGTTATTAACGTAAACGTGACAAAAGTTGCGGAAGCATAATAGATCTTAATTTTTTTCTGAATGGCACAACACGCGCAAACCGAATAAACGAAACTTAGTGAAAAAAACGTTACTAAGTCAAGTGGATAATAATGCATGAATGAAATGCTCCTAAGCGTGCGCGTCTTGTGAACCTGAAAGAAACATGCTAAAGTGTCAACACAAGGTTGGTGAGTTCACAGGTTTTGATAAATTGAACATAACAGTAAACTGATACATTAATCAAAATAATATCAGTAGATAGCTAGTCTACTCAACAAGTTACTAAGTGTATGAAGTTCGCAACCGACGCTGACGACGTAAAGAATGCCTCGGCTGTGAACACCGGTCACAGCAACAGAATTATGTCAATTAAACACCCGTTTGACGAACGTTGTGCTAGCGCGACTAGCCCGGGTGGGGTTTGTCAGACCCAGTAGATCTACTCAGAATTACCTCGCTAGAGTACATATACTAACGGTTCGAAAGAGAGGACTTAAGCATGGTGACACACTAGTAACAAGTGATATTAAAGTAATACTGATCAGGTGAAAATACGTTTAGAACACACGTTTCTTTCACCCCAAAGAAAATAGGTAAAACGGGGCTGAGAACTCACCTTGAATGCACAGCAATACAGTAATGCAGAGAACGGTAATTAGGTTTCCAAATAACCTGAATTTCAGTTAATGTATAATTAATAATAATTACTAATTATAATTACAAAGATTGTACGGTTTCATGTTTCGCGACTCAGTTCGGGTGCAATGCCGGTTGACGATAGAATTCCTACGTTCAAACAAATATCAACACGTACAATCCATACAATCAAGAAAACCCAATATACATGTATAGGATAATTTATAATACAAATACATAAAATCCTTTATATATATTTATACATATATATACAATACACACACATGCACACCAAAATCAAACATATGCATGCATTATCACAATAGGCAACCATACACATTACCATGCACACATACATGCATGATCACACAAACACACGTATGCGTTAGCACCCAACCACTAAACACACACAAAAACACATTCATAAACATAGGTATGCAGAAAACAAACATGTATATACAGCCCATATATAAACCACACATACAACACATTAACACACACTACTCATACATGCACTCATCCACCCACACCCATACCCCATGCGCTTGCCCCCCGCCATACGCCCACAACACCAACTTTAAACATATAACAAATTACGTGTACCTTAATTCCTCACACCATTATGCACGCAGAATGCATACATGCATAAATATGTATATACAGGAACACATACATGCATAAGGACATACATACGTGGAACATATATGTATATATATAAGAACATATCTATGCATGCGGAAGGACATACATATTATTGAGCAGAAGACATATGCGTTCATATACATACACAAAAACATACCTGCAAAACATACATACGTACGTACGCAGAAAACATACATATACATATATAAACGCATGATCACATACTTACATTATCAAAGGATTGTACACCCATAAAATCACGCAGAAGCATTCATAACCATACATAATGTCACACGAACATGCATGGGTCCAACAGACGCACCCGAACCATAAACACACCCCCAACCGAGATGAAACCAAAACCGCAACGCGAATCGAAACTTATGATCATAGCAACCCGAATAGGAACAGGGGTCAAGGAATCATACCGAGTGAGAGACGGGGCTGCTATGCTTGCCGTTCACCTTTGCCGGTTACTCGCGGTTGCTTGCGGTGTTGTTGTCGATGAGAACGTTGCCGGTGGGAGTTAACCGTGGTGCGGGGCGGGTCGGGAGTACTCACTTGCGGGACGGTTGTGAGAAAGGGTTGACAAGTTGGAGAGGCTTGGTCGACGACAGGAAGCTGGTGGTTGAAGTAGGGTTTCGGTGTGTGTAATCGGGAGGAACTATGGGTGAGGGTTTTTTTTATATAGATGTTGAACTTTGATAAATGACAGTTTAGGTCCCTCGATTTATGAAAAGGATTAATATTAGAAATTTTATGCTCTCGGTTAGTTTATGTTAAACCAAGATCAGTGGGGATAATAATAATAGTTATAAATAATGAGAAGGTAGATAGGGGTAATGGTTTTAGCCTGAAAATACGGGGTGTCACATAGACCATTCATACGACTAGACCATGCTAATGGACCATTCGTACGACTGGACCATTCGTATGATTGGAATGCGACTGGACCAGTCTTATGACCAGTCATGCTACTAGACTAGTCTTATGTCCAGTCATGCTACTGGACCAGTCTTATGTCCAGTCATGCTACTGGACCAGTCTTATGACCAGTCATGCTACTAGACCAGTCTTATGACCAGTCTCACGAAGATATCATTCGTATTATCCACTCACACAAATGTGATAATTGTACTCCATGTCATACGATGAACGGTATTCTAGACCAAAAAAATTTTCTGGAACTACCTTTTGCACAAATTTAAGGATGAGCGAAGCACATTCACCTGAGGTTCTTTTCAAATAAGTTCGATGGATACTCCATTATTCATTAGACATTCAGAATAGGTGATTGTAGTTAGAACCAAAAGAGAGAAGAGAAGATGTCAGCAGTTGGTGCTAATTTTGTGGGGTAGTCAGGAGCATCTGACTATTTATGGGCCAATGAAGTTATATCTATCCGCACAGAGAAGATTCTCATTCTTAGGTGGAATCCATGTTTAGAGAAATTGAAGACGCAATCAGAAAGTGATGATGTGAGCCGGTTTCTGATGATGAATCTGAGTGCATGCTGATTTGTTTGAGATTGTCAGCCATGGATTGGAACCTTCTACTTTTTGCCCAATACACCGTATGAAGACGCCAGGAGAGCACAACGTTTATATATTGGGATATGCTGAATTTGAGGGGGAATTTTTGCGGGTGTTAATGTTAATCAAGTTAGCCTGTGTGAAGATTGAAGCAATAGAAAACTGTTCATGTCATTATCTGGAAAAGTAAGTCATATGGGGAATCTTGCTGCTATGATGGTGTTCTTCAAAATAAACGAAACCTATTGTGCCTAAATTCATTTTCAGGGATACTGTAGCAACCTGACGGATCGGCAACGTTGGCTAATATGGTTTTTTGTTTGATTCTATTGGAAACCAGAGCAAAGATTGACTGAAGATTGTAAGAGGTGTTATCTACTATTCGCAAGCAACGTCCAAGGGGGAATTTGTTGGAGCATATATTGTCATATATAGTGTGTCCATCACTTTTCGAATAGTCTAGGCTTAATATAATACACCTGATATGTTGTAAACACATGAAACTGGGTCATTCGCAGGGGCATATGCAAATGAGACTCAGTCGTACGACTGAGCCATGCTAATGGACCAGTCGTGCGACTGAGAGATGCGATTGGGCCATTCATAGACTGAACCATAAGTATGGTCCAGTCATCTGATTGAACCATACGCATGGCCCAATCGTACGAATGGGCCCAGTCGCATCTGATATGGGCTGAGGCCTATAAATACCAGTTTCATTGTGTAAAGAGAAAGAGGAGTGTGTCCGGGGCCTAGGTGTTGCCGGATGAGAAGGGAGATCATGCTCGATCTCCCCTTGCCAAGAGTCTTGATTCTTATGTTGTAACGAGCTTGTAATCATTAGGTTTTATCAATGAACTATTTTATTATAGTACGTGTTTATTGTTTGTCTCTTGGTTTTGGTTTTGTTTCCTTCCGTCAAGAACACGCTCGGATGTCTACCAATCCAGCGCCTTCACAATTTACACCTCAACCATAGCAACTTAACCCATTGACACTTCACTTGAAACTATTAGTGAGCAAAGGAAGTCTAGCAGCTAATAATATGATGTTGGTGATGAGAGTGAAGAATTTGGTCCAATTCTCTCTTCCCCCAATGATTCTTCTGATGAAGATAAGGGGAACTTAAGACTAAAGGTTCAAAAACTATCATAAACCTACTCCTATCTAGTCTCTAAGGTAGGTCATCTAAATCTTAGGTGACTACCTTACATAATAGGGTCAATGATCAACAACTTGAGATATCTTATCTCAGGGAACAACTAGCTGGGAGACCTTTAAGGAGAGTTCATCCAGGAACACAAAAACATGTGAATGTGATGGACCAAACTCCTAGCTCACCTATGCAAAAGGGTGATGCTACTAAAAAGGGGGAGAAAGTCATAGCGATCACAGAACCTAGGAGTTCTTCACAAGGTATGGACATTGAGGACTCACCATCCTCACTTGCAATTGTCCATACTCAACAACTTCCTCTAGTTCATATTCGTGTGAACTCACTAGACTCACTCATTTAGGGTCTCTTTGAGAAAGGTATTCCAAGGGCTTTGTTATCCCCACCCCAAGGAACTTCAAACTACATAATTGGGTGGAGGTACGATGCTAAAAGAAGAGCCCTCATACTTCAAAGAGATCAAGGGCAGCAAGAAGTCTTCAATTTTGAGACCTTGAACTACTATGAAGGTCCTGACCTAATCAACATCTCACTTGTCAATCCAGGCCAATCTAGGTAAGCTGGCAGGCTAGCTCAAAGGATTCAAGACAAGATTACTAAAGAGATCAGCCAAAGAAGAAGACAAAGGCAATCAGATAATGTCATTGGTCAACTGGATGTTAAGACAGACCCTGAGATTAGCTTCAAAGGGAAAACCTTGACTAAAGGCCTAATCATAAAGCTTGAGAGCCCTATCACAACTACAACTACTTCAACAATCCATTCCCTTAATGGAACACCTGCTGGTGAAGGTGTATCACAACCTTTCTCTGGCCAGAGCATGGATGCTACTCCAAGCAATAAAGGCCAAAGCTCTTTCCACCCTGAGTCAGAAAGGTCTGTGGGTGACAAAGGGAAAAGGATTATGACTCCTGAGGAGATTGAGGAGGAGGAGGAGAGAGAGAGGAAAAGGAAGATAAGGGGAGAAAGTTCCACTGCTGGGTCTTCAAGCTTCATGGAAGCTGCAATCAGGGATGCCCCCGGACCAAATACTCAAAATCCATGCCAAGAACCTTCCAAGATGTCGTAAGCCTATCAGGAAGCCTGACTGATGAAATGATAAGGAACGGATCTTTAAGTAACCCAAGAATAGGAGAAAAGAGAAAATGGAGTGACAATTAGGATCTTGTATTTAAACGAAATACAAACTGATTAACGTGTAAACCAAACCAAATAGTGCGGAATCCTATTTAATTGGCGATCCAATCAGTGAGAACGCACGTAGAAACAATGAGGAATTGAATCTAACGTTAAGAATCGATTAGGAATCGATCTGCAACGTTCTATGAACTTGGAGTACGAACTTCGAGGCTTTTGGACGACTAGGGTACGTCTGGAGTCGAATAGGAATCAATGCTTACGTTTTTCCACGAATTAGGTGGTATTTATAGGTTAGTATTGCTCAATCGGGCGACTGAACCATTAGCATGGTTCATTCGTGCGATTGAGCCATGCGTTTGATCCATTCGCACGGCTGAGCGTTCAGTCGTGCGCCTGAGTCAGTCGCATGAAGTTGTTCAGGCGTATGGACTATTTAGGCGCATGGACACTTAGTCGCATGGCCATTCGGACGCATGACCATTGTTGGGGCGCATGGTCCAGTCGGACGCATGAGAACCTCACTTCACCAAGTTTGAGTGTATTCAATATTATAACATTATGCATAACACTTCAAACAATCACAAACCTATATAATTACGTCAATATGCGTTAATCAACTCATTAATGAAATATTAAACATTATAAACACAACCAAACATTTTGTATTTCATTAAGTACCCAATAGTTACATAAGTGGAAGACATATTACATTCAGATCAGGATCTAGGTACATATATGTATCAACAAACTCCCCCTTGGACCTAGATCTATCTAATGTCTTACCTTCTACATCACCTCTTCATACTTTTTGTACTTTTCCTCTCTTGTGACTCCTGCATGTATCTCGAACGCAAAGCAGAGTCTTATGACATTTTGGAATTGGAGGGCTTGTATAATATCTTTCGGGTCATAGAATAGTGGCCACTTGTATAATGTGTAGACATCATTATTAGACAAGTTAGTGAGCCACATTGGGTCAAACACCCTGATGGTATCCATTTGTCCCTTTTTATTTAGAACTATGACCGCCTCCCCGGTTCTCCAATCATAGTACCACCACTTAAAGTGTGGAGTGAAGTCCTGTGGCATTTCCTGAGAGGAATTCTAGACATTGTTCTTGGGGGACTCCACTTTAGTACTATCTTGGGTTTACCAGTGATGGAGTCAACTTCAGATCGGCTGATATACCTCATAGTTGTTGAGGTTTGAAGTTGACCCACTTGGTGTGGTACTCTTCTTTAGGGCAACCTCAAACCAGCCTGACATCTTCTTTGGTTCAGCATATAATAACTTCAAGCCAGCTGGTTGAGCTCAAAACCAGGTAGAGTCTTTAGATCATGTGGAAATCTAAAATACTCTATGCCCTTTTCCCTCTTTAGATCCTCGAAATGTGTCCATGCAATAATCCTGCCTGACACCTTATGATGTTTCTTCACTCGTAGACTTTGGTGTAGACATTCTGTTTTGGAGCTGCGCGTTGGGCTCGAATTTCTTCAAAACAAGTAGCCCATTCTCCCTTTCTGATATCAACATTGTCGTTTGAGGCTTGGGCTTTTCCTTCAATCTTTTCAGATTCCTGCTCCATCTGATCCAATACCTCAAATGTATCACTGACTAGGGATTCACCCAGATTGGGGACCACATTTCCCTCATTGTCAGCGTACTGAGGATAGTGCTCTGTTGTGATGTCTTCTGTCTCTATCTCATCAATTTCATTTAGCTCTTCTTCACTAGGAGACTCAAAAGTTGGAGCATCCTTAATGATCTCATCTGGGTTCAGCTTGAACATTTCAGCCAGTTGCACATTTGAAAGATCATGAATTATTTCCCCTTCTTCAGGGGTATAACTCACAGATCTCCTAACGATCCCTTGCAGATCAAGAATCATAGTCAATTGAGTCTTGATCTGTTGAAGGGGAGCAACATCAAATTCGCCCCTTTGAAAGTTTGGATCTGCTTATTGTAAACATGTAACACAACAAACATTAGTTAATAATCAAGACAGAAATACATTAATCTTAATATAAACATCAAATACATAAGTTTAATAGATGATTCAAGTACAAAAGCTATCAAATACATAATCTTCTAATCATTACTTTTATCTTGAATCACTGGATCATCACTTGGTGCGGCAGAAGAGGAAGCTCGTTGGTCTTGATTTCTCTTTGATCTTCTTACTCGACCGTGAGCTGAGGCAGATGCAGGTGCATCTCCTCCTTCATCATCATCATCCTTCTGCCTGTCCTCTGTCTTTTCTTCCTCATCCCCTTCATCACCATCACTCTTTTCATCTTCATCCTCATCATCATCCTCACCCTCATCACCATCTCCTTCCTTTATCTTCAGAGGCCCATCTTTAGTTCCTTTGATCTTGAGCATAATAGACTTTTTAGCATCCTCCAACTCCTCAATCTTCTTTGCTGATATGACTCTATGCTCTTGGAGTTGGGAAATCTCTTCGCTCTGAGCAGCCATTTGCTATGCTGCTGCTCAATCAGCTGAGCCTGCTGAGAGATCTGCTGGGACTGTGCAACTGTGAGATCTGCCAGCTGACAAATCTGCGCAGTCTCTCGTCATTGGCTGCTAATAGGTGCATCACCCTACGGTTCAGCGCTGATAGCTGTTCCTCTACCCCAATGGGAGGTAGAGGTGATCCATATAGGTGGGTGGGATGTGAAGATGGCTCGGCTTGGTGGCTAGTGGTAGTAGTGGTGGCAGTGGTGAAGATTGGGTTAGGTCTAGATGATAGTGGTGGTGATGTAGGTGTGAATGATATGGTGGTGGATGGGATATATGTAGTGTGGGGGTGTGGTGACAGTGGTAGGGGGTGTGGGAATGGTAGTGGTTGCTGTGGAGGTGGCGTGGGTGGTGTGGCTGTAAAGGTGGTTATGGTAGTGGCTGTTGTGGAGGTGGTCGTGGTGGTGGCTGTGGCTGTAGAGGTGGTTATGGTAGTGGCTGAGGTGGTGATGTAGGTGTGTCTGGGCTTCTTTTTCTTCATGCCGTGAGGCTGAGCCATCCTTTTCTTCCTCGATCCTATCGAGGAGGATGCTCCCCCTAGAACACGGCTGGACGGCTCTGGAGCATAGGTCGGGTCAGCGGCAGTCTCTCCGATCCACTGGGGTGTTCACCAACGCCCGGAGTCCATGTTCTGTGGGAACGACTTTGCTTCCCACAGTCCTAGTCAGTGGCTCCTCATCTGACTCTCATCATCCTCACCAGGTATAAAATCCTGGTGAAACCCAACCGACTCTGCTATATCTCAGTGGGGGCAGATACTGGAGGTGTACTATCAGTCGTTGTGCCCCTCGGTGGAATGGGCATGGTATCTCCAGCATCCCACTGTCATTATCATCAGAGTCATCGGAGGGTAGAGCAATCTGCTCAACATCAGAATCACTATCATCGTGACACCACTTCCTCCGAGCTGGCACCACATAGTCCTCACGGGCCAGATGCCCGAATAGTCTCCTGCCAAAGGTTTCACCTGCTTCCCCCTGTACACCTTCATCCGGCCTAAGGTGGTATCATCCATCACCTCAAGCACTACTGCATCTTCCTTCTCCTTCAGCAGGGAAGGGAGCTTCTGGTCTATAATCATCTGCATGAATCGGGGGTACATGCAGAAGCCCTCCTTCCCTTCCCCTCAACGTTCTCCACTAAGTAGGAGAAAATCATCCTGGAGAAGCTGAACGGATGGTTCAGCACCAACGCTACATAGGCGTTCTGGATCTGATCTGACAACTCATCAAATCCTCCCTTCCTGGACGCTATGCACTTCAGCAGTACGTGAGCAAGGTACTTGAACTGGGGACACAGGTTGCTCTTGTTGAGCACCCCTGCATTGATGTCCCCAGAGTACTTAGCTCGAGAAAAAACATCCTCTGACAGTAAGGGGGTGTAGTCTAGTAGGACAGTCAGCATCTTCCCCAAATAGCACAATCCTGAGATCTTCCTCTGTGATCTCAATCGTCTCTCCAAAGATAGTACTCCTGATACAGTGAGGCTCAGAATATCGGTCAACTACTGCACCTTCAGAAGGCCTGCTGTATAGAACGATATGGAGTACATGGAGCAGATATAGCATGTGCAATTCTTGATCCTTAGAAAGGTGATAATGCCAGAAAAGTCTGAAGCATTTCTGGATGTCAGATCTAGATGAGCACATATGTTGTGCTTCGTATTTATTGTCCATCGACTTGCCATCTGTTACACAATGAAAGTAAACATTAGTATCCATTGGCTAAGAATGTCTTGAATCACTTGGAATTTAAAACCTTCTTTTCTGTCATGCGAATGAGGTTGTGCGACTGAGATCAAGTCGTGCGCATTAGCAGTGCGACTGAACTCCAGTCATGCGAATAACCCATACGTACGACTGAGTGTGCTACTAGACTCATGCGTATGTAAACTCATGCGGTTACACCAGTCGTGCGACTGAACTCATACGCATGGTTCAGTCGTGCGGTTTAGCTAGTCGTACACATCAGTCGTGCGACTGAGGTTCATCAACCTGTCCATTCGCATGTTGTTCTGACTGTTCAATTCAAATTCAATTTTTACCAATTTGAATTTAGACTTCGTGCTCTGGTTCATTAGACTCGCAATCCATTAGTTAACACCTAACTTCTTTAATTTCATCTGTTTACGTCGTTTAGTTAGGTTATTGAACATAATTGTTATGGTTTTTCTAAGGGTCCGATTGTCCAGATTCTGTAGCATTTGAGTGATACAACAATGGTTCTGCATCGCAAATTACCTGTAAAGTCAATAGAAATCGTCAGTACACAACAAACAATAGTCTTGAAGGTCAAATGGTGATCAAACGAAATTTGGGCAGAGTAACGTTAGTCGTGCGAATTAGGGCAATTTTGGGAGTGGTGAGTCTCTGTGGCCGATTCACCCTCTATTTATACATAGCCTAAATTCAATGTACGACTGGGCTAATACGCACATTTCATTCGGGCGAATGGGCCTCAGTCGTGCGATTAGTTCAGTTGGCCCCCTTCAGTCGTCCGACTGGAGTACATGCGACTTACTCATTTGTTCCCTCTTAAACATCCGACTGGGTCATTTGTATGGGTCATTCAGTTAGTTGGTCCATACTCATGGTCCATTCGTATGGATAGCTCCCATTCGCATGATAAGTCCATACTCATGGTCCATTCGTGCGAATGGGTCATACTTATGGAATTTTTGCATTCTTACCATTTGCCATTTAAACCCCCTTTTTTTAGCTTTAGAATCAACATTATACACATTTGATCGTCTCAGACATGATCCTTTTATCTTTTGAAAACACATGTGGTCATCTCAGACATGACCCTTTTAGGTGAATTAATCCCTTACTGAATTCCAAGATGTAGTCCGACAACAAATAAACTAAAATGACTAAATAAATAGAAAATTAAACTAAAGTAAAAAGTTAAACTTGTTTTTAACTTTTTGTGAGAGGTAAATCCTAAGATAGAAATCTACTCGATTCGTTTCTGGAATAGGCAGCTTCTATTTAGTTTGACCATACCTGGACCAAATCAATTTTGGAATCATACAGCAAGTCAAATCATTTGGGACTTGTTATCAAAACCATTTGATGCTCACTTCTCGGTTTTCATCCAGAGCCGTTAGCAAATTTAGGAAATCATACTGGTACTATTAGATTCCCACATTGATTTGGACTTTCAAGAATTTGTATCCATGATGATTGTCAGTATATTTGTCCTCTTAAATCCATACACAGACTTTTGACACAGATTGGTGATAGTTTAAGGTTTATTATTTCAACCAACAGTTGTGGATCTCACGCTTATATGATAATCAACATTCCTCAGGAGCTTTTGAACGGTCTACGGGCATTTTGACAAGAAGAGACTATTCTTAGATCTTTCAAAGAGAAGCCAATCCTCAGGTCAGTGCCATCGCACAGCAAAGAGGTGGCAAACAACAATGAATTCTAGAATATCTAGGTTATGCTTATCCTCAGGTCAGTGCCATCGCACAGCAGAGAGGCACACAACTATCTTCTTGTTAGAGCATCGTTAATTTCTTTAGCACATAATGCACCAACAGCATAAGTTGTTAGCTTGATAGCATTTGCTTTATTTATTTCGTATTTTCTATTTATGGTCATCCGCACACATTTGTGGCGTTTATATGCTCGTTACCCCTTATTGGAATATTGTTGATTGTGTTAACCAGTGATAAGATGGAAGCCCATAGTCAGTTGAACAACTTAATTTGATCTTGAGATCACCAGTCAGGTCTAATCATCTATTATGTTGAATCTACCGACATATCATCTGTGGTCTAGCAACCTCTAGGTCTTTTCATTATGTTACCTTAGTAGATACCAGTTTTTCTATCATATTCCTTTTATATTGCTCAGACTACACAAACTTGGACTTTGAATTTTGCATCTTTTCTAAATTAAATATTAAAGTCCCTCTTGATTTGTTCCTGTGTACTATCATTTTCCAAAGTATTTGAATCGGTATCATAGATACGATCTACCTTCTGTCAGTTAGCCTCTCCTTCTCCTTCTCTTTTTTAATGTTACTGGTTGACCTATTCTCCCCCTAAAATTCTAAAATCATAACCGATTTACATATTTAGGATTTTAATAGACGGCTAAATAACATGAATTTAATTTAAAACAAAATAGAATAAATAAAGAAATAAAAAAAGAAAATAGACTAAACTGTATCGGACTACACATGATCATCATCAGGAATAACATCACTTTTCTTTTTAACGTTGTTGACCTCTAACAGATATAGAAAACGTGGTTTGTCAAAAGCTTTTGTATAGAGGTCAGCGCGTTGAAAATCCGTATTTATTTTTACCACATCGATTAAATTCTTTTCAAAGCAGTCCCGTATAAAATGATATTTTATAACAATGTGTGGTCTTAGGATGTTGTACTGGATTTTTAGTTACTACAATGCAGCCGAGTTATCAACATAAATAGGAGTAGAAGAGAAATTTAAACCGTAGTCTCGCATTTGCTTGAATCCAAATGATTTGAGAACAGCAACTTGCAGCTGCAACATATTCGGCTTCACAGGTTGACAGCGCAACGAGGACTGCTTCTTACACTGCCAGGTCACTAATCTCCTCCAAATAATTGACACCCTGCTGATGTAGACTTGTAATTCATCTTGCAGCCCTTATAATCCGAGTCACTATACGCCGTGAGCTTAAAGTCATCATCATGAGGATACCACAACCCAAGTGTGGGTGTGCCCTTCAGATAACGAAATATCCGCTTGACCCCGATCAGATGGTTAACCTTTGGCTTAGCCTGATATCTAGAACATAGACATGTAGCATACATGATATCAGGTCTAGAGGCAGTAAGGTACATGAGAGATCTAATCATTCCTCGGTACATTGTTGCATCTACCAGATCTCATTTTCATCAGGTGCTATATATGGTTTATGGCAAGTGGAGTTCCAGCTGCAGAAGCATCTCCATGTCAAACCGACTAAGAATGTCTCCCACATACTTGGTCTGATGTAGAAAAATCCCTTTGGGTGTCTGATCCACCTGTAACCCGAGAAAGAAAGATTTCATTTCCCCATGGCACTCATCTCAAACTCTGCCTTCATTACTACTTCAAATTCTTTGCATAACTCTTCGTTCTTTGAACCAAAGATTATGTCATCGACATAGATCTGTACTAGCAGTAAGTCTCCATCCTTTTCTTTGATAAATAGTGTGTAGTCAATGACTCCCCTGCGAAAGCCGTGTTTCACAAGGTGAGTCGAGAATTTCTCATACCAGGCCCTTGGAGCTTGATGAAGCCTGTATAAGGCCTTGTCAAGTTTGTAAACTTTGTCCCGATGATAAGGATCTTCAAATCCCTCAGGTTGACTGACATAAACTGTCTCTCGAATTTCACTATGAAGGAATGCACTCTTCACATCTAATTGATAGACTTTGATCTTCATATACGATGCATAGGCAAGGAAGATGCGGATGGCTTCCATCCTTGCCACGGGTGCAAACACTTCATTATAATCAATCCCCTCGACTTGTCGAAATCCCTGAACTACCAGTCGAGCTTTGTTCCTGATAATGACACCTTGGTCATCCTTTTTGCATTTCAAGACCCATTTGGTGCCAATGACCTTAGCACCTTGAGGTCTATCTACCAGTGTCCATACACCTAACTTCTTGAATGGAATAAGTTCCTCTTGCATAGCACTCACCCATGCCTCATCATTCAGTGCTTCACTAACATATTTTGGCTCAGACTGTGAGACAAAGCACCGATAAGCACCATCGTGTATGTATCTTTTTCCATTACCGAGGCATAATCAGCTAAGTACAATTGATTCTGGTGTACTCCTGATCTGACATCCCCAATGACATTTCTAGGGGATGATAGACATTTAGACGAGATCCTGGAGTGGTAGAAACAACTACCTCAGAGCCAAGATTATGAACATTTGGTTCTGCATCTGAGGTAGAAGGAGTTTGAGGTTCTGAAGTCGAAGAGGCATCACGTTAGATGTTTGTGGACTTGTAGGAATTGGAACCTGTTGTCCTGATTGTTCTGGTCAATCTCTTTAGCTTCATCTTCTGAGGAGGAGTCATGTCTCTGTTCTATGCTCCCCTGAGTGATGAGATGATTCTCCCTGTGAGCTCGATGATGTTGAATTGAGATATGGTGTATTCAAGATATCATACATCATTTGTGTAGCTAACTTGTCATCGGAAGGAGATATAGGGATGTTGAAGGACTTGAAGAATCCATCATAGTCGAAAAAATAAGCGGGTCCTTTCCAGTAGGTGGTGTGGTATATCTCTGAACATCAACATTACACCACACTTCTACTAAACCAGTTGAGTTGTTGTAAACTCTGTTTGGTATGTTGTATCCTAGGAAGATCCCTTCAGCAGCCTTCTCACTGAATTTCCCTTCTTGAGTCTTTTCAGAAGTGTGCACGGCGCCCCAAATGGTTCGAGATACTCCAGATTAGGTTTACATTGTTGTAGTAACTCGTAACAGGTCTTGCCGTGGCGCTTGACTACCAGAACTCGATTTAATGTATAACATGCATTTGCCACTGCCTCGTTCTAGAATTGGATAGGCAGTTTCGAGTCTGCTAGCATTGTCCGTGCTGTCTCTATCAAGCTTCTATTCTTCCTCTCAGCAACACCATTCATCTGAGGCGTGTAGGGAGAAGTGAACTGGTGCACAATTCCCTTTTCCTTGCAGTAAGAGATTCCATCCACTGATTCTTGAATTCAGTCCCGTTGTTTGAGCGTACCTGTCTCACCTTCAGCTTGTAGAAAGATTTCAGTGTGGTTACTAATTCCTTGAATGACTCAAATGTTTCTGACTTGGACTTCAGAAACATTACCCAAGAGAATCTTGAGTAGTCATTAGTAACCACATAACAGTACAAGTCACCAGCAATGCTCTTTGTACTGACTGGACCAAACAGATCCATGTGAAGAAGTTCAAGAGGAAGCTCGATAGAATGAACTTTCTTTTCCTTATGAGTCTTCTTCGTCTGTTTGCCTTTCTTGCATGCTACACAAAAATCAGGAAGTTGGAAATTTTGACATTAACACCTCTCACTAGATCCTTCTGAATCAAGTGATTCATCTTCCGTTGATTTATGTGTCCCATTCTCCTATGCCAGGAAATGGAGTCCTTCTCGCAGTAGCTTTTGATAGGAAGCACTGAACTTCATGATCCGTTGTAGAAGCCATTGAGAGATCCAAAACATAAAGGTCTTTATATCTTGAACCAGTCATCAAAATTGGTCCTCCGGAATCACATAGTCTTTCTTTAGGACGTAACACTTCTTGTTGTCGAATATGACTTTAAATCCTTTGTCACATATTTGGGAAACAGAAAGTAAGTTGTTTTGAAGTTGTTGAACGTAGTTCACTTTATCAAACTTAACTTTCTGATTTCCAACCTCGCCTTGGGCTGTGATGTAACCTCCTTTGTTCCCAGCAAACGAAACATGCCCTCCTTTAATCTGTCTAACATTTGATAAGAGAGTGTTGTTCCTGTCATGTGCCTGGATGCTCCGCTATCAACAATCCACGTGTTAGTCTCAGAACTGTAGTGAACACCCTGCACAGTCAGTGAAAACATTAGTTCATGTCAGGAACCCAAGCCTTAACTGGCTTGGGTTTCCCTGAGGCATCACATATCACAAACTCAACCCACTGAGCCTTTGAGGTTAAGGATTGATCGTAATTTGGTATGTCCTTATTTTCAGCCACTGAGAAGGTTTTTTCTTTCCATAAACCAGATTTGTGTAAGGCTTGATTGTGATAAATAGACGACTGGTTGATGGATTGAACTTTGGGTTCATTTGCTCTTTTTGGAGGTGTCACAGAGTTCCTCTTAGAAGAGCTAGATGTTGAGGTAGAAAGTTCAACTTTCTTCCTCGGTGTCTGGTAATAAGGATAGTGAGATGCTATGTGACCATACTCTCCACAGTTATAGCAGGATCTGCTTTCAACTTTATGGTTTCTATGTTTTAGTGGAGATGTAGATGTCACACTGTTGACCTTATTATTTTTGGACAGAGACACTTCTTGGTTAGAGGTATGAATGGTTTCACAAACTTAATTGCTTTTCCTGGTTTTACATCTTTGATCTCTTGTTTACCTGGACTGTGACATGATGCACGTGATGATTAGGTTTTATGGTCCTTTGGGTTCTGGTTGGTTTGACTTTGTTTGACCCTGACTTTAATTTTACCCTTTCAAAATCTTTTTCCAGGTTTACACAAGGCATCTTCCTATTGCCTTTGAAATGGCCTCCTTCTTTTTAGAGTCAGATTCAAATGATTGACTTATGGAATCTGGATCACTAACCAGAGGAGTGGACACCACGTGATCCTTGATGGAGTTATTATTAATTTGTTTACATTTGGTGTTCATCAAGGTCTCATGTGGTGGTGGAACCACTTTGTATCCCAGTCCCTCCCCATTATACTCTCTCTCTTACTAAGTGTTGGACGATATGTGATGAGCTTGTCCAACTGTGCAGTTCTGTTTTAAAGAATTGACTTCTACTTCTAAAACTGCCTTTGTTTCTTAGTGTCCTCTAGGGAGTTCAGATAGTACCTAATGTCATTTGCTTGATTAAAAGCAACTACTTCGGTTTCCTTAAGCTGTTTATTCAATAGGTCTATCTTTTCTTTGTAACTATGCTCGTTTTGTTTGAAGACTCTATTAGCTTCTGTGCACAGTTCCAGGTCCTTACTAAGCTATTCTTAGATCTAATAACCTAGAAAATTTTGAATCGATGCTTTCTCTAAATTTATTACATTCTAAGCAAGCATGATTATTAAACAGTTTGTCAGTGGTACTTACCTGGGATGTAGAAGAAGAATCAGCCATGAGAATAGAGTTTGTTGATTTTAGTTCTGGTGATTCTGACGTTGAAGTAGACTTTTCTTCCCCAGGCAGTTGGTTGACAACATTAGCAGTGTCTTCAGAATTTGACATCGCGATCTCTACTGCTATATCTCCTTCACTTGCAGAATCATTATCAATGTCTTCACACTAGCTATATTGGACTCTCCTGGTGAGACGAACCGGAAGCTCCAGTCCTGTTCCTCATCTTCATTTGCAGTCAAAGCTTTGGGGTCCTTGTTTGATGAAGTAGAACTGCTAGATGTGGACTTGTCTTGACAATTGAAGGACGAGAATGGATTCCCGTTTCCAGTCTTCTTAGGCTTCACACATTCTCTTTTGAAATGCCCCTTTTCGCCACAGTTGAAGCAGGTCACCTTGCTCTTGTCAAAGCCAAAAGTAGTGTCCTTAGTAGCAACCAAGTTTTGTGTCCGTCTTCTTCACGAACTTCTTTGCTCTCAGTACAGCACTTTCTAAGGCCCACATAATATCCATCCTTTTCAGTTCAGTCTCATCAACCTGCTCATAGTCCTCATCTGCCAGATGGTAGTTTCAATTTTTCCAGCAACAAGTCCATCATAGGACTGGACCACTGCTGCCAAGAGATCCATGTGCTCTCGAGCTACTTCTACTGTCACGTTACCGAGATACTCAGTCTTCAGTCGTGTAGCATTTTCTTCAAATCCAATATATTGGGTACTAGAAGACCCTGACGTATCTGTTCCTAAAGGAGAGACTTGTGAAGGACCAGATGAATTGACACAAAGGCAGTCTAAAGAGGTGCTCCAGACGTCTTAACTTGAGGAGTGGCATTGTACAAAGCTGGATTCTGAGTATACGAAGACTTCTGAGCTTGATACTTCATCCTTAGTGCTTCTTCTCGCAGCTTTAGTATGAAATCATTGATGTCCAACTTTGATAGCAATCCATTCTGTCTCAGATTTGAAACAAAAGAAGCCCAACTTTCTGGCAACCGTCTGCAAAATTTGACACTTTATCTTCCATGGTAGTTGTGACACCATGTGTGTGCAGCTCGCTCATCAAATGGTAGAATCTATCAATGACATCGTCCAAACTCTCATTTCCCATCGATGAAGAGTTTTCAAATTCTTTCTTCAACTCCTTAGCTTTAATGGCCTTCAATGAAGCATTCCCGTCATATCTTTTCTCCAGCTCATCCCATAACTTCTTGGCTTGCTTGTTCTCTGAGAATTGGTGAAAAATATCCTTAGGGATAGACTGTGTTAGCAATGCATATACTCTCTTTTTAGCATTATATTTAACTTTCTGTGCATCAGTCATTCCTCCTAGAGTAAGTTTCACCCATCGGCTCCCACCGGCATATTGTATCCGTCTCAATAGCTTCCCACATATTTGGATCCACTCCATTGAGATAGATCTCAAAATGTTGTTTCCAGTGGGGAAACTCATCTAATGTTATAAGCTTCGGGGATTTATTATAGTTCCCCACCTCACTCTCCAGTAGCAGTAAGTTCTGAATCCGTGAGTCCTTCCCAGCTGTAAACGCTGACAACTGATCCTCCATCTCGATTAACTTTAAGTCTCTTAAACAATTTGTTAACTAGTGCGAATGGAGCGATGCGAATGGGCTACCCGTGCGAATGAAACTATGTGACTGGTTCAATCGTGTGAGTGAAATTGATGCGTATGAACAATGCGACGGTAGACTTAGTCGTATGAATGAAGATGCGACTGAGTCCAATCGTACGTCTGGGGATGCAAATAAAGTCCAGTCGTGCTATTGGGTCAATCGTGCGACTGAAGCCTGTTGTTTTCGAAAATTTCTAGGTTTAACGTGTTTTGGCCGTAAAAACCCGAATTTTCACCAATCCTAATCGCCTTATGCCGTAGAAACCAAAACTTGATGAGCAGGGGACGTCCAAGACAACTTTTGACACACAAAAAGATTGTGCTTTTAGTGAAAAACACACCCTTTGTATCAAAATTGATTGAATCACACGTAATCAAGAGCCAAAGCTCTGATACCACTTGTTAGGATCTTGTATTTAAATGAAATACAAACTGATTAACGTGTGAACCAAACCAAATAGTACGGAATCCTATTGATTGGCGATCCAATCAGTGAGAACGCACGTAGAGAAACAATGAGGAATTGAATCTAATGTTAAGATCGATTAGGAATCGATCTGTAGCATTCTATGAACTTGGAGTACGAACTTCGAGGCTTCTAGATGACTAGGGTACGTCTGGAGTCAAATAGGAATCAATGGTTACGTTTTTCCACGAATTAGGTGGTATTTATAGGTTAGTATTGCTCAACCGGGCGACTGAACCATTAGCATGGTTCATTCGTGCGATTGAGCCATGCGTTTGATCCATTCGCACGGCTGAATGTTCAGTCGTGCGCCTGAGTCAGTCGCATGAAGTTGTTTAGGCGTATGGACTATTTAGGCGCATGGACACTTAGTCGCATGGCCATTTGGACGCATGACCATTGTTGGGGCGCATGGTCCAGTCGGACGCATGAGAACCTCACTTAACCAAGTTTGAGTGTATTCAATATTATAACATTATGCATAACACTTCAAACAATCACAAACCTATATAATTACGTCAATATGCGTTAATCAACTCATAATGAAATATTAAACATTATAAACACAACCAAACATTCTGTATTTCATTAAGTACCAATAGTACGTAAGTGGAAGACATATTACATTCAGATCAGGATCTAGGTACATATATGTATCAACAAATCGTTCAAGAGGCAAGTTTGGAGGAAATACTCAAAAAAGGATAACCCGACAATCAACAAAAACTTCTTAGGAATGACGCAAGAAAAGAAACCACAAAAGGAGGTTCAACCATAGTGCAATACCTGTTAGAGATATCATCAGGGTAAATGCGCGATGGTAATCTACTATAACTACAAAAGAAGGGGCATATATCCTGAGACTGTAAGAACCCCACTAACCCGAAACCAGTTTGTTATCAATGCGGAAAGGGAGTCATTTTGAAATGAATGTCCACAATCAAAGGGTAAAGCTCCGGGAAATCAAAACAACTCCCGTGGGAGAGCTTTTGTAATGCAAGCTGAAGAAGCCCGACATGAACCTGAAGTGGTAACAGGTACGTTTCGTATTAATGATCAATACGCAATAGTGTTATTTGATACTAAAGCAACCCGTAGTTTCGTTTCAAATACATTAGACCATTGCTTAATCTAAACTCAGAAAAAGTAAAACATAAGTATATGGTAGAATTAGCTGATGGTAAGATAATCGAAGCATGCGAAATAATTCCTAACTGCACATTAACTCTTGATGGTTATTGTTTTAACATAGATATGATTTCTATTGAATTAAGAGGTTTTGATAGAGTTGTGGGAATGGATTGGTTAAGTAAAAATCAGGCTGAAATAGTATGTGGGAAAAAGATGATAAAGATTCTTTTGGCTAAAGAAAATAAAACTCTCTACTTATATGGAGAAAAACCTATATGTCCAGTGAAAACAATTTCCTATAAGAAAGCACAAAGTTGCTTTAGAAAGAATTGTTTAGCCTTTATAGCCCATATAATTGATACAAATCAAGATAAGATAAGTCTAGAAAGCATCCTGATAATCAAAGAATACCCAGATGAGTTACCTGGTCTACCACCCCATCATCAAGTGGAGTTTAAAATAGAACTGGTACCAGGAACAAACCCTATAGCTAAAGCACCATATCGTTTAGCACCAACGGAAATGAAGGAACTTATGAATCAATTACAAGAATTATTGGATAAAAGATTTATACGTCCTAGTGTATCACCTTGGGGAGCACCAGTTCTATTTGTTAAAAAGAAAGATGGAACTTCCCGGATGTGCATTGACTATAGGGAACTCAACAAAGTAACTATAAAAAATAGATAACCCCTACCCAGAATAGATGATCTGTTTGACCAACTGCAAGGGTCTAGCTATTTTTCCAAAATAGATTAAGATCAGGGTATCATTAGCTAAGAGTTCAAGATGAGGACATACCAAAGACTGCATTAGGACTAGATATGGCCATTATGAATTCCTTGTAATGCTATTTGGGTTAACCAATGCTCCTACAGTATTCATGGACCTAATGAATAGGATATGCAAACCTTATTTAGACAATTTTGTCATAGTTTTCATAGATGACATCTTGATCTATTCTAAAAATAAGGAAGATCGTGAAGAACACTTAAGATTAACCTTAGAAATGCTACAACATGAAAAGTATATGCAAAATTCTTAAAATGTGAATTTTAAAAGAGGAAAGTATAATTCTTAGGGCATGTGGTCAATCAAAATGGGATACAAGTTGATCCAGCAAAAATAGAGGTTTTTAAGAAATAGGAGATCCAAAAACCCCAACAGAGGTACGCCAATTCTTAGGTTTGGTAGGATATTATAGAAGATTATCAAGAATAGCTTAACCTCTCACAGAATTAACTCAAAAAGATAAACCTTATATTTGGGAAGAAAAGCAAAAGACTGCATTTGAACTCTTAAAAAGTAAGTTGTGTAGTGCACCTATCTTAGCATTACCCGAAGGGACTGACAACTTCATAGTATATTGTGACGCATCACGTCAAGGATTTGGATGTGTTTTAATACAAAGGAGTAAGGTAATAGCTTATGCCTCCAGACAACTTAGGGGAAGTGAAAAGAATTATACTACTCATGATTTGGAATTAGGAGCAGTAATATTTGCACATAGATCTGGAGACATTATCTGTATGAAAAATGTACAATATACACATATCATAAGAGTTTATAACACATATTTGATTAGAAAATGTTGAATATGAGACAAAGGAGATGGGTAGAATTACTAAGTGATTATGACTGTGAGATCAAATACCATCCAGGAAAAGCAAATGTAGTAGTTGATGCCTTAAGTAGAAAAGAGAGGACAAAACCATTACGAGTGTGTGCCATGAGAATGGAATTATGTTCAGAACTGACAAATCAAATTCAGGAAGCTCAACAAAAAGATAAGTTAACAATAAAAGGGCAAATAAAAGATTTGGAAGAAAATACAAATGGAATTCTAAAATTCAAAAGAAGAACTTAGGTACCAGATGATGTTATACTTAGAAAGATTATCGTACAAGAAGCTCATAAATCAAAGTATTCCATACATCCAGGGAATAACAAGATGTACAAAGACTTGAAGAGCCAATACAGGTGGCAAGGTATAAAGAAATGGGTAAGAGAATTTGTAGAAAAATTTGATACCTACTCCAGAAAAAAAGCTGAATACCAAAAACCCTCAGGATATTTGAAAAAACCAGAAATTCTAAAGTGGAAATGGGATTAGATAACCATGGATTTTGTAACCAAACTACCAAGAACTTCAAGTGGATATGGCACCATTTGGGTTATAGTAGATAGGTTCACCAAATCAGCACATTTCCTACCAATTAGGGAAGATTATAAAATGGAAAAGTTGGAAAAGATTTACATAAAATTATGTCAAGGCATGGAATACCCATTTCAATTATATCAAACAGAGACAGTAGGTTTACATCTAGGTTTTGGCAAACTTTACAAAAAGCTTTAGGAACTCATATACATATGAATATAGCTTACCACCCACAAACAGATGGACAAAGTGAGAAAACTATTCAAACATTAGAAGACATGTTATGGGCTTGTGTGCTGGACTTTGATGGTAGTTGGGATATGCACCTACCCTTAATAGAATTTTCTTACAATAATAGTTACCATGAAAGTATTAGAACAACCCCATTTAAAGTCTTGCATGGAAGAAAATGTAGGTCACCCTTGTGTTGGAATGAAATAGGAGACAGACAACTTACAGGTCCTGAACTGATACAGGAAACATCAGATAAGAACCTTGAAATTAAAAATAAACTAAAAGCCGCCAGGGATCGACAGAAAAGTTATGTCGATAAAAGAAGAAAGCCATTGGAATTTCAAATTGGAAACAAGGTCTATTTAAAAGTATCACCTATAAAAGGGATCGTTCGACTCGGAAGAAGGAGTAAGTTAAACCCTAGGTATGTTGGCCTATTTGGAATCACTGCTAAAATTGGCTCTGTAGCATATAAGTTAGACCTACCCCAAGAATTAAGTGGAATACACAACATTTTTCATGTATCCAACTTAAAGAAATGTCTGGAAGATGAGACATTAAAAGTTCCAATTCGGGAAATAAAGGTAGCAAGAAGCTTCATTTTATGGAAGAACCATTAGCCACTATAGATAAAGAAGTAAAAAGGTTAAGAAGAAATAAGATTCCCATAGTCAAGGTTAAGTGGAATGTTAAAAGAGGTCCAGAGTTTACTTGGGATAGAGAAGATGAAATTAAAAGGAAGTATCTCCACTTATTTGAAGTCGGTAACCAGATAATTTCTCAACTCTAGACATTACACTCCAATAAATTTCAGGACGAAATTATTTTTACGGGGGGAGAATGTGACAACCCTAAAAATAAGGTTAGACAAATTAATAAATAAATAAGATTCTCATACGTGTTACCCATTATTTGAGTTACCCTTCATAAATTCTATGTGTTCTAATATATATGTGGTACGTATGCATGCTTGCATGCATGCTTAATTTTTACGTGTGCATGTATTCAAATACAAAACTTCTCGATATCAAACACTTATATGATCAAAGCACATCAACATTGTGATATCAAAGATACAACAAACAATCTTTGGTACAACTCAACCACAACACCATAATATATCAAAAGAACTTGACATCAAAATGAAACTAAGTAAATCTTAAACACCAAAACCCTAACCCAAACTTAAGTCTCGATTCATTAGAGTAATAAACCACCTGAATTAAAACCTTAACCCTAATGAATAATACTAATAAGCTAAGTCACACCTCACCATGCCACCTAGCCATTGCAACACCAAGCATGTTCCTTTGCATGACACCTAAACCTCTAAGCCAAGCATAATCATCACCCTAAAACTAGGTATCATAATGTCCTTCAATATGGCCATCAGCCGAAGGTCCATATAAACCACCATCGGCCACTTCACAAACCACACACCATCCAAACCACATCTCAACTGTTTATTAAAACTCTCGGTCACCACCATACCACCACCTTCACATCTTCAAGAGCATACCATCACTCTCTCTACTCTCGGTGATCGCTACAAACCATCACCACTTCCTCACCTCTCGCCTCACACACCACACCCTCTACTCTCTCGGTTCTCCCAATCAAACACATACCAACCGTGACCTTGAATGCTCAACATCTCTTGCATCGGTTTGAAGGAAGATCAAGATCTTGGAGCTCAAAACAACCACTTAAGTCGGTTCATCCAGGAAAGAAGATATCATCAACATCTTCCCACCCTCTCCTTCTGTCAAAATCAAGGTTTCATTCTTTAAACCATAACTAACTAAGATTATAAGATATATATGTGTTCAAACAACACATATAATCAACCCTTGTGATTAAAACATGAAAAGTTCTTCATTAAACTCTACAACTATTTTATTTTGATCAATAACCAATGAGAAAAGTTTAAGAATCTGAGAAATATAATAAACTATAAAATCAAACAAAAAGATTATAAATAAAAGGTTGAAAATATGTGCAATCTTGTTAAATTTGGTTAATTATATAAATGACTATAATTATGAGAACAAACATTATAAAAATTTTTAGAATATTAGGAAATAATGTTTTGCAAATTTTGGTACCATTACTATAGGTAAAATAATTTATATGAATTGTTTATATAATTAAAAGAAAATAATCAACTTGAAGAGCTGAACCTGTTGAAAAACTAGAAAAATTATATAATTAATCTTACATATTATAGAACATATATATCGATTTTTAGAACCTAACTTGAAGTTATGTATAAGTTACAAATTTTAGAAGCATCTGCAATACAAAAATCGGAAAAAATACTTAAACTATAAAATAAATCATGAAACAATTATACGAAGTATAATAATTAAATTAGAACTATTTGTATGAAATTTGGAATTGTTAGATATATTCTACTATTTTTACCGAATATTGCTCGAATAATAAAAATTATGAAAATAGGTTTTGTTATGATTTAGAACTTGAGAAAATTTTGAGGAAGTATACATTTTGATATATTATATATATATATATATATATATATATATATATATATATTGACAAAATTTGGTAAATTTTAGGGACCCGTAGGTGTTTTTACTAATTTATGCAAATATTATAAAAATTCCAGAAAATAAACTAAAAATAATTGACATATGAAACTTTAATATGACATCTTAAATTTTTGTATGAATTTTCTATAAATTGTTTATGACAAATGAACTATTATAATTTCTGTAATGATATTTATAAACTGAGGTGCTAAATTTTTTGAAGAAAAGGTTATTTTCTAAACTGTAAATATTTTGTTTATAGGTAATCCATTGAAGTAAAAAGGTGAGACTCATAGCCTCATTTTTTGTATTTATAAATTTTTTTTGGGGGAAAGCATACTGTGTTAAGAATTGATGCATACATATAAGATTTTTGTGTTTTACTATCGTTATGATACAACTATTAATTCGGATGTGGAACCGTCTGATAATAGGTAGCGCTACTTAGGAAATTATTTTCCCTGCACCAACATGATAAGTGTTGTGATGCTATATTATCTGATTTGTGATTTATATCATGACATTTATAAATCAATTGTTATAAGCAGATTTGGTTGTAATTATGTTGCATCAATATATATGTTCTGATATAATATTAAACCTATGATCTCACCAACCTTTTATTGATTATTTTGAATATGTTTTTTCAGGAAATCATTATGTCTAACAGCATAATGTTCTCTTTTGATGTGTATAACGGCCGAGGAGAAATAATGAGGAAAGTTTGTATGAATATGACAGTTAACCTCTATGATCTCAGTGTATCGATGGACGCTCATTTCCATCGTCTCTGAAGATGTAGCTGTTAGATTTTATGTTTGTAATAGGGTTATATTATGTCAAATTTTGACTACTCATGATATAATGTAATCTTAACTTTTAATTATCTATAATTATATGATGTGGTATGTTATGATATGTTAGATTATTTATTCTTTTTGATCAATGTGTTTTGAACAAACAAGTCACATCTAACGCATTTCACGCTTTCGCTGAGATGTGACATTTAGTCATAGTGGTTTACCAAATGTTGTCATTTCCATCCACTCCACTAACTCCGTTAACTTCTCCGTTAAATATGAGTGTATTTTAGTCTTTTTAACACCCTAATTGTCCAATTAATCAATAAAATATTAAATTAAAACTAAAAGAAAAATATAAGCAACTAGTAAGACCAGACACTTTAGTTTAAAAGTTTTGATTAACGCTAACTAGTTTAGAAACTCGTCTAAACGTCTACTACACGTGTTGTATGAAAAAATAAATAATAGTTATTTAGTACTATTAAAAATTAAAAAATAAATTTGGAGATAAAATATGCTTAAAGTTACATATAATTAGTCATTAAGTAATTAAAAAATAACAATAATTTTTAAACTTTCGTCTTTGAAAAAGTTTTGCTTTTAAAAAATATTGATTATTTAACTCTCCAAAAAATTATTAAAATGTTTGTATTAAAAAACTCAATTTAGTTTTTATGATACGACTTAAACCTAATAAAAATTATTAACAAAACATTTTAAAAACTAAATTATATGAAATATAAAGTTTTTAAGACAAACATTATAATATTTTTTAGAGATTTAAAAAGGCAATATTTTTTAAAAGCAAAACTTCTTTAAAGACAAAATTTTGAAAATTAGTGTTATTGTTTAATTACTTAATGGTTAGTTATATGTAACTGTAAGCATATTTTATCTCAGAAAATATTTTTTAATTTTTAATATTACTAAATAATTATTATTTAATTTTTTTCATAGAACATATGTAGTAGACGGGTTTCTAAACTGGTTAGCGTTAATCAGAACTTTTAAATCAAAGCATCTGGTCTCATTAGTTAATTCATATTTTTCTTTTTAGTTTTAGTTGAATATTTTATTGATTGACTTCGTTTTAATTGAATAATTAGGATGTTAAAAAGATTAAAATACATTCATATTTAAGGAAGAACTAAGGGAGTTAGGGTAGTGGATGGAAATGAAAACATTTGGTAAATTACAGTGATTAAAATGACAAAAAAAATTTTGAATTGAAATAACAAATTTAATAAAACATTAGAAATAAAAATAACATTCTACTCTATTGTAAATTTTATTTGTACACATCATTACAAATGGACACATATCGCCAAACGTTCAATTAAGACTTTTTAAATGAAATTTTCCATTTACAAACAACTATAATTTTTTCTAAACACATATATAAACTATATTCAAAGACGTGTGTTTTGTCATATCTTCTTACTACTCTAATAAAAGGGTAAATGTGGGTGACACGTGTCAGCACCACAATCATTCTCAACAAAAGTTTCCCGCATTTCTCTCCTATTAAATAATTACCTTAATTACTAATCATATTATTTTAATACTTTTTAATCTTATCTTATCTTACTACTCTAATAAAAGAGTAAATGTGGATTACACGTATCAGCACCACAATCATTCTCAACAAAAGTTTACCACATTTCTCTCCTATTAAATAATTACCTTAATTACCAATAATATTATTTTAATACTTTTTAATATCTAATAAATTAAGAAAAAAATATATTTATTAAGGTTATTTCTAAATAAATTGATACTTTTAAAAAGTTAATTTTTTAAAACAAAAATAATCAAATTTGAGAGTTATAATAAGAAAATTTTTAAAAATAACATTTTTATACGGTTGGTTTTGGAACAAAATGTTTATTTTTTCAACAAAAAATTTAAAACAAATTTTTAAAAAGTTGATATCATTGTTTTATCATTTATACTCATTTCTCATACGTAATTTCAGTCATATCATATCTTAAAATATCATTTTATAATTAATAAATTGATTATAGTAATATTTTATGTATTCAACCCGTGTAATACACGGGTTTACTAAAGCTAGTATACGGTATATTTCGACGTATTCGTTTGCATTTTTCATTTGTTATATTAACAATTATGTCAAGTCACTTTTATTAATGACAACAAAAAGGAACCAGTTGTTAACTATTTATTAATGGCAGCAAAATATGATTTGCAATTGACTTGTTAACACGTTGGGTTCTAGAAAGTGAGTATTCATTGAAATCGTTGTCTGACCAATACATCACATTCGGGTTTAAAACAGGTTACGTTATTAATCTAGAAATTAAAAATAGTGAAAATTATATCTTTTATTATGTAATTAGATAAACTTAATTAATATGATTAGTACATAGTTTCGTACTCAGAGTAATTGATCTTATAGTATGATACACAAGTTGAGAACTATAAGAACTTATTAACACTTGG
Organism: Flaveria trinervia; assembly: GCA_025506515.1. NCBI lineage: Eukaryota > Viridiplantae > Streptophyta > Magnoliopsida > Asterales > Asteraceae > Flaveria > Flaveria trinervia. The sequence goes on along the minus strand of CM046456.1, from coordinate 16,111,623 downwards.
CATGAAGTGTTTCAATAGTAATTTTCTAATTAGTTAACTTTTTCAAATAACATGAATGAAAATTAGAATATTGTTTTATGTCTCTTACAACTATGCACATTATCTAATTTTGAAAAAACTAGTGAAAATACTGCTTTAAACAAGAATATATAGACACACACTAGGTTAAAACTCCGTATATTACACGGGTTAAATAAATAAAATATTAAAAAAATTATAATAAAAATTAATCAATTATAAAACGATCTTTTGATGTAAGATGTTATTGACATTACGTATGCGTGATAAAAAAACGCTATCATCTTTTAAACTTTTGTTAATTTTTTTTGTTTTTCTAAAAAAAAGGTTTTTGAAACAAACTGTTTCAAAATAAACCATTTTTAAAAAAAGTATCATTTTTAATAATTTTTTATTATAACTTTGAAATTTAATTATTTTGTTCATAAGAATTTTATTTTTAAAAGTCACAGGTTTTAAAATATATTATGTTTTTTGAAAGTTTTATATTTTTAATTTTTTATGTTTATAAAAAAATTATTTCTTTACAAATTGCATTTGTAGAAAAAACTTTTATTAATTAAATAAAAAATTGATTTTAATATAAAAAGAAATAAATAATATCATTTGTAATTAATGTGATTTTTATTAAGAGAGAGAAGCGGAAAAATAAAATTTCGGGGCTCTAGAATTGTGACAAGTGGCATACAAAAACATTCTATTATTAGTATTGATATATATATATATGTGTGTGTGTGTATATAACCTATAATAAAAGAAGGTTTTCTTAAGACACATGTTATCATTCTAGCATATCAAAAAATATTTTCTCGTATCTCTCTCACAATAAATACAAAAAATATAAAAATAATTAATTTAACTTTCTTTTTAACTAAAATATGTTAAAAGAAATATATTTATATTTGTGTTTCTTGTCTCTCATATTAAATGATAATTATTATAAACAAGTAAATTAAACTATTAAACATCTAAAATATAAATGTTTTTATTTTAATATTTTATTAATACATATTAAATATAGAGTATTATTTTTAATTCATTATGTATTATAACTTTTAAATATTCATTATATTTTTATTTCATTGATAGATAATAACATCTAGAAAATAAAATATTTATAAAACTAATGATTTTAATATGTTTATTTATTCTATCCATGTAATACATGGGCTTAACCTATTGTGTGTGTGTGTGTGTGTGTGTGTGTATATATATATATATATATATATATATATATATTATATATATATATATATATAATATATATATATGTATGTATGTATATGTATGTATATATATATGTGTATATATATATATATGTATGTATGTATATGTATGTATATATATATATGTGTATATATATGTAATATTTGTATATGTGTTATGTAGTTAATGTACTTTGTATTTATGTTCTACTATGTGAAAGTTTACAACAAATCAAACAATATCCAAAATCTAACTAAATATATGAGATATCGATATCAAAATAAAAGATTTTAAGATGAACTTGAAAGGAGAAAGGATAAAAGGTTGCCCACATAGAAGCTAGCCGCTGGTAAAACTTAAAACGACCATTCTAATGAGATTATGTACTACTCGTGGGTTGCAATCGAAATTCTAGTTGCCAATTATTGGTTTCTAAACATTTTTCAAACAGAAGTCATAAAGTAAAATGATAGCACATAATCACACCAAATTAATAGAAACAAGCAACATAGAGTTCTTTCATAGATAACCACATCAGATCAAGAGAAACGAGCAATATAGAAACCTCTAGAAACTAGAGAGGAGAGCTCTTTGATTCGTTCCACACCACATCGATCCTTTCTCGCAACTCCGAATACATCAAGTTTTGCAATGAAGAACAAAACCGAAGATACTACCACTGAATCTTGACGAGTATGAATGATAAAAATCTTCATTGTATTGTGTAATTCTTGTATATTACATTGGAAGGAAGAAGGTAAACTTATACAAGATTCAAAGACAAGAAAAGGAAACATAATAAAAACTTTGGTTGCGAAGTTGGCTAGCGATGAGCCGGCGAATCCTCTAATTTGGGAGATGATGTTGCACACCTTTACTGATCCCGTAATCTCCAAAATAGCCTTTTATTTTCTAACACTCCCCCTCAAGTTGAATAGTGGGATCTCCAAAATTCAACTTGTCCAAACAATTGTTTAGAATTCTGCTTCCGATGGCTTTAGTTAAGATGTCTGCTAATTGATCTTCAGATCGAACAGGTGGTAGTTCAATGATACTTGCTTCAAGTTTCTCTTTGATGAAATGTCTGTCCACTTCTATGTGTTTTGTATGATCATGTTGAACGGGATTTTTCGAGATTTGAATTGCAGCTTCATTGTCACACATTATCTTGCTTGTTTCTTTCGGAGGGAACCCAATTTCAGTTAGAAGTTTTCATATCCATAAGACCTCTGCCAATCCCCTTGCTATTCCTCTGAATTCGGCTTCAGCACTCGAGAGAGCGACAACCTTTTGCTTCTTGCTTCTCCACGTCACAAGATTACTAGAAACTAAAGTAAAGTAACCTGATGTGGATCTCTAATTTCTTTTATCTCCTGCCCAATCTGCATTAGTGAACACTTGAGTCTTTAAATGGCCATTTGGCTTGAACAGTACTTGTAAGGCCCCGTTCCCGGGACGCCTACAGTTGGTCATTCATCGCACATAAAATATATAATTTCATATAACTTCCATAAAACATCGCAGCGGAAATGACAAAATAGACATCTCGTTTCATTATAAAAAATTTTGCAAAATAATACATCATGATTCAATTTCAAAACCCCAGTTGCATTACATCACAAACGTATTATAAATATGGATGCCATTCCAAAAGAGCTGAGTAGCCGCCTTGTGCCATCCTCAGTAACTATTACCTGCCAACTGGAAACACATCAAAGTCAGCGTTGCTGAGTGAGTTTTAGTTTTATAAGTAAAACATACTTTTATCTTGTTAAAACCATACTTTACGTTCATGCAATCATACACCATACATACACACAGATAACATCATTATTATCTTCATCATCTATACGTTAACTTTCATTCTTTCATACATTCTTACTTTCATTCGTTCATTCGTTACTTCCAGTGACATGTACATTACCCCGAACATTGTGCACGAAGCGGGTAACTAGGCCTGAGGTCTTTCGTAGACCTCGAACATTAGGCACGGAGCTGACTCCAGTACCTAGGGCAAGTACATTCACCATTTATCTTTTCTCTTCCATTCCGGATCAATGCCATATGCTATACCCCGAACATTGTGCACGAAGCGGGTAACTGAGCCTGAGGTCTTTCATAGACCTCGAACATTATGCACGAAGCTGACTCTAGCACCTAGGCAAGTGGCAAGGATCCCATTCATATGGTCAATCACACATATTGGACCCCCAGTGTGCATCCTTCGGGGTAGCTAACCCGCACACCGTTGAGCTAACACCTTCATCGGGTATGCACCTCCATACATTTGCTTGCAAGCCTTCTTACATTCATTTATTCATTAATGCATGCATTCATTCATCATGTTCCTCTTTCATTATCTTTCGCTTTACATAATACTTTCGGTTCATTCATTAACATAACACGCAAAGCCACAGAAAGATAAACATACATCATAATAAGGAACATAACATACACAAGCATCAACACATACAGGGCAACATCATACATATATAACATGCACAATCATGCAACATCATCATCGTCATGCCCAACATGCTCTCTAAGGCCTCAATCGTCATCTTTTGCGTCAAAACTTACATCTGCAATTTCCCCCGAAAGTCATAAGTCAAACTACACTTCCCTTTGGGTGCAACAACCCTATTCGGGCGTATAGACACCCTTCAGTCGCATGGCCTCCATGAGACTAAGCATCATGCGAATGAACCAATGTGGATGAACACTCATGCGAATGAACACCCAATCGTGCAAATGAACCCTCAGTCGTGCGAATAGACTAATGCGAATTAACACTTATGTGACTAGGCTCCCCAATCATGCAAATGAACTCTCAGTCGTGCGAATGGACCCCAATCGCTACTCATTCGGCCGTAAGGCCTCCATTCGGTCGCCTAGCCCTAGCTGATGCAGAATGCAGTTCATCCTGAACACAATCTGCCATTTTCGACCTCCAAGCTCATCTAAACCCATTTTAAGCCCAAATCGACCATCCTAAACCTTAGGGATGCATACCACAACACCATTCAAGCACGCACAAGCCTGAAAACCAACTTTCAACGCATCATACACACATACGCATAAAAATGGGTTTGTACCCAAAAACTCAAAAAAGGGTTTTCAGATGTGTTCCAGCCCCAAAATCATTCAAAAACGTGTAAAAGAGGGGTCCTAGAACTCACACAAATGACACCGAGAAGTAGAGCTTCGATTTGACTCGCTTCTCAATGATTTTGCCCGCTTGAACCTACTCGAACCAACCTTTTCTCTCTTTTCTCCCTTCTTTCTCTTCTCTCTTTCTTTATGGCTGAAATGTGTGAGTGTGGGGAGAGTATGCTGCCCTCTCCCTACAAATATCACCACATTCCAACTTTCCTTCGTTGGCGAGTTTGGTCCCTCGACTTTGGACTTTATTTCTTTTCTTTCTTTTTCGACCTCAAAATAGATAAATAACCGAGTGTTACAAGTCCACCCCCCTTAAATAGGTTTCGTCCCTAAAACCTGTTATTCCTCGAACAAGTGTGGGTAATGCTGTCTCATTTCTTCCTTAGTCTCCCACGTTAACTCAGATCCCTTCCTGTGCTTCCACTGTACACGCACAAGAGGAACCACTTTATTTCTCAGCCTTTTCTCTTTTCGATCGATGATTGCCACTAGTTGCTACACATAATTGAGCCGTTCGTCAACTTCGATATCTTCCAATGGGACAGTAATATCTTCATCTGCCAAGCACTTTCTCAGATGAGATACATAGAATGTCGGGTGAATTCCACTTAACTCATCTGGTAACTCCAATCTATAGGCCATCTCTCCAACTCGAGCAATGATTCGGAAAGGGCCTATGTATCTCGGGCTTAACTTGCCCCGCTTTCAGAAACGAATGATGCCTTTCCAAGGTGAGACCTTCAACATAACCTGGTCACACACCTGGAATTCAATTGGTCTGCGTCGTTTATCGGCATACGACTTCTGTCTATCTTTGGCTGCCTTCATGAAGGCTTTGATCTTCTCAAGCTTCTCAGTCATAGCCTTAATTACCTCGATGCTCCCCAATTCCTTCTGACCAATCTCACCCCAACAAACGGGTGTTCTGCATCTCCTACCATATAGCATCTCATAAGGTGGCATACCAATGCTCGCATGATAGCTGTTGTTGTATGAGAATTCGGCTAACGTTAAGTGGTCACCCCAACATCCCCCAAAATCAATCACACATGCCCGAAGCATGTCTTCCAATGTCTGAATGGTCCTTTCTGACTGACCATCAGTTTGGGGATGATAAGTCGTGCTAATATGTAACCTCGTTCCGATGGCTTCGTGGAATTTTTTCCAGAATTTGGATGTAAACCGGGTGTCACGATCAGACACAATGGACACCGACACACCATGACGAGTTACAATTTCCTTGATGAACAGATCAGTCAACCTCTCAGATGAATATGTCTCGTGGATCGGTAGGAAGTGAGCACTCTTCGTCAAGCGGTCAACAATCACCCATATGGCATCATACCCTTTCGGAGTACGTGGCAGCTTCGTAATGAAATCCATGGTGATGTGCTCCCACTTCCATTCCAGTATATCCAAAGGTTGGATCTTCCCATACGGAGTTTGATGCTCGGCCTTCACCTGTAGACAAGTAAGGCATTTACTCACATACTCCACTACGTCACGTTTCATACCCAGCCACCAATAATCTTTCTTCATGTCCTGATACATCTTTATGGCACCTGGATGAATGGAGTATCGAGTCTTGTGAGCTTCATCCATTATCCGCATGCATAGATCCCCAAAACGAGGAATCCACACTCGCCCAAATCGGGTTTTAACACCAAGTGTGTTTTCACCCAATCCCCAACCAGACCTCTCATCCTCTCAGAGTTAAGATGAACTTCTTTTAGTTTCTTATCTTGAAACTCTTTGACTTGCTTCATCACATCAGAGGTCATGATCAGCTGATATGCTTTCACCCGAATCGGTTCGGCCTCTCTTTTTGGCTAAGGGCATCAGACACCACGTTGGCTTTGCCCGGATGGTAATGGATCTCACAATCATAATCTTTTATAAGCTCCAACCTTCGTCTCTACCTCATATTTAGATCCTTTTGCTCAAAGAAGTACATTAAGCTCTTGTGGTCGGTGAAGATCGTGCACTTCGTTCCGTACAAATAGTGCCTCCAAATCTTTAGTGCAAAGACCATGGTTGCTAGCTCCAAGTCATGAGTAGGATAATTGACCTCATGAACCTTCAACTACCGGGATGCATAAGCTATAACTTTCCCTCTTTGCATTAACACGAACCCCAACCCTACGTAGGAAGCATCAGAATAAACCACTAGATCTTCACTTCCATCGGGTAATGCAGGATAGGAGCTTGAGTCAACCTCGCCTTTAGTTCTTCAAATGCCTTCTCTTGAGCTTGACCCCATACAAATTTCACATCTTTTTGGGTCAACTTGGTTAGTGGAGAAGCAATCTTAGAAAAGTCTTGGATAAACCTTCTATAATAGCCCGCCAAACCCAAGAAGCTACGAATCTCGGATGGCGTCTTAGGAGACTTCCATTGCATCACTGCCTCCACCTTAGCCGGGTCCACCATAATCCCGTCGGGATTCACCACATGACCCAAGAACTGAACTTCATGCAACCAGAATGCACACTTGGAGAACTTGGCGTACAACTTCTCCTTCTTAGCGTCTCCAAAACCTCCCGAACGTGACCGGCATGCTCTATCTTGCTCTTCGAATAAATCAGGATATCATCAATAAACACAATCACTGATTTATCCAACATCGACCGACACACACGGTTCATCAGATCCATAAAAGCAGCTGGCGCATTAGTCAAACCGAAAGACATGACAAGAAACTCGTAGTGACCGTAGCGAATGCGAAAAGCTGTTTTAGGGATATCCTGCTCCTTCACCTTCAACTGATGGTAACCAGATCGAAGGTCTATTCTTGAAAACCAACTGGCACCCTGAAGCTGATCGAACAGATCATCTATTCTCGGTAAGGGGTATCGGTTCTTCACCATCAACTTGTTCAGCTCTCTATAGTCAATGCACATCCTCATGCTACCGTCTTTCTTCTTCACAAACAGGACCGGAGCACCCCCAAGGAGAGATACTCGGTCTGATGAACCCCTTATCCAGCAGCTCTTGCAACTGCTCTATCAACTCCTTCATCTCAGTCGGAGCCAACCGATATGGTGCTTTGGCAACAAGTTGGGCACCCGGTATCAAATCAATCTAAAACTCAATTTCTCTGTCAGGTGGCACTCCTGATAAGTCTTCCGAAACAAGTCTGGGAAATCACACATAACCGGTACATCAGATAGTTGTTGTGTTGGTGTATCCACATCCTTTACATAGGCCAAATAGGCGTTACATCCATGCCTCATACACTTTCCCGCCACTGCCATTGAGATCACTTTCGGGATCGTCGTGACCCGATCTCCATAGATAGTTACCGAACTCCCGTCAGGCGCTGTCAGAAAAATCATCTTCTTGCGACACATAGTGTTCGACTCAAAGTCTACTAACCAATCCATCCCAAGAACCAAATCGAAACCACCTAAGGTCATCACGAAGGGTCTAACCGGAAATTTATGACCTTCTAGTTCCACGCCACAACCCTCTATCACCTCAGAAATCCTGGTACACTTACCTATGGCCGTTTCTACATCAAAGGGCGCATCAACACGTCTACTACTAACAGGCAGCTTAGCACAGAAAACAGCAGAAATAAAACTTTTACTGGCTCCAGAATCAAATAACACCGAAGCTAAAGTTTGGTTTACTAGAAATGTACCCGACATAACATCAGGGTCCGTCCTAGCTTCCTCCTGTGTCATAGTGAATGCCCTGGTGCTCGCCCTTGGTCCTTCACTCCCCTTCTTCTTCGCCCCGGAACCCTCAGCCCTTGGCTTCTTACAATCTTTACCATGTGACCACTTTCTCCACAGTTGAAACACCTCACACCCCTGCAATCTCTAGCCATATGACTAGGCTTCCCACATTTGAAACAAACATTCAACCCCCATCTACACTCACCATCCTGCTCCTTCCCACACTTGCCACACTTTTTCGATCCCATACCCGGTGTGGCTACACGGCGGTCATCCACCCGTGCCTTCTTGTTACTCGTCGAGGCACCACCCCGACCAAACCTCATCCCATTCCAATTTCTATCACCTCCACCCTTCTGACTACCTTCATCCACCACCACCACAATCAATCCTCTCATCATACAATCTCCCTGCTAAATCCACCGCTGACCTAAACGTGCTCGGTCGGGCGGTGATCATGTGCCTGCGAATGTCCGCTGGCAAACCCTGGATGTACCTTTTAATCTCCGTGACAGAGGCGTCACTTGATCCGGCACCAGACGTGCCATTTCATTGAACTTTGTGGTGTACTCTTGATATGTCATCGTTCCCGCCTCTAATTGCAAAAACTCGCTCTCAACCTTGTCCATTTCCCGGTGAGGACAAAACTCCTCAATCACCAACTTTTTCAGTTCGGACAATCTCATTCTTCCAATGGCCCTACTGCCCTCAGCTTGGACAATATTGTCCCACCAACATAGAGCTAAGTCCACAAAAGAGTGGGTAGCGAACTTCACCTTTTGTGTCTTCTCGGCACTCGCTGATATCGAGTACAGCCTCCATTTCCCTCGCCCCGGTGAGCGGTAGCAACAGTGCCGTTACTGCCAAAAGTAGGGGGCTTGCATCTCATAAATGCCCCATAGTTACAGCCTCATTCCACCTCCGGCGCAGGCTCTTCTTCCTCCTCTTCTTCTTCGTCGTCAGACAAAACCATCTCTGCCTCGGGCTGTCTCCTTTCGCCCGTAGGTCTACTTCTTTCCTTCCTCCCTCCTTCCCGTACCGCCTTGATAACTTTAGTCACTACAGACGGTAAGATCGTCTGCATGACTTGATGAACTTCCTCAACAACAGCCTCCTTCACTAAGGCTCTCAGATTGGTGCTCTCGTCGCCACCCTCCGATGAGGGGTCTCTGGTTCTTCAGGAACCACTTTTTCCATTCTGGGTCTTCCTCTCTTGGGTTGCGGCTCAGCACCAAGCCCAACACGACCACCTCCATGAGAGGCTTTCTAAGATCTACCACCGGCCATCACACGCACACTGAAAGATTCAAACACCAACACGGTCATTCAAGGGAACAGCTCAGTTTATGTCAAGTATAGTAAGTCCCTAATTATAGTGGCCAGTTGTGATTAGCCACTTACTTTACTCTTCACACCCCGAGCATTACCTATCCTGACTACATCAGTATTTAAATCCACAAACAACACATAACCACATCACATGCGCACATAAAACCGGTTAACTTTACGAAAATACCTGATGGCACGCAGCTACTCAGATTGGCATCCCATTCCCTTTCCATCCCATTCTCAGTTTAAGTTAAGGTTTATTTTGAAAATTTACCCATTTCACTTAAACTTTGGCTCTGATACCAACTTGTAAGGCCTCGTTCCCGGGACGCCTACAGTTGGTCATTCATCGCACTAAAATATATAATTTCATATAACTTCCATAAAACATCGCAGAGGAAATGACAAAATAGACATCTCGTTTCATTATAAAAACTTTTTCAAAATAATACATCATGATTCAATTTCAAAAACCAGTTGCATTACATCACAAAAGTATTATAAATATGGATGCCATCCTAAAAGAGCTGAGTAGCCGTCTCATGCCATCCTCAACAACTATTACCTGCCAACTGGAAACACATCAAAGTCAACGTTGCTGAGTGAGTTCTAGTTTTATAAATAAAACATACTTTTCTCTTGTTAAAACCATACTTTACATTCATGCGATCATACACCATACATACACATAGATAACATCATTATTATCTTCATCATCTATACGTTAACTTTCATTCTTTCAAACATTCTTACTTTCATTCGTTCATTCATTACTTCCAGTGACATGTACATTACCCCGAACATTGTGCACGAAGCGGGTAACTAGGCCTGAGGTCTTTTGTAGACCTCGAACATTGGGCACGGAGCGGACTCCAGTACCTAGGGCAAGTACATTCACCATTTATCTTTTCTCTTCCATTCTAGATCAATGCAATATGCTATACCCCGAACATTGTGCACGAAGTGGGTAACTGAGCCTGAGGTCTTTCATAGACCTCGAACATTATGCACGAAGCTAACTCTAGCACCTAGGGCAAGCGGCAAGGATCCCATTCACATGGTCAATCACAAATATTGGACTCCAGTGTGCATCCTCGGGGTAGCTAACCTGCACACCGTTGAGCTAACACCTTCATCGGGTGTGTACCTTCATCGGGTGTGCACCTCTATACATTTGCTTGCAAGCCTTCTTACATTCATTTGTTCATTAATGCATGCTTTCATTCATCATGTTCCTCTTTCATTATATTTCCCTTTACGTTACATGATACTTTCGGTTCATTCATTAACATAACACGCAAAGCCACAGAAAGATAAACATACATCATAATAAGGAACATAACATACACAGGAATCAACATCATACAAGGCAACATGATACATACATAACATGCATAATCATGCAACATCATCATCATGCCCAACATGCTCTTTAAGGCCTCAATCGTCATCTTACATGAACTTACGAGAATCTTTGCGTCAAAACTTACATCTGCATTTTCCCCCGAAAGTCATAAGTCAAAATACACTTTCCTTCGGGTGCAACAGCCCTATTCAGGCGTATGGACACCCTTCAGTCACATGGCCTCCATGCGACTGAGCATCATGCCAATGAACCAATGCGGATGAACACTCATGCGAATGAACACCCAATCGTGCGAATGAACCCTCAGTCGTGCGAATGGACTAATACGGATGAACACTTATGTGACAGGGCTCCCCAATTGTGTGAATGAACTCTCAGTCATGCGAATGGACCCCAATCACTCCTCATTAGGCCGTATTGCCTCCATTCGGTCGCCTAGCCCTAGCTGATGTAGAATGCAGTTTATCCCGAACGCAATCTGCCATTTTGACCTCCAAGCTTATCTAAACCCATTCTAAGCCCAAATCAACCATCCTAAACCTTAGGTATGCATACCACAACACCATTCAAGCACGCACAAACCCGAAAACCAACTTTAAACGCATCATACACATACACATACACATAAAAACGGGTTTATACCAAAAAACTCGAAAAAGGGTTTTCAAGTGTGTTCCAGCCCCAAAATCATTCAAAAACGTGTAAAAGAGAGGTCCTAGAACTCACACAAACGACACTGAGAAGTTGAGCTTCGATTTGACTCGCTTCTCAACGATTTTGCCCGCTTGAACATACTCGAACCAACCTTTTCTCTCTTTTCTCCCTTTTTTCTCTCCGCTCTTTCTTTGTGGCTGAAATGTGTGAGTGTGGGGAGAGTATGGCTGCCTCTCCTTACAAATATCACCATATTTCCAACTTTCCTTCGTTGGCGAGTTTGGTCCCTCGACTTTGGACTTTTTTCTTTTCTTTCTTCGTCGACCTCAAAATAGATAAATAACCGAGTGTTACAGTACTCCATGACCAACTGTACCTTTAAGGTATATTATAATCCTTAAGGCTGCCTCCATATGAGTAACTTGTGGCTGGTGCATGAATTGGCTGATTACTCCTACTACATATGCTATATCTGGACGAGTATGCGAAAGATTTATTAGCTCCCCCACAAATTCGTGGTATCTGTTTCTTTTAGCTAAATCTATTCCTTCTTCCATATAAAGTTTTTGGTTTGTCATCATGGGAGTTTCAGTTGGTTTGCTATCAAGCATCCCGGTTTCGGCCAACAAATCCAGAATATATTTCTTTTAACAAATGAAGATCCCCTATTTTGATCTAATACTTCAATTCCAAGAAAATATTTAAGTCTTCCTAGATCTTTCATTTCGAATTCTGTAAACAAGATTTCTTTCAATTTTGCCATTTCTTCTCTATCATTTCCTGTAATAATCATATCATCAACATAGATTATTTAACAAGTCATCAGCTCCCCCCTTTGTTTAATAAACAAGGTATGATCTGAGTTAGTTTGCCTAAACCCGTATTTTTTCATTGCTATGATAAATATCCTGAACCACGCCCGGGGAGATTGTTTTAGCCCATACAATGATTTCTTTAGATGACATACTTCACTTTTTCCAAAGCTATGTGAGAATCCGGGTGGCGGCTCCATATAAACTTCTTCTTGGAGTTCTCCATGTAGAAATGCATTTTTAACGTCAAACGGTGAAGTGGCCACCCTTTATTTGCAGCCACGGAGAAGAGAACTCTGATTGTGTCAAGTTTTGCAACTGGAGAGAAGGTTTCAGAATAATCAATCCCATACGTCTGAGTGTAGCCTTTAGCGACAAGCCAGGCCTTATACCTTTCTATCGTACCAGCTGGTTTATATTCAATGTATAGATCCATCAACATCCAACTAGTCTTTTCCCTTGTGGTAGAGTACACTTTTCCATGTTCCATTCTTTACCAAGGCCTCCATCTTGATCTCCATTGTTTTTCCAGTTTTTCAATTTAAGGGCTTGTTCTATATTGGAAGGGATATCCTCAAAACATATAGTTGCAGCAAATGCCTTGGCGTCCTGAGATAAGTTTCCTTTAGCTATGTTAGCCGTGGGATATCTTGAGCTTCTGGACTCCTTTTGGGGAATATCTTTTCGGTGGGACTCCCCTGTTGGCTCTTGGTGGTAGCACATATCGTTCATAAGCCTCTTTTGGTGTGGATTCTTCACCTTCCTGTAACATCTCCGCATTTTGCCCAGTTTCTTGTTGACCAGATACATTAGTAGATTCAGTAGATTCAGCACGATGAGAATCACTTACCTCGGGTATCAGGTTGGGAGGAGTCACTTCGGTGGCATATTCATTTGGACTAGGTTGTACTTCAGGTGATTCATTATTATTGGTATTCTGATTATTACAATTTCCTTCTGGTGTTATGACGTAGTTTAGCCAACTCAGTGGGTCACACTCTTCCTCCCCCTGACCACTGTGTTGGGAGGAGTAATAGTATTTGGTTTCGAGAAAATTACAATTTAAGGTGGTGTACATGTGACGTGTCTTTGGATTATAGCATCTACACCCCTTTTGGTTAACACCATAGCCAACAAAGACACATCATTCAGCACAGGCATCCAGTTTACTTCGATAAGATTTTGGTATGTGAACAAAAACTGTGCAGCCAAAGACTTTGGGTTCAAGTGTAAGGGCGGGTGGGAGGTTGGTAAAGGCTTCCAAGGTTTTAAAGGGGTTTTAAGGTTGAGGATTTTGGTTGGAAACCGATTGATAAGATAGGTAGCAGTGGCTAGAGCCTCCGGCCAAAAACCTTGAGGAACCCGTGATTCAATTAGGAGAACTCTCATCATTTCTAACAGAATACGGTTCTTACGCTCAGCCATGCCATTTTGTTCTGGAGTGTGGGGGCAAGTAGTTCGGTGAATTATCCTTTTTGACTTACAAAATTGGCTCATTTGTGTGTTAACAAATCCCCCCCATTATCAGATCGTAAAATTTGGATGTTTTTTTGAAATTGAGTTTGAACCATAATGTAAAAACCGGTGAACCTATCAAGGACTTCAGATTTATGTTTAAAAAAATAAATCCAGATCATCCGAGTGCAATCATCCACAAATATTATGAAAAACGAAAGTTTTGCCCCCCGATAGTAGGAGCGGGACCCCAAACATCAGAATGGATTAATGAAAAAGGCATATCAACTCTTGTGTTATTTGGTCTAAACGATTGTCTGTGGCTTTTAGCCAATACACATGTTTCACAAGAAGTCGTATTACTATAAGGAAAATTTTTAGGAAATAAAATATGTAAATAACCAGTGGATGGATGTCCCAATCTTCTATGCCATAACCATGCTTCTCGTTCTACAGTTCCATGAGCTAACATCAGTTCCATTTTGGGTCACCTCATCCACATAATACAGCCCTTGTCTTTCAGTGCTACGCCTAATAATCCGTCCCATACTAATATCCTGTAACAGACAAAAGGTCAGTTGCATGAGAACCAAACAATTAAGTTCTTTCGTTACGTGGCTAATTGAAAGAAGTTTGTGTGATAGTGAGGGGACATATAAACAATTAGAAAGGCTGAGTGTGGAGGAGATTTCAATTGTTCCTCCAGTTTTTACATTCATCTTTCCACCATTTGCGGTTTTAATATTTGATTTTCTAGGTGTGGTGGATGAGATAAGATCAGTCAAATCATAAGTCATGGTATCAGTGGCCCCACTATCAAATATCCATGACTTATCCTGTTTGTCATAATAATTTTGAGCTACATGTGCAGTCCTATCATAGTCTGGTTTTTTTTGCAACTTTTAAAACTCTCTGTTATTATATCCATTAATTCATTATTATGTAAAAAAGAAGATGAATTGCAATTATTTATTCTAGGGACTGAATTGTAATTAGGTGGTAAATAAAATGGGGTTTTCGAGAGTTTGTCTCTCTCAACCCCAATACCTGTGCAGAAGAAGGCATCTCCTTCTTTCTCCTCGGATGCCACCGCTGCCACTCCTCCAAAGCCACCATTGCTCTTGCTTCTATCTCCGGTGGCCTCTTGGTTACTAGTTGGTTTCCCTTTCTCTTGAGCCGTGGGCTTTGTGCCCTTTTTGTGCCCATCGGACCACCATTCAGGATATCCGACGAGTCGGAAACATTGCTCCTTGGTATGCCTTGTCATGCCACAATGGTCACACTTGAGGTGAGATTTGTCATCTTTATTACCTGGTATGGGTTTCTTACCCTCGGGTCGTCAGTAGCCCTTTGATGCGAGCCCTAATCCTTCAACTTCAGTGGCCATTAGCCCTGCTGCGATGCCCTGTGAGTCATTGGGAGGTGCTCCGAGAATCTTCTGATGAGCAGCCTCCTTGCGAACGGTGGCGTACGCAGCTTCTGCCGTTGGAAGGGGTTCTATCCGGAGTATTTCCCTTTTTATAGGGTTATACTTCCGATCGAGGGCATTAAGGAACTGGAATAATTTTTGTTCGGTTCTGATTTTGGAGTATGCTTGAATATCGGCTGGGCAAGTCATAGGGTTTAGATCGATCCGATCAATCTCACCCCATACTCCCTGGAGTATAATCCATAGTTCTTCTAGGGAGAGATTGTTCTGTTTGATGTCATTCGCCTTGACATGTAGGTTGAAAGTTTGAAGCTTGTCCCGTCCACTACTGTAGGTAACTACCAAGGCATCCCACAATGATTTTGCTGTGGAAAACTCGATGAGGTTGCCTGCAAGGACCGGTTCAATGTTTTGGATTAACCATGAAAACACGACAAGGTCATCTTGTTCCCATTGTTCATAATTTTCATGATTTCGATCTGGTAGGTTTGTGGTTAAATGTTTCAACAGGTTTTTCGATCTTCCTCCTATGGCGACTCGGATCATCCGGGTCCATAGAGCGTAGTTTTGGCCGTTTAGTTTCAGATTTATCTGTAAACTATTGACAGTTTGGGACTTTTTGGTTGGGCGTTTTTAAGAAGGGTGGCTAATTGTAAAGAGAGGTCATTACCGGAGTTACCCGAGTTGCCGTCTTCAGACATGGTGGCTCTGTTGTGGCTTGGTTGTGGCTTCGGTTGGAAGCAGCTTGGGTAGATGATGAGCAGATTAAAACACCCGCTCTGATACCATCTTGACGAGTATAATGATAAAGAAAGCTTCATTGTATTGTGTAATTCTTGTATATTACATTGGAAGGAAGAAGGTAAACTTATACAAGATTCAAAGACAAGAAAAAGAAAACATAAGACTACTCCCATTGGTGGGTTTTGTTTGGTTGGTTGGGTGATTTTTAAATTAAAAAAAATAAAAAATCAATCTAAATTGGTGACCAGTTCGGTAGACCAAACATTGGTGTTTGTAACTTAATGGGCCCATTCAATTGTCTTTTTCCACTTTTATCTTTTGTGTTTCTTTTATTATAAATTAATACACATGTCATTTTTTTATTGGTCAATATATATGAAAGTTACACTTGTAAAATTGTTATTGGTTAGATATATAAACTTATCTTCAAAAAAATCTAACATTATCTATCTCAGAAAAATAAAAAAAATTACCAAAATTTATATTTTTTCATGCTCTATTTATAGAGTGTAATATTGATATACTTTCATACAACTTCTCATTCTCTTCTCCTAATCTATTCCAAAATTTTATTTTTAACAATGGATCCAGATCATTGTTTCAATCTTGAGGATTCGGAAGGTTATATGAGTGCTCAACCCTCAGGAAACATTTATTTCTTTCACAATTCAAATCAAGTTAATGTCACAGAAAGCCCCCAAGCCTCACAAAATACTCAAAAACAAGGGCGAGGCAACAAGTGGGATGTTGCCGAAGATGTTGCTCTAATGTCGGCATGGTGTATAGCAAGTGAAGATAGTATTTGTGGCAAAAACCAAAGAAAAACATCGTTGTGAGCACGAGTAAAGGAACTGTAAGATGCAACTCAAGCTGAAAATCCACAAAATATCGGTAGGAAGAATGAAAATCAAATAAGAGGTCGTTTTAAACGACTCAACGAAAATGCCCAAAAGGATTTCTGCTTATCGTGAAGCGTATCGCCAAAAGCGTAGTGGAATGAGCACCAAAGATATTGAGAATAATGCTAACAAACTTTATGAGGCAAATGGCGGGGGTAAGTTTAATGATTCTGTTGTATTTAATGAGGTAATGTGTAAACATCCGAAGTGGGAACTGCAAGTTGATCATGACATGACACGTTCTCGTCCTGAATTTGAAGTGGAAGAAGAAAGTGGTGCTAGCATGAAAAGATCAAAGACGTCCGAAGACGGAGAGTATTCCAACCCCGAAACGCCAACTAGTGGTGGTTTAGCAATTCAACGCCCGGGGGTAGAGATGCGGCTAAAAGAAAAGGGAAAGGCAAGGCTACAATGAAATTGCTTCGGAGCTTCGTGCAATGAGGATCAACAGAGAAAATGAAGTTGAAGTCATGAACAAACGAATTGAATTGGATCAACAAAGGGAAAAGAATAAGAAAGAAATGGCACAAGACATGAAAGAAATGAAGGTAATGGAAATGCAACTTTTGCATTTAAACACACTATTACAGAAGGACAATTTGTCATGATGAAGAAAACATGAAACGATTTCTAATTTCGAAGTTCTATGGAAACTAAATCTGGTTGGCGTGTGTTTTATGTGTAAACTTTTTATCGATGCATCTATGGAAACGATTTCTGTACTTCATGCATGTTGTTGTAATATATTGATTATGTTGATTTTGTCTCTATATGTGTAAAAACTTTTATCGATGATTTAGATTTTATCTTGATAAGGTACCTATATATTATCACTATTGTCTTCATTTACACGTGTTAGATTTTTATTGAAATCTCGGATTTTATTCCGATAAGATATCTAAATATATTATCACTATTTGGATACGATATCTATATATTATCATTATTATCTTCAACTTACAAGTGTCAATTTTTTATTGGAACCTCGAATTTGATTTTGATAAGAAATATGAACATTATCTTTAACTTAAGAAATTACTAAAAGCCATTAATTTCTAGTATAAATAAAGAGGCTATCAACATACTTTCTTACTCAATCCATTTGCAACTTCTCACTTATATTACATTTGAAAAATGTCGCATAATGAAAACCCGTCTGCGAATTCCGATTCATCACCTTCTGATACGGAATATGATGCATGGGAAGCACGGGTCGTTCAAGAAAATCTGAAACTTGATAACATAATGGCCGAGTTACTCATAAGTATGCTAGATGCGAACACAACAAATCATCCTCCTAGAGCAAGAAGGAAGTATTGTGATCGGGAACGTGAGCAGGTGAGAAACGCCTGATGCAAGATTACTTTATTAACAACCCAACGTATGATGATGCAACCTTTCGGCGTCGATTTCGAATGCGGAAACCATTATTCCTTCGTATAGTGGATGCTGTGACAACAAATAACATGTATTTTCAACAAAGACGTGACGCTACAGGTAGAAAAGGTCTTTCACCGTTGCAAAAATGTACCGGAGCTATGCGTGTGTTGGCATATGGAACATCAGCAGATGCACAAGATGAATACTTAAGAATGAGTGAAACAGTTACAAGGGACTCTCTTATAAGGTTCGTAGAAGGCGTCATTGCATGCTTTGGTGAAGAGTACCTCAGACGACCAAATGAAGATGATTTAGGAAGATTACTCCATGTCGGAGAAGCACGTGGATTCCCAGGTATGATTGGAAGCATTGATTGTATGCATTGGGAGTGAAAAAACTGCCCTACCGCTTGGGCTGGTCAATATGCCGGTAGAAGCGGTAAACCAACTATAATATTAGAAGTTGTTGCATCATATGACTTATGGATATGGCACGCATTCTTTGGAACACCAGGTTCGTGTAATGATATTAATGTCCTTCACAGATCTCCTATTTTTAGTGATGTATTATCAGGTGAAGCACCGAATGTGAGTTACGTCGTGAATGGTCGGGAGAAGAATGTGGCATATTATCTCACAGATGGCATATATCCTTCATGGGCTGCCTTTGTCAAGTCAATAAATTCTCCACAACTTCGGAAGCACAAGTTGTTCGCTAAACATCAAGAATGCTAGAAAAGATGTTGAACGTGCATTTGGAGTTCTACAAGCTCGATTTGCATTTATTCGACATCCGTGTCTTGTGTGGGACAAGGATATTATGGGAAAAATTATGATTGTGTGTATCATCATGCATAATATGATCGTAGAGGATGAACGGGACATATACCTTAACTATTATGATCCATCTGAATTTCTAAATGACCTACTATTAACCGACAACGAAGAAGTTCTACCGAAGACGATGATGAAACCTTTTTCAATACTCCACTCAACGTATTGCAGACCTCTCTAGTTATATGACCAATATGAAACAACTTCGCAACAGAGAAGCTCACAACGCTTTAAAAATGACTTGATTGAACACATATGGCTAAGGTATTGATGAGTAGTTATGTAATTTGTATGTTTTACTATTGCAATTTCTTTTATCTTATGACACTTAAACGAGTTATCTACTTTATTAAATATATTGATAAATGTGATTTTTTTTCTAGGTAATTTATTTATATATTTAATATATACCCTAAATTTTTAATATATTTTATTACTTTATAAATGGAATAAACATTAATTAAAAATACAATATTATTAAAAAAATAGTTTGGTTGGGTTGTTAATGGGAGTGAAAATATTAAAGTTGGTTGGGTTGGATAGGTGGAAGAGAGAGAAAATAGTTTTTTATTAAATAGTTTGGTTGGGTTGGGTTGTGAATGGGAGTAGTCTAATAAAACTTTGGTTGGGAAGTTGGCTAGCGATGAACTGGCGAATCCTCTAATTTGGGAGATGATGTTGCACACCTTTACTGATCCCGTAATCGCCAAAATAGCCTTTTATTTTCTAACACTGAAGACATTGGTGTGGATTATTTGCGTTTATGTGACGTTTATTTCCTTATTTGTAATTTGTTTCATACATCATACTAAATAATCATCATATGAGTAAACACACTATCTTTATTCAAGTCGACAAACTTAAAAACACAAACATAAAAACACAAACATACAACTCTTTCTACTTAACATAAAACTTCAAACTCTTATGTCTACATCACATTTTATCTTGAGGTGATTACAGCCCATAAACAATCAATAGCCCACACATTTAGAAAAAGAAAAAAAACCAAACTATTTTATTTTCATACCAATATAGTAAACCCCATTATTGACAGTCACACACTCAAAATTCTGGTCGTCTTTCTCATAATTTTTTAATCCTCTCAATCACTCTGCTTTTCCACTGTTCCACCTTCATCCTCTGAATCTGACCACTGTTACTCTTTGATCCACTGCTCTCTGCAACATACTCTCTTCAGCTCCTTTCATCTCTCACAAGAATTCAAATCTGGTAACCCTAAATTATTGATTATAATCTTTGGGCTAAAACTTTGGTTAAAGTGTTGAAATTTATGTCGTAATTGCTCAGATTTTTGCTTTCTTGAATTGGGTCGGTTATAAAAGTAGCTATAATTGTGTGTCGTCTGCAACGACTTAAGAAGAAGCAAGAATATTAAGGGAATTCTGAGGTGCAATCTTGGATTAGAATTGAAGATTAACTGGTATGTGTTCTTCGGTTTAGTTTCTAAATGTATAAGCTTTTATGTGGGTTTTGGATTCGAGTACTAAATGTCTAGAAATTGGACTTGTGTTTGGTATGATATGGATTAGGAGCATCCCATATGATTAGAACATGTTGGTTAGGTTTAGGTTTTGTAGGATAGCCTAACTAGGGGTGGTTCTTAAGCAAATTTGACCAATTTTTGACTTGTAGTGGAATTAATGAATGATTATGTTACAAACTTTAGTTATTGGTTGGAATTAATCATGATATCCATTGGAAATGATTTGGATGAAAATCCAAGGGTTAGTTGTGAAAATGGTGGTTTTTGGTAGAATCCCCAAATTGATGATTTTTGTGAATTGGTATACGAACTTGGCTGACCATGTAAAATACTTATATAATTTTTTTTCAACTTATAATTTTGTATGGAAGGTGATAAACTCAGTTTGATAACTAGCTATTGTTGAGATAATGCAAATTTTGTGATTTTCTAGTAAAGTCCATATCCATGCTTATGTGTTTAATCGTGACCAAATGGATATCAATAAATGATTTTGGATAATTGGATTTGGATAGGTCGTGCAAGTGGTGAAATTGGCCATGACGTCAGTTAATTGCATTTTGTGCTAAAGGAAGCATGCTTATTAAGTTTTGTATGAACATTAGGTGTTTGAGCTAAGTTGAGCAAGGGCAAGTGAAATTGGGACTTGGGAGCTTATATTGCTAAGGTGAGTACAAAAAGCTTTTTTAAAGGGGTATGTACCAGATTGTCTATGTAACATAAATATGCTTTATTGCCAATTCATCTATATTATAGAAAGTACTGATTTAGTAGTTTGATTGTTTGGCCAAGTTTTATGAGTCCATCTTGTTTGTGATAGCATGCTAATTCTAGTTAGATGGGCTTGATATTGTCTGCGAGTGTTTGCTTGAATATTGCAAGTAAATGTGGTTAATTTTCTTCTAAATTTTTGAAGCTACTTCATACTTTAACTATTCGTTTCTTATCTTTTTCAGATTCTGTTAGGTTCTTGTATACACAAAGTATCTGATTATTGTTGAATTTGTACTATATGTGTTGAATTTTATGGTATGCTTAAAGACCCTTTAGGAGGTACTTGGATGTGCTATTGATCAGTGTACGGTGACAAACCAAAACTAAATAAGATTCTGAGTTTGTAATTATTTAGGAGATCAAAATAATAAAATTTTGAGACCCATGGAAGGAGTTATTGCAAGAAAAGACGACCTAACAATATATAAGCACCTGATTGTGATCTTGATTCTTCAAGGTTTTAATGAAAACGTTTTTAATCGTAAGGAAGTATTTTTTAGTCCATCACCATTGCCAAAGTTTGTGGTCCATATGCAATAACGAGTCCTTAACCAGTTAACCTATGAGAAAATCATTTTACCTTCAAATGTTGAAGAAGTCTTCCCCGTAACAAAATAAGGTGGGAATCTAATGAGCGAAGGTAAGGAGTATATCATTTCTGGCTCTAAAAATGTTTCCATCACTATTAATCTTAGTGATATGAATTCATTATTGATGTAAATACAGAAAAGATGTTTGTTTATGCATTCAAAGTGGAAATGCTGCTGATAACTGATCTAAGTGAGTAACCACGATTTCCTTGAGACATGAAGCTAATATTTGTATTTCTTGTATTGGGAAATCTGCATTTGGTGGCGCCTGATGCTCAAGGTATATTCTACTTTTGATATTTTATTTCATTTCTTAGTAATTTCCATATTTAGTTATTTTGCAATCTATTTGCACTAGTTTTTTTCCCTTGAGGTAAATAATTGTTGATTACAATTTACAAATGAATAATAATACGCTATATTGTGCTTAGTCAAACTATATGCTTTTTGTATCTACGTAAAGGTGGCAATTTTGACCTATTTACTTATTAAATTGCCAATTTGGACCAATCCTAAATTATAGCTGAAAGGGAACATGTAAGGTTGAAGCGCATTCAAAGTCTGTATATCATGCATATAACCAATTAAATCTTCTCTTCAAAGGTCTAGTTTACTGTTGTAGTACTATTTTTTTCGCAACCATAGAGAAGATGTTAGATTTTTTAAACAAATGGACACATACCCCACCGACACAACATCTTTCTTCCTGTACCTAAAAATGATCCATTATAACCTGAAACCGTGTTGACTCATTACCTAACCTGCCTATTTGACACTTCTGAACATAAAATGTAACGTTTGCAGGAGATGCTCTCTTTGATCTAAGAACTTCACTTAAGGCTTCGCCTGATCAGCTTGCAGACTGGAACCAGAATCAAGTTAATCCATGCACTTGGTCTAAAGTTAGTTGTGATGCCAATAACAATGTTTTCTCTGTGTAAGTTATTGTGAGATTCACCTATCCGCAATGTTGTAGATTGTTATTGATTCTAGGGTATTTTGGTGTAATTTTGGATTTTTCTACTCGCAGATCTATGTCATTCATGGGGTTTACAGGACCTTGTCGCCAAGACTACGAGTTCTGTCAAGCTTACCATACTGTACGTATATGATAAATAAGAATCTTTTCTGTAGTTACCTTTCTTGGCTAATGGAAAATTTGCAAAAAAAGGTCATGTAATTTAGAATTCAGATCCCAAGTTATCAATTCTGGATTTGTGATAAAGTAGTAATGCTTCTGTCTTGATATGAATGAGCCTTTTCTGAATATGGAAAAGTTATATGTATTGTTTTGATATTACAAGTCACACATGGTATGCTATTTTTAATAATTAAGATTCATTCCAGACCACGAACTATTTTTTTGTTTTCATAGAAACATTGGTTGTTATTCTTATATTCCGAGCTAATATGTGCCATAGTAAACGAACAATATGTGTTGGAAGCTTAACATTGATTATATACAGTATGTCTGTCAAAATAAAGTTGCATTGCAGTTCATGTTATACTGAAGATTTCAAATTCTAATGTTCATACAAAAGAAGGATGGGAAATAATAGTTCTATTTCAACAAATATTTTCAACCATGACAAAAAAGGTATATGTAAAGAAGACGAAAAGTACAAATAACATGGGACACAACTATAAGATAAGAAGGTTGCAACTTTAGTGCGCCTAAACTTCCTAAAGAGTAGTTTGATATACAACTTGTGCTATAATCTTGGGTGCGCTTGGTTAGGCTGATGGTTGACTTGCTTGTTGCGCAAGGGGTAGTTTGGTTCATGATACTTCGTATAAATTCATATATGCTTGGTCACGGCCCTAGTTATGAGTTCTACCATGCACATGCTTAATGCATATGTAAGCAGTAAGAATCAGCTGAAGGGTGGTCAGTGGCACTGTAGCCACTGACTTGAACTTTTAATAGATAGTATATATTTCTAACATGTAATAACTCCTCGCATGGATAGAGAGAGAAATTTGAGCACTTTATAAGCAATGGCTATAAGTAGCTTCACATAATGTCTCACACATGGTTTTAGGCTGATTCGGAGGTTATCGGGTCAGTCTACTACTTTGGGCCTGGGATGTTATGAAAATGTCTCACACAACTAGAAGCAGAGTGATACAAATTATATCAATTTGGGTTCATGAATCTATAGTTTATGTTCTTGCATGATACTTGTTTTCATCTTATGTTCACTACAAGTTTTTAGTGTTGATCAATTGACTTTAACTTATTCTTCAGTTCTTTGCAAGGGAATCAGATAACTGGAGGAATACCTGAAGACTATGGTAATCTGACTAGTTTGACGATGTTGGATCTGGAAAACAATCGTTTAACTGGACAAATACCGTCTTCACTTGGAAATCTAAAAAACCTTCAGTTTTTGTAAGTGACGTATTATTTTCATACCGATAAGAGACTAAGAAGCAGGTGGATTGGGTAACATTTCAAAATGATTATTCTTGTGGTGAGCTGAAACATGTTGGGTCTTCTGACCTAACAACAATCTTTTGTCTTCTTTTTAGTTCTATAGATATATGTTAAAAACATCATAATATGTTTCAAAAATACCATTGGTCTGTTGTAAGCATCTCAATGCATGTTAGATGGCTTTTGACCTGTTTGGCAGTTTCGTTTTCTGATAGCTCTATATTTCACCTGTTTGATTGTTATAAAACTAATATTACCTGGAATGATCCGTTTAAGGATAAACGGTGTGGAATTGCCACCTCTTTTACAAATTTACAGACAATCTATAGCATGCTATCATAAATATTTACTTGTGTGATCTTTTTCTTTTTAATTGTATGTAGGATCTTGAGCCAAAACAATCTTGAAGGGCCTATCCCAGATTCACTATCAAGTCTGCCAAACTTGACTAGTGTGTAAGTGATTGAGATTTGTGTTTATGTTTGGGTTTATTTTTTGCTGGTGTCACTGACTCACTATAACTTTTTGTATGCAGTTTACTTGGCAACAACAACCTCAGTGGTCAAATACCTGATCGTTTATTTCAGGTGTCTAAATTCAAGTACGTGCATTTGAATTTACAGAAAGTATTTATAAATGTACTTGTTCAGGATGTTTGACCTTAATTGCTTATTACAGTTTTACAGGGAACAGATTGAACTGTGGCTTTAATAACGCCCGCCCTTGCACATCTGGTTCTGGAAGTAAGTTGATTCAAGCCTCTTTTATACTATAATATTTAAATATTTAATAGAGGTGGCTGTTTCCACCTTTAATGGGTATACGTGCTTTGTCTCTAATCTGCTGATTTTGAAGAATTAGCTATAAGTATGGAAACTTGTCAAAAGATACCCACAGAAAGTGCATGAAATTTCGTAAATCATTTGATATTAAAATCTGACTATCATGGTATAACCATTGTTTTTGAAACATTTTAAAAATCTCAAGTGAAAAAAGGAAAGTAGTATTTGCAGGTTGACCCGTCATCTAAGTCACTCACTTTGCCACCTTTTTCTTATATATATGATGACTTTGATTTTTGCTTAAGGCATGACCATATCTAATGATTATGTTTTAGATGCTTCCAAGAAATCAAAGGCAGGGATTTTAATTGGGGTGATTGCTGGAGTCCTAGTTCTTCTTTTGCTTGGATGCCTCGCGTTGTTTTTTTGGAGGGGAAGGCACAAAGGCTACAAGCGTGAAGTCTTTGTCGATGTGCCAGGTGACCTTGCTTCTGAACCTTTTATACTTCCTGAATCCAATATTCGCAAATGCTACACATCATAAATCTGTTTATCTGTTGGGTTTTATGTATTTTTTTACACTTTTCTTAAGGCATTGTATTGGTAGCCTATTAAACTAGTCATCTGTTATATCCATGACCTATTATTGGCAGAATGGCTAAATTTACTAAAAAACTGAAAGTGACTAAAAAAAGTTTCAATAGTCGTTGGGTAACAGGTCAAACCGAGTAGTTCATTAATCCTTGTTAAGTTGGGCCGACCCACAAACATTTTTTTATCTATTTATTTGAATATTACAATAAATAGTGTGTTAAATTGTGATTACAATTTACAAAAGCTATATTATTTCAGTAATAGTTTATATTACTCTTTTAATAAAGCGATTCAAGAGGTTTATTTACCCATTATCTTTTAGTTTTCTCTTAGCTGAACCCATTTGACTCATCACTCATTAGAGATCATACGTAACTCAAATTGACCCATTTGTAGTAAATGGACTGAATTTGTCACCTCTATTACAAGCTGCTAGAAGATCTAATGTATTCTTGTCTTGTAAATGACCCCTTTTGTTTTCAACACTTCTAATAAATCAGTTATAAGCACAATCAGTTCATATTAAATATCTTACAAACAAGTAAAAGTAAACACAAAATTCTTGGTGTAATGTTTGCCAATAGGGTCGAATGGATTCATATTTATTCTTTCATTCTCAGTTTTTTAGAGATCTGAATTAGGATTTCAACATGTCACAAGAACCAAAAGTTACTGAGAATACAAGATTTAACAAATTGCCATTTGACTTGATCAAGAATACGTCTAAAGAGCTAAATCTAGTTGTAATTGAAAAATAATAATAATTTGGCCCTTTAAACTAGAGGTAGCAAAATGGGTGGACGGTGAGTGGTGAGTTCGCACACTCTATATCCAACTTTTGTTCTTAATATTGTATTAATAACTAATGTGGCAAACATGATTGAAAGAACTAATTACTAGTCTACAATAATAATTTAATATTTTGATTAAATCGATTTTGGAGACTATAGCCTATATGCATTAAATAGGCTCTCAGACAACTTTAAACTATTTTAGATTTTTAGCTATTTTTATTTTATGTACTTTTACTGATTTTGGCAGTTAAAGAGATAACATTTCACCCAGATCAACCCATTCCTTAGTAAATGGGTTGCAACCACCACTATTTCTAAAAGTAGTTGTGCATTGCACATGACCACTTATCCTTGTGTAATATACTTTTTCCTAGCGTGAGCAAGGGTCTTTAACCAGACCAAAGTGGGTAGAACTTGACCTCGCTAGTTTGTCGGGCTTATTCGGGGTACCTGAAACCATGCTTAGCTGCTTTTGCGTGGCCCCTTGCAATAATTATTGGTGACTTTTTGTTAGGGGAAGTTGACCGAAGAATAGCATTTGGTCAACTGAAGCGTTTTGCATGGAGAGAATTACAGGTTGCTACAGATAACTTCAGTGAGAGAAATGTGCTTGGGCAAGGTGGTTTTGGGAAGGTTTATAAAGGTGTACTTGGAGACAACACAAAGATAGCAGTGAAACGGTTAACTGATTATGAGAGTCCAGGTGGGGATGCAGCATTCCAACGTGAAGTCGAGATGATAAGTGTTGCTGTCCATAAGAATCTTTTACGTCTCATTGGCTTTTGCACCACGTCTACTGAACGTTTGTTGGTCTACCCCTACATGCATAACTTAAGCGTTGCCTATCGCCTAAGAGGTACTCTACTTCTACTTTGGAATAAGGCTCAAACCTGTTATTGGAGATTCCATAAATATTTGTGCACAATCGATTAGTTATCTTGTTGCTTGATTTTGTATCAAATGAATCTATCCTTCTAATATAATTATCTCTTCCTTAATATTTTATATTATTGTTTGACAGAACTTAAACCTGGAGAGGCTGTTTTAGACTGGGCCACAAGAAAGAGGGTAGCTTTAGGGACTGCTCGTGGACTGGAATATCTTCACGAACACTGCAATCCGAAAATAATTCATAGGGATGTTAAGGCAGCTAATGTATTGCTTGATGAAGATTTTGAAGCTGTTGTAGGTGACTTTGGGTTAGCAAAGTTAGTTGATGTCAGAAAGACTAATGTGACCACCCAAGTTCGTGGGACAATGGGTCACATAGCTCCTGAATACCTGTCTACTGGGAAGTCATCAGAAAGGACTGATATTTTTGGCTATGGTATCATGCTTCTTGAGATCGTAACAGGACAACGAGCCATAGATTTTTCACGTCTTGAAGAAGAAGACGATGTCCTGCTTCTTGACCATGTAAGATGGATGACCTTCTTAGTTGGCTAATTGGGTGGGTTAAAGCAGGGCACTTGTAATCGGGACTGAAACACCACACTTTTTTTACTATTTATCGAGAATTTATATATATTATTTGTTTAAAAGATTACAACTATATTAGCATCAAAAATATTTTGTTTAAAATAAACAAAAATATGAGCTTGTAAGCTATTGCATATATTTTCAACCCACTTGACCTGTGTAGTTTATGGATATATTATACTTGTTTAACCTGTTGACTGTTGTCAATATACAACCCAATATGAGCAGGTTTCATGTAAATAGGTTGAAATTGGCACTAGAAAGGGTAAAATGACAAGTTGGTCGGATTGGGTTGACCTGAAACACTTTTTGTCAAAATTTGTTAGTTTTTTTTAATTAAACATACAAGCATTTGTTGGTTTTGTTAGTGGTGTCTATATTCAATGAGATGACTTGGGCTACTTTGTTAGTAGGTCTTTTCCTTTTTTTTAATTCTTTTATAGATTTTTAAGTGTTAAAGAGAGAAAATGTAACTGATATCACTATGACTGCCGTATGACATTCTTAACTAAGCGAGCAATGTATGGTTGTAGGTGAAGAAACTAGAAGGGAGAAGAGGTTGGATGCTATTGTGGACCGCAATCTGAATAATAAGTACAACATGGAAGAAGTGGAGATGATGATTAAAGTAGCATTGTTGTGTACCCAAGGGTCACCCGAGGACCGGCCTGCCATGTCAGAGGTGGTGAGAATGCTTGAAGGCGAAGGGCTTGCTGAACGCTGGGAAGAATGGCAGAATGTTGAAGTTACGCGTAGGCAAGAGTATGATCGCTTACAAAGAAGATTTGATTGGGGTGAGGACTCCATATACAATCAAGAGGCGATTGAGTTGTCCGGTGGAAGATAAATATCATCTTAGTGCATATATATCATGTCCTTGTGTATCAAAATTTCGCTTTTTTGTGTGTTAATTGCATGTAAAATTCAAGATTGCGTGCTACGATTTTATTATAAATGTTATTGTATACATTGTATGTGAAGAAAGCATGCTGGCCTTCTTTGTTTGTACGAGTTTGGTATGTGATTAAACAAACAAATAAACATGATAGGAAAGAAAAATACTTTAAATTTAAAAAAACACCTGATAAGAAAGAAAAGCCTAAAAGTGGCTTACCCTAGCACCTACAATTAACCAGAGTAAATTACAAGCTAAGATACAAATAACTTATAGCATTTACAATTTATTATCATCTTTGTTTATATAATTACATTAAAAATTATTATTTTTTTCTCTTTTTTTCTTAACTTTATAATTAAATTTTTTTTACTTCACTTACAACCATTTAAAATAAATTAAAAACATTATAAGGTTTTGAACAGTGTAATCCAAAAATACAGATTGAACAACAAAATTTTTTATATTTTTCACTCATAACTATTTATAACCATACAGTATAATATAGGAAATACACTCACATATATTTAAGGAACCGGCTATTAATGCTTTTAGTAAATACCCTATCCATATGTTTCTCTAAAAGTTTGTAACTGTCATTAGTAATCATGTCCTCGTGAATGTGTAAACTAACAAATCCAAACAATCTTTAAAGATTAGAGATTGAAAAACAACTATAAAATTGAATTATGGGTAGCATAAAAGGGTCATGAAGTTTTATTATATAGAAGGCCATTTGACAAAATGGATAGGTTGGATTGTGTCTGATAACGAGTTGAAGTGGGTTCTTGGTATTGGGATTAGGTCAAATATACATAAGCTAAAACAGGTCGTTCGGAAAAAAAGTCAAAATTTGTTGACCTACTATATTTTTATGACGAAATGAAGGCGGCGACAAGGATGACGGTGACTTAGGCATTGGTAGTTGTCTAAGGCGTTGGTGGTATCGGCAACGACTGTGGCTGGGCTGTTAACGCTATTAGCATGTGCTGTTGTGAGAGGGAGGGGGGTAGTTCTAATGCATCTGGATGATCCAATTCTAATGATTGTACAGTTTGAATAGACTCACTCAAACATAATTTACTTGAAAATTATATTAGTTTCTTAATTTCATTACATTCAATTTTTTTTAACCAAATATCCCCTAAGGGTGTATTCGGCTTGTGGAATTCAGTGAAATCGACATCTATATTTAATGTCTTAACAAGTTTGATTCATAGAAGTTGTTTGAACATGAATAAAATTCTATTATTAATATCTTTGGTTGAAAAATGAATCATGGAATTAGAATAAATTCACTAAAATCCTTTGATGTAAAGAAAATAAATATTCGTTCAAATCGTCAAGGAACACAAGCAAAGGAGCTAAAATATTTTACTACTCACCATCGTCTCACCCGTCACGCCACCCGCATCACCCCTGCTATTGCTATTGTCATTTCGACCATAGGAGTTGCTACCAACACTACCATTGTTGTCATCATCATCATTACCCTATTATTATAAATTCTTATCCATACAAGTAAGATGCCTACATACCATGGGGAAACGCCCTTTAAATAAGGGTTAGGTAACAAGGGATGATGTAGGGTGAAAATCCTATAGGTGTGGGCTTAAGATTCAGAAATAATATATGTTAAAGACCCTGAATTATATAAAATACACCAATTTTATATATACGAAATCCTAGTGAAAGGAAAAATTAAACGGGCAACTAAAAACACCTACGTTTCAAGTGTTACATACCTTGTGAAAGTATATATGTCTTATTGATGTGTTGCACTGTTGCAGATATGGCAACTAGTGTATGAAATGTTATAATAATCATTATAACTAAACATAATGGTATTTAATGATACTAATAACCGACATATACTCTCTCTACTCCCTAGATCCACCATTGTTACACCCCTATCATCAAGTTTGCCCAACACCTCATAGAATCAAGTAGTCACCCATGGAGGCATAAGATGCTACCTAGATCATTCCACATGTAGATCCACACACACACACACACACTCCCTTTCTCTCTCTTTTGTTTCTGATCCATCGACAAAACCTATGTGATGTTTTTGGTTAGATTTGTTGGGGATGCTGGTGGTAGTGGAGATACCATGGTAAATTCTATTGGTTTTTGGTTTTTTTTTATGATTAGCATTCTTTTTTTTCATGGTGCCGGATCTTGAAATAAAGAAAACCTGAACAATGAATGTTTTTGGTCCTTTTGTTTTTCTTTTTAGACCAAAAGATGATTTTTTTGAGAAGATCAAAATTCATAGTGTTTCATCAGTTATAAAGCTACTTTCATGGTGGTGGGAGGTGTTAGATGTCATGCTCGTGGTTATCAATTCCTAATTGTTAGATGTGGAATATATATATATATATATATATGGGAGGGATCAAATAAGAACTAACTTTTTTTTGAGAACTTTAGGAACCAATCTCAACTACTAGTTCTCAATGGTAAAATTATAATTAACAAAAACATATTTAAAAAATTTGTAAATCAAAAAATAACATAAAAATAAAAAAATAAAAACATAAAAATGTTCCCCAACTTCCCTCTTTCATAAAAAAAATATAAAAAAATTTATAAAAAATAAAAAATCCCGTTTTTTAACGAAATTCGTTTTACACATGTGTAATATCGGATTTACACATGTGTAAATCCAGTACTACACATGTATATAACTAGATTTACACATATGTAAACAACGGATGTACAATTTTTTAGAAAAGTATATCAATATGGTAGGCGTTGAAAATATAAAAAAATACTTAATTTTATGGTGAATTGTTTTTGAAAAAATGACGTTGTGAAAAAAAGTTACGAACATTTGAAAAAAGAAGAAAATGGCATGTGATAAAAAAAATAAGTGGTTGAGATTGGTTCCTAGAGTTCTAAAAAAAGGTGGTTCTCATTTGAACTCTCCCTTATATATATATATATATATATTATATATATATATATATATATATATATATATATATATATATATATATGATAAGGTTCTAATGAGAACCTTATATTGTGAGAACCCTTTAACCCAATATATTCCATTGATTTATTTTACAAGAAATGAGATCATGACATGTATCCATTTGACTTTTTGAAAAAATGACGTTCTGAAAAAAAGTTACGAACGTTTAAAAAAAAGGAGGAAATGGCATGTGATTTGCATGTGGTAAAAAAATAAGTGGTTGAGATTGGTTCCTAAAGTTCTAAAAAAAGGTGGTTCTCATTTGAACTCTCCCCTATATATATGTATATATATACATATACATATATATGTATATATATGTATGTATATATATGTATATATATATATATATATATACATATATATATATACATATATATACATACATATATATATATATATATATGATAAGGTTCTAATGAGAACCTTATATTGTGAGAACCCTTTAACCCAATATATTTCATTGATTTATTTTACAAGAAATGAGATCATGATATGTGTACATTTGACTTTTTTAATAGAAAATGATAATTTGATCATTTTATCAACCCAAAAAATTCAGGTTGAATATGATTGTGACAAGTGTCATCACCTAACGTTCTCTTTCCTCCCACATTTTTTCCTTTTTTTATAAAAATAACTTTACACCTAATTTTTTATACATTTATAACTTTTAATACTATATTATTTTTAAACAATTATATCATTAAACTCGTATAATTTTTCTCTTTAATTCCCATATAATTTCAATATTTTTTTGGTGATTTAGTTTGGATGTATATAGCTATATCACTATAATTAGTATTTCCAACACTTAAAAAATATTTTACAACATCTAAAAACATATGTTACACCAATATAATAAGAATACACCATTGTAATCACACTAAAATAACAAAAATACACCATCTAAAATATAGGTTACAACATTTTACCATATGTTACAATGTTACACTACTGTAAACCGTAGCAAAACAATGTAACTACACCAATGTAAACCAAATGTAAAATATACATCATTTAACGATGTAACTACACCAACATGATTTCAATAACATAACAAGCAAACGACATTAAACCACGTAACTACACCAAACGACATTAAACCAATATACACCAAATGTAAAAAAATTAAAGAAAAATCATATTTACTTAGTTACATCACTGTAAACCAATTAACCCAATGTAAAAATTAGATGCATTACAACTGTTTAGGCGTTTGAGCACTGTTTGGAAGCTTGAAAACTGTTTGGGCGTTTTAGTTACATCATTGTAAACCAATGTAATTCAACGTAAAAATTATGTGCATTACAACATGGTATAATTTATTGATGTTTTTATTGATGTAACTTATTGTTACATTAATATAAACAAGTGTAACACACTATAAGAACATGTAACTATAGTGGTGTTACGTGAATATAAAAAGATGAAAAATCAATACAAAGAAAGATCTACTTTAAACAAATTAAACTAACAAAAAGGTATATAGAAAATGCACCACTATAAGTATAAATCTACCAATAGTTAATTTAAGACATTGAATTACAACCTTCAATCTACAAAAATCAATCAAAATCATACCACTGTAAATTTTGATATATAAATATATACTTCAAAACATCTAATTAAAACCTATTTACAAGAAATGCTCCTCTATCATCCAAATCCAAACTCATAAGTATCTATAATCAATTCCAACAAGTAACTTTAAAGTTTCAGATGTAAATGACACAATGGCCCTACCCGGTGGAAATCTACGATTTTTGATCGTTTCAAATCTTGAAATACTCAAAGTAGTCGTTGACAAAGTAGCTTTAGGTAGTGTGGTGGTATGCGAAGGAGTGTCGTGCGTTGGTGTAAGGGTTGATTCCTATTTTTAAGGTTGAGCTGTAACTAGAAAGGGGTGTCGTGCGCTGGTGGTGTGCTAGTAGTGATCGGGAGGTCAAATTGTGGTGTTGTGCATTGGTGACGGTAATGTTCCGATGGTGGTAGGGAGGTTGACTTGTGGTGATGGTGGTGTGGTTCTTGCATATGTATTTTAAAAATCCAAAATAAAAGTAAGAAAAAAAGAATTTTGAAAGCTAATCATATGAGATTTTGGCCTATCAAATACAAATACACAAGTACAGATAAGTACATGTGTGAAAAAAACTTATTTACCCTTGCTTTCATCTCTACCATTCAAATGGAGTTAAAAGAGTTCTTGCAATTTCTTAGAGTTCTCACATGAATTCATTCCTAAATATATATATATATATATATATATATTATATATATATATAATATATATATATATATAGATATATATATATATATATATATATATATATATATATATAATATATATATGTATATATATATATGTATATATATATGTGTATATATATGTATATATATGTGTATATATATGTATATATATGTATATATATACATATATATATATGTATATATATACACGTATTAAAAATTGTACAACTAAGAGTTACGCATATGTATAGCTTATGTATATGTAAGTATGTGTTACCAAATATACACCTAAGAGTCATCTACGTATATCTATCTCATACAAGTTACGTATATGTATGTCGTTTCGTAATTATTGACGTTACTTGGAGTTATATTAAAACTATATAATTACCTCAAAAAATAATATTAAAATTTACTCAAATATACTTTAATAATTAAATAGTTAAATCATTATGAATTATATGATTAGGTAGTGATGGTTTTTAATTATAAATATGGTTTTCATTTAATACACCCTCTATATATAAATATAAATGTATATACATAGAGAGAGAAAGAGCGAGAGAGAGAGAGAGATAGACGAAGTGTGTCAAAATATTATTTATCAAACCTTTTATCATATTAGTTCTTTAATAGTTTTATTAAATTACAATAATAGTCCTTTTGATAGTAAAAAATACCAATTTGCTCTCATGTGCAGTGCATGTAACATGATTAACAAAAAAAGTTAGATAAAATTATTGAAAACATCCTTTATGTTTTCATCAAATTTCACCGGACGTTTTAATGTTTAAAATTAACAGTCGATGTCTTTTATGTTTTTGTTCCAAATAAAGCCCTTTTTAGTTAATTCCGTTAGTATTATCGTTAAGGCTTATAACATGTGATTTATGTGATGGGCAATCTGGTAGTTTAAATCCTACCCCCTTATTTCACAAGTTAGACATTTCACCTCATCTCCCACTAATTATAACTGAGATAGTCGATCGTAAAAGACGTTGCGATATCCAGTGGCTAAAACAACTGAATCGATGTTGATTGTTTCACCATTGACGAGAAATATAACAAAAAAAGGTGTTGGTTGTCAAATGTGGAAAATCTAGATAGAGCTCTCACTAGACCTCTCTAACCATAGTGCTAAACCATTATGGTTTAAAGCACTATAAGTAATAATGTAAACACACTAAAAAGATCAAATCTTATTTCAAGAAAACGTGTTTTCATTATTACTAAAATCTAACTCATTTAATTTCATGACTAGTCCATGTCATGACTTGAGAAATTTATAGGAAAATCTACATTTGACCTAGCAATGATATTGATGAAATGCCTATCGTTGATGCTTGTCAACAAGCTTTTGTTAGTCGTCACATGGTTCATTCTCAATGTTAGGACTGTGTACGGACGGAGTACTAACTGATTTACGTGTATACCAACTCAAATAGTGCGGAATCCTATTTGATTGGCGATCAAATTAGTGAGAACGCACGTAGAATCGATCTTAGAATGAATCTAAATGTTAAGAACGATTGCAATACGATTTAGTACGATCTATGAATTTGGAACAGGCTCTCTAAGGTCTCTGGACGGCTAGGGTACGAGTAGGAGTCAAAATATTGAAAGTGTTCCGTTTTTCCACGAATTAAGTGGTATTTATAGGTTAGGGTCAGTCAATCGTACGACTGGACCATTAGCATGGTTCAGTCGTGCGACTAAAGCATGCGACTGAGTCAATCACACGACTGAAGGTTCAGTCGTGCAACTGAGTCATCCGTATGTCTCAGTCGTGCGACTGAGTCATCCGTATGTCTCAGTCGTGCGACTGAGTCATCCGTATGTCTCAGTCGTGCGACTGATCCAGTCTCCTGGTTCAGTCGTGCGACTGGTCCATTAGCATGAAGTATTCATGCGTATGGTCCATTAGCATGATCCATTCGCATGAAAACTTCATACAACTAAGTTTGAATATGTTTCTCACTCATTACTTGAATAAGATCTATTCAAACAACCACAAACCTATATAGTTGGTTCAATATGCGTTAATAAATAATAAACATTGAAACATACACTGAAACATTTAACATTAAGATCATCAATCACATATTCTGTTTCATTCAACTCATACATTTAGTTTACATTTAGAACATGACAGGCATATTACATTAAGATCGTAAACTAGGTACATATGTATCAACAAACTCCCCCTTGGACCTAGTTTCCTTCATTGTATGGCATCCTTCATTCGCTCGTCAAACTTCTTATGCCTCTCCTCGACTGTGACTCCAGCATGTATCTCGAATGCAAAACAGAGTCTTATCACGTTCTGAAATTAGAGGGCCTGTACCATATCCTGTGTATCATAGAATAATAGCCACCTGTATAATGTATAAACATCATTAGCTAACAGGTTGGTTAGCCACATTGGGTCAAATACCCAGATGGTCTCTATTTGGCGCTCTTTCTGTAATACTATGATTGCTTCCCCTGTTCTCCAATCATAATACCACCACTTGAAGTGGGGAGTGAAGTCCTGTGGCATTTCCTTTATGGTAATCTTTGACATAGTGCACGGTGGACTCCACTTCAGCACCACTTTGGGTTTCCCAGTCCTTGGGTCCACCTCCGACATTCGAATATATCTCGTAGGTTGTTGAGGCTTGAAGTTAACCCATTTCGTGTGGTATTCTTTCTTCAACGCAGCTTCAAACCAGCCTGACATCTTCCTGGGGTCAGCATACAGCAGGTTCATGCGTGCCAGCTGGTTGAGCTCAAAACCAGGGAGAGTCTTCAGATCATGTGGGAATCTGAAGTACTCGATTCCCTTCTCCCTCTTCACTGCATATACATTAAGATCCTCAAAATAAGACCACGCTATAATCATGCCAGACACCTTTAGATGCTTCTTTACTTTGTAGAGCTTGGCGTAGGCACTCGGCTTTGGCGTTGTGCGTTGGGCACGGATCTCTGCAAAACAAGCCGCCCATTTAGCCTTTTTGATTTCAACATCGGTGTCTGAGGCTTGGGCTTGGCTTTCTGATTTCTCGACCTCCTTCTCCGTCGTATCCAGTTTAGAATACATATCACTGTCGAGAGTATCCCCAAAATCAGGAACTACATTTCCCTCTCGATCTGTATATTCTGGATAATGTTATGCTGTGACATCTTCAATCTCTATCTCATCCACATCGTTGAGCTCGTCATCACTAGCAACATCGACGGTAGGTGCATCTTTAACCAGTTCATCCGGATTTAACCGGAACATCTCTGCGAGTTGCTTATCAGTGAGGTCGTGAATGATTTCTCCTTCTTTGGGAGTGTAGCTTACTGACCTCCTGACAATCCCTTGCAGATCAAGTATCATAGTAAATTGGGACTTGATCTGCTGCAGGGGAGCAACATCATATTCATCCTGCTGAGATGGTTGATCTGCTTGATTCAAAACATGTAACACATCATTCATTAGTTAATAATCAAGACAGTTAACTAATCAAATATATACATAAACATTCAGTACATAAATTTAATACATGATTCAATTACATAAAATAGCAAAATACATAAACATCTAATCATTACGTTGATCTTGAATCATGGGTTCTTCAGCTGGCGGGGCTGAGGACGAGGCACCCTATCCTGAGCTTCTTGGATCGTCTCTCTCTTGATTGAGTGGCTGCAGATGCATAAGAGGGATCTGCAGCAGTCTCCCCAGACTCGCCAGGGCTACCTCCAACCTCCCGAATCCCTCGGTCAGTGGCAACCACTCTGCTCCCCACAATACAAGTCAAAGGCTCCTTGTATGTCTCCTCCTCCTCATCAGGACGAAAGTCCTCATGGAAACCGGCTAACTCTACTCCACCTTGGGTGGATGACGGAGATGCTATATCAGCAGTGGGGGCCCTCGATTGGGTGGGCCCTGCATCTCCACCATCACCACTATCATCATCGTCGGAGTCATCATCCGAGAGCACAATCCGCTCGACATCCGAATCACTGTCCTCGTGGCGCCACTTCCTCCTAGCGGGAGCCACGTAATCCTCCCGGGCCAGGTGCCCGAACAATTCCTCACAGGGGGCTTCACTTGCTTCCCCCTATATACTCTCATACGGCCCAAAGTGGTATCATCCTTCACTTCAAGCACTACTGCATCCTCCTTCTCTTTAGGCAGCGACGGTAGCTTCTAATCAATGATCATCTAAAAAACGAGGGTACATACAAAACCCTCCTTCCTCTTCCCTCAATGTTCTCCACCAGATAGGTGAAGATCATCATAGAGAAGTTGAACGGGTGGTTCAGCACCAACGCCACATAAGCGTTCTGGATCTGATCGGATAGCTCGTCGAACCCTCCCTTACGTGAAGTTATGCACTTGAGCAGCACATGGGCGAGGTACTTGAGCTGGAGCACAGGTTGCTCTTGTTGAGCACACCTATGTTGATGTCCCCAGAGTACTTAGCCCTTAGGAAACATCCTCGTACGGTAAGTGGGTGTAATCATGTGGAACAATTAGCGTCATCCCCAAACTCTAGAATAGCCCGGAGATCATCCTCTGTGATCTCAATAGCCTGGCCGAATATCGAGCTCCTGATGCAATGGGGCCTCAGAGGACCTGTCCACCACAGCGCTTTCCCAGAAAGCCTGCTGGACCGAGTGATAAGGGGTACATGGTGTTGAGATGGCTCGGAATATCCTAGATCGTTGTAGGAATGTGATGATGCCTGAGAACTCTGCAGCATTCCTAGAAGTCAAATCCAGGTGAGCACATATGTTGTGCTTCGTGCTCATGGTCTAGCGACTCGCCATCTGTTACACAACATAGATAAATGTTAGTGTGTGTAAAAGAATAACCATTTGAATTTCTTTACTTAAATCTGTCTGTTCTGTCGTGCGAATGAACTGTGCGACTGAGGTTTAGTCTCGCGATTGAGCTCATACGCACGACTAATTCATGCGACTGTGCTTAGTCGTATGCTCTACCAGGCAGTTGAACCAGTCGTACGACTGACTTATTCGCATGTTTCAGTCGTGAAATTGTGCCATTCGCCCAACTCAGTCATGCGACTAAGCCATTCGCCCGACTCAGTCGTGCAATTGAAGTTCATCAGAGCGCCCATTTGCATGACAGACTGTTGGTTCATTCAAATTCAAATTTTGTGCAATTCGTAGTGTTAGACGTCGTGGTATGGCGCATTAGTCTCGCAATCACCTATCATAGCCCCTCATAATCTTAATTTTAACATATTACTTAGTTTATCATTTATTGGTCAAACTAGTCTCGTTAAGTTTTAGGGCATAATTCGATCTTTTGAGGACAATCGATTGAACATTTGACTGGAAATCGTTGCACGTTACCTGTGGAGTCACTGGAAATCATTAGAACATAATAATCACAATCCAAGAACAATCAAATGAAATTTGGGCAGAGTAACTGTAAGTCGTGCGAAGAAATGAACGTTTGGGGGTGAATGGGGTTTGCGACCGACTCCCCCTCTATTTATACTAGGGTTTCCTTCAGTCGTGCGACTGGACCTAATCGCATAGCTGGTTCGTGCGATTGAGACTCAGTCGTGCGACTGACTCAATCGGTCACCATTAGTCGTGCGACTGGGTTTCAGTCGTGCGACAACCCCAATCGTTGCTTCCATTCGTGCGATTATTTCATTATGATGATCCAATCACATGAATTTACCCATTGATGGTGCAATCGCATGTTTGGGCCATACGTGTGGCTTAGTCGTGCGATTGGGCTCATTCGTCTGGCTCAATCGTACGGCTGGTCCCTACTTATGGTCCAGTCGTGTGAATGGCTCATTCTTATAAGTTTGACTCTATGAACATTTACATTTATCCCCTTTTACACTTGGTAAAACATTAAAAGCATTCGATCATCTCAGACATGATCGTTTTTAACTTTGAAAACATTTGATCATCTCAGACGTGATCCTTTTAATAGTAAAACATTTTGTCAGCTCAGAAGTGACCCATTTGACATTTGAAAACATGTGTGGTCACCTCAAACGTGACCTTTTAAGTGATTAAATCCCAGATAAAGTTCCACTATATAGTCCGATGATTAAAACCAATTTGACTAAATTGAAACAAAATAAAACACTATAACTAAAAGATAAAACTGAATGTTTTTTTGTGATTTTTGTGGTGGAAATTTTAAGATAGATATCTAGCAGATTTATTTCTAGAACAGTACAGCTTCAAGTTATCATGACCATAACTGGAACAATCATTATGGAATCATATAGGCAATAAAATCATTCAGGACGTGTTACCAAAATCTATTAATACTAGATTCTTGTTTTCATCGAGAGTCATTAGGAAGTTTAGAAATCATACTAGTACTATAAGATGCACACATTAATCTGGAATTTCAGAATTGCCGCCACGATGATTGTCAGTATACTTGTCCACTTAAATCCATACACAGACTTTTGACACAGATTGGTGATACATTAGGTTAATTTATTTCAACCAGCATTTGTGGATCCCACACTTATATGGTAATCAACATTCCTCAGGAGATTTTTCAAGCGGTCTACAGGTATTGTGACAAGAAGAAACTATTCTCAGAGCTTTCAAAGAGAAGCCAAGCCTCTGGTCAATGCTACCGCACAACAGAGAGGCGGCAAACAACAATGAATTCTTGAATATCAAGGTTAGCTTATCCTCAGGTCAGTGCCACCGCACAGTAGAGAGGCACACAACCTATCTTCTTGTTAGAGCATATATTTTTTTCTTTTTGCACATAACACACCAACAACATTTGTTATTAGCTTGATTGCGTTTATTTTTCATTTTTTCCGTGCTTTGCTCTTTTTGTGATCAACTGCACACAATTGTGGCGTTTATTGTGCTCGTCACCCCTTATTGGAAATAATTGATTGTGTTAAATAGTGATAAGATGGCACCACAGCTAGTTGAACACTTAGTTTGAGTTGAAGTCACCAATGCGGTCTAATCATCTATTGTGTTGAATCTACTGACACATCATGTAGTGGTCTAACAACCTCTAATCTACTTTCTTGTTTACCTTAGTAGTAGCCAGGTTTACTATCATTTTTCCTGTTATATTGCTCAGACTTCTCAGACTTATACTTTGGATTTCGCATCTAAATTAATTTAAATCTTTTAAAGTCCCAAATTCTTTGTTCCTGTGCACTATCATTTTCCATAGTCATTAAATGGTATCACAAATACCTCTCATTTCTATCAGCTAGCCTGTCCTCCTCCCTCGTTTTTTTTGTACTGAAATTATAACAACTAAAATTAACACTAACTTCTAAACCTATTCTCCCCCCTAAAATTCTAAAACCAAAAATCATTTTGTAGTTTTTGAATTTTATAAGACGGAAATTAAAAAATTAAAATAAAAATAAAATTAAAACACAGTGTCGGACTACACATTATCATCTTCAGTGATTACGTCACTTTTCTTTGTCACGCCATTACCTCTAAGAGATATAGAAATCTCGTTTATCAAAAGCTTTTGTATAGAGGTCGGCGCGTTGAAAATCCATATTAATTTTAACCATATCAATTAAATGTTTTTCAAAACAATCACGTATAAAATGATATTTAATCCCGATGTGTTTGGTTTTAGGATGTTGGACTGATTTTTAGTTAAAGCTATCGCATCAGAGTTATCAACATATATTGGAGTATTAGAGAATTGCAAACTGTAATCTCGTATTTGCTGTTGAATCCAAATGATTTGTGAATAGCAACTTGCAACAACAACATATTCGGCTTCATAGGTTGACAGAGAAACCGAGGTCCGCTTCTTACACTGCCAGGTCACTAATCTCCTCCCAAGAATTGACATCCTGCTAACGTGACTTGTAGTTCACATTGCAACTGCCGTAATCCGAGTCACTATACGCCGTAAGCTCAAAGTCATCATCATAAGGATACCACAACCCTAGTGTTGGTGTACCCTTCAGATACGAAATATCCTTTTAACCCCAATAAGATGGTTGACTTTCGGTTTTGTCTGATATCTGGAGCATAGACATGTCGCGTACATGATATCAGGTCGTGAGGCTGAGATACATGAGGGATCTGATCATTCCTCGTTACATGGTGGCATCAATCAGATCGCCACTTTCGTTAGGTGCTACATCGTGGTTTGTAGCAAGAAGAGTTCCAGCTGCCGAAGCATTCTTCATATCGAACCGACTGAGAATATCGCCTATATACTTGGTTTGATGTAGGAAATTCCCTTAAATGTTTGATCCACCTGTAATCCAAGGAAGAACTTCATTTCTCTCATTGCACTCATTTCGAATTCTGCTTTCATTACAGCTTCAAATTCTTTACATAACTCTTTGTTTTTAGATCCGAAGATTATGTCATCAACGTAGATCTGTACAAGCAGCAGGTCACCATCTTTTTCTTTGATAAACAGTGTACAATCAATCACTCCTCTTCGAAACCTATCTTTCACAAGATGAGTTGAGAGCTTCTCGTACCATTCTCTGGGGGCTTGATGTAGCCTGTATAGAGCCCTGTCTAGCTTGTAAACTCTATCCCGATGATATGGATCCTCAAATCCCTCGGGTTAACTGACATACACTGTCTCTCAGATTTCACCATGAAGGAATGCACTCTTCACATCAAGTTGATATACTTTAATCTTCATAAATGATGCATAGCTAGGAAGATACGGATGACTTCCATTCTTGCACAGGTGCAAACACTTCGTTGTAATCAATACCCTCGACCTGTCGAAATCCTTGAACTACAAGTCGAGCCTTGTTCCTGATAATGACCCCTTGGTCATCCTTCTTGCACTTCAAGACCCATTTAGTGTCAATGACCTTAGCACCTTTAGGTCTATCCACTAGAGTCCACACACCTAACTTCTTGAATTGAAGAAGTTCTTCTTGCATGACACTCACCCAGGCCTCATCGTTCAAGGTGTCACTTACATATTTTGGCTCAAATTGAGACACAAAACATCGATAAGCTCCATCGTGAAGGTATCCTTTTTCCATGGTTGAGGCATAATCAACTGAGTATAGCTGATTTTGTGTCTGTACTCCCGATTGTACATCCCCTATGACATTGTCCAGAGGATGATAAACATTAAGTCACGACCCGGTAGTGGTGGGAGCAACTACATCCTGACCTAGATTGTGAGTTCTAGAGTCAGAATCTGTATCTGTTGGAGTTTGAGGTTCTGAAGTGTCAGAGGCATTCGCATCGGACACATGTGTACTTATTGTAGCAGGAACCTATTCCTCGTGTTCCACCTAAACATTCTCCACATCTTCATCGTCAGAGGAGGAGTCACTAACTTCTGATACTCCCCCTGAGCTACTGGAAGATTGGCCTTGTGAACCAGATGCTGTCGAGTCTAGGGGCGGTGTGTTTAAGACATCATACATCATCTTTGAAGATAGGTCATCATCAGAAGGCGTGAGAGAATGTTGAAAGACTTGAAGAATCCATCATAATCAAAAAAGAAAGCTAGTCCTTTTCCTGCAGGAGGGGTGGTGTATCTCTGAACATCGACGTTGCACCACACTTCTACTTGACCTGTTGAGTTGTTATAAACCCTCTTGTTCGGTATGTTGTATCCTACAAAAATCCCTTCTTTAGCCTTTTCACTGAACTTGCCTCACTAATGTTTTTTCAGCAATGTACATGGTGCCCCAAACGATTCGAGGTACTCCAGATGAGGTTTATGTCGTTGTAGCAACTCGTAACACATTTTTCCATGTCGTTTAACCACCAAGACTCAATTCAAAGTGTAACATGCATTGGCCACTGCCTCGTTCCAGAATTGGATAGGTAGTTTCGAGTATGCTAGCATCATCCTGGCAGTCTCTATCAAGCTTATGTTCTTCCTTTCAGCAACCCCATTCATCTATGGAGTGTAGGTAGATATGAACTAATGTACAATTCCTTTTTCTTTGCAGAATGCCTCCATCCACTGATTCTTGAACTCTGTCCCATTGTCTGAGTGGATCTGACGTACCTTTAACTTGTGTAGAGATTCCAATGTGGTCACAAGTTGTTTGAACAAATCAAATGTTTTTTATTTGGATTTCAGAAACATCACCCAAGAGAATCTGGAGTAGTCATCGGTGACTACATAACAGTACAAATCCCCAGCAATACTCCTGGTGCTCACTGGACCGAATAGATCCATATGTAGAAGTTCAAGAGGCAATTCAATAGAGTTGACATTCTTTGCCTTGTGAGACTTCTTGGTCTGTTTTCCATTCTTACACGCAACACAGAAATCCGAAAGTTGAAAGTTTTTGACATTAATTCCGTTGACCAAATCATTCTGAATGAGATGGTTCATCTTTCTTGGATTTATGTGTCCCATCCTCCTATGCCAGGAGATGGAATCTTTCTCAGATGCCTTTAATAAGAAGCATTGTACTTGTTTATCGATTGTTGAGACCTTTGTTAGATCCAAGACATATAAATCATTGTATCTTGAAGCTGACATTAAGACCTGGTCTTCAGGAATGGTGTACTCCTTCTTCAACACGTAGCACTTCTTGTTGTCAAAGACCACCTTGAAAACTTTGTCACAAATCTGGGATACAGAAAGTAAGTTGTTTTGTAGTTATTGAACGTAGTTGACCTTGTCAAACTTAACTTTCTGATTTCCCACTTCTCCCTGTGTCATGATGTATCCTCCTTTATTTCCTGCAAAGAAAACATGTCCTTCTTTAATTTGTTTGACGTTTGAGAGGAGAGACAGGTTTCCAGTCATGTGCCTGGATGCTCCACTATCTACAATCCATGTGTTTATGATAGCACTAT
The DNA here is from genome assembly GCA_025506515.1 of Flaveria trinervia. Lineage (NCBI taxonomy): Eukaryota > Viridiplantae > Streptophyta > Magnoliopsida > Asterales > Asteraceae > Flaveria > Flaveria trinervia. Next base: position 16,066,783 of record CM046456.1, on the reverse strand, counting down.
AACGAATACCCTGCACATTCAAAGGAATGATTAGTTAAGGTTTGGGACCCAAGCCTTAACTGGCTTGGGTATCCCTGAGGAATCACACATCAAAAAGTCGACCCACTGTCCATTTGAGGGCGAGGGCATATTATGCTTCTTACAGCTCGCAGTATCAGATATTGACTTGGTTTTTTTCCACAAGCCAGCTTTGTGCAATGTATGTTTATGATAAACAACGACTGGTTATGTTTTGAGACTTAGTTTCATTATTTCTTTAGGTGGAGTAATATAACTCCTTTAGAAGAAATCTATTTAGAATCTTGAAGCTCAACTTTCTTTCTTGGTGTCTGATACTGAGGACAATTAGAAGCTATATGTTCTCTCTTTCCACAATTGTAGCATGAGCGAACTTTTACATGTTGGGAAAGACGTCTCTGTGGAGAAGAGTGTGAGACAGGTGTGACTTTGGTCTTATTGGGTTTCAACTCTTCTTGTTTGGATGTTTTAACTTCTTTAATAAACTTTACCTTTTGAGCGGTTGAAACATCTTTTGCCTTTTGTTTGTTTGGATTATTACGTGGTAGGTTAGTTTGTTTAGTTACTTTCTTTTCAGAAGAAGACATGGTAGATCCTGACTGTATATTAACCCTTTTAAACTATTCGTCCAAATTAACAATAGGCATCATACCCTTTGATGTCAAAGTGTCCTCCTTCTCTTTAATGTAGATTCCATCTTTTGACACGTGGAATCTGGATCACTAACTAGAGGAGTGGTCACCACATGATCCTTAATAGGATTGTTGTTTACTAGTCGACATTTAGTATTTAACAAAATCTCATGTGGTGGTGGAACCACTTTGTAACCTAATCCCTCCCTGTTGTTTCGTTCTTTGACTAAGTTTTTACTATATGTGAATAACTAGTCCAACTGTGCAGTTTTTGTTTTAAAGAATTTACTTCGACTTCCAAAACTGTTTTCTCCTTTTTAGTTTCTTCAAGGGAGTTTAAATAGAACTTAATGTTATTTGCTTGGTTAAAAGCCACAACTTCGGTTTCCCTTAGTTGTTTATTTAATAGTTTTATTTTTTCTTTGTAATTGTGCTCGTTTTGTTTTAAAACTCAATTTGTTTCTTGCAAGTCCTTTACTAAGCTATAGTTATGATCTAATAACCTAGAAAATTTCAAATCAATGCTTTCCCTAAATTTATTACATTCAAAACAAGCATGATTATCAAACAATTGGTCTTTAGAACTTACCTGAGAAGATTCAGTTGAATCCGCCATCAGTGCATAGATTGTCTCTTCAGCTGCTGGAGATTCTGAACATGTAGTTTTGGCATCTTCTTTAATCACAAGTTTGACCACTTTCGCAGCTTCTTTAGTTTCTGATATGGCTATTTCAACTGCGATATCGTTTTCACTTTCAATATCGTCATCCAACACCTCCACATTTGCAATGTTGGATTCTCCCGGAGGCACGAATTGAAGGTCTAGTCTTGCCCTTCATCACCTTGAGCAGTCAAGGCCTTTGTCTCGGTGCTAGACGATGTAGCTCCCTAGTTGGTTTATCCTGACGGTTGAATGTCGAGAACGGGTTCCCGTTGCCAGTCTTCTTGGGCTTTACACATTCACATTTAAAGTGCCCCTTCTCTCCACAGTTGATACAGTTCACTTTGGACTTGTCAAACCCAAACGTAGTGTCTTTGGTAGCTATCAAGTTCTATCCTGTTTTTTTAACAAATTCTTAGCCCTCCGGATAGCACTTGCTAGCGCCACATTATGTCCATACGTTCAAGCTCGTTCTCGTCTACCTGTTCGTAGTCTTCGTTTGCTAGATGGCAGTTACCAATCTTTCCTGCAACCAACCTGTCATATGAGTGTACCACAACTGCCAATAAATCCATGTGTTCTTTAGCCAACTCCATAGTGATGTTCCCGAGGTTCTTAGTCTTCAACTTCGTAGCATTAGCCTCTGGTGCAATAAAATAGGTACTTGATGACCCAGACGTGTCAGACCCAGAAGTTATGGTTTGTGAAGGAACAGATGAACTAGAAACAAAAGCCGTCTGAAGGGGTGCTCCTGAACTGGTTGCTGCAAAAGAGGCATTGTAAAGCGAAGGATTTTGATCATACGTTCCTTTCTACGACCTATATTTCATCCTAAGTTTCTCCTCTCTTAATTTTATGATGAAATCATTTATATCTAACTTTTCCAAAATACTGTTCTGTCTTAGGTTTATACAAATGAATCTCACTTCTCTGGTAACCCATCAGCCAAAGTGGAAACCTTATCTTCCATCGACGTTTTAACTCCATGAATATGTAGCTCACTCATGAGATGATAGAACCTGCAAATTACGTCATCTAGACTTTCCTTACCCATTGAAGAGAAATTGTCAATTGTCAAACTCCTTCTTCCATGCTTTTGCCTTTAGAGCTTTTAACGAAACATTCCTGTCATAGCGTTTTTCCAAGGCGATCCAAAGTTTTTTTGCCTATTTATTCTCAGAGAATTGATGGAATATATCCTTCGGTATAGACTGAGTTAATAGGGCGTACACTTTCTTCTATGCGTTATATTTTGCCTTTTGCGTGTCATTCATCCCTCCCAAAGTCAGTTTCACTCCATCAGCCCCTACTGGCATGTCATACCCTGTCTCGATTGACTCCCAGAGGTTGGGATCAACTCCATTTAAGTAAATCTCAAAACGTTGCTTCCATTGAGGGTAATCGTCTAACGTTATTAGCTTAGGGGGTTTTTTTGTGATTCCCTGTCTCATTTTCTAGAAGTAAGAGGTTTTGGATCCGTGTGTCTCTCCCTTCAGTAAAAGCTGAGTATTGCTCTTCCATTTAGTTAACTTTAAATTTGTAAGTCAAGTACTTTGCTTATGCGAATAGACCACTCGTGCGATTGAACTTATGCGATTAGGTCATCGTGCGAATGGAGTATGCGGATGAATTCAATCGTGCGATTGGATTCAGTCGTGTGGAAGGAGTGTGCGGTTGGAGTCTATGCGAATGAAGCTCGTCAGTTGTGCGAATGAACTGGACGACTAAGTTCAATCGTGCATGTGGAGGGTGCGAATGAGATCAGTCGTGCGATTGAGTCAATCGTGCGACTGAAGGCTACTGTTTTTGCAAAAACGAATGTTTTGAACACTTTGACGCAAAAACACGAATTTCTTACGAACCCTAATTGTCGTATGACGAAAAACGTTAACTTTATGACCAGAAGACTTCGAAAACACTTTTTGACATAAAAAGATTGAATTTTTGAGTGAAAAACATGATTTTTAGGCCAAAATCGATTGAATCACACGTAAATCTAGAGCCAAAGCTCTGATACCACTTGTTAGGACCGTGTACGGACGGAGTACTAACTGATTTACATGTATACTAACTCAAATAGTGCAGAATCCTATTTGATTGGCGATCCAATCAGTGAGAACGCACGTAGAATTGATCTTAGAATGAATCTAAACTTTAAGAACGATTGCAATATGATTTAGTGTGATCTATGAACTTGGAACAGGGTCTCTAAGGTCTCTGGATGGCTAGGTATGAGTAGGAGTCGAAATATTGAAAGGCTCCGTTTTTTCACCAATTAAGTGGTATTTATAGGTTAAGGTTAGTCAATCGTACGACTGGACCATTAGCATGGTTCAGTCGTGCGACTAAAGCATGCGACTGAGTCAATCACACGACTGAAGGTTCAGTCGTGCGACTGAGTCATCTGTATGTCTTAATCGTGCGACTGATCCAGTCTCCTGGTTCAGTCATGCGACAGGTCCATTAGCATGAAGTATTCATACGTATAGTCCATTAGCATAGTCCATTCGCATGAAAACTTCATACGACTATGTTTGAATATGTTTCTCACTCATTACTTGACTAAGATCTATTCAAACAACCACAAACCTATATAGTTGGTTCAATATGCGTTAATAAATAATAAACATTGAACATACACTGAAACATTTAACATTAAGATCATCAATCACATATTCTGTTTCATTCAACTCATACATTTCATTTACATTTAGGATAGGACAGACATATTACATTAGATCATAAACTAGATACATATGTATCAACACTCAGTATCATACAAAATTACAATATGAAAAGACCAGTTTTAGGTCCACTCGAACTTCAAACCCACCATGGAAAAACCCCTAATTCTCGACATTGGAGTTGTAACAGCCCACATAAACCGTACCAAGATGTTGTCCATTTTGCCCTTGATGGGTGCCCTTCCCGAAAGTCATGGTTTTAGTCTCACTAGATGAGTTACTCATCCAGGGAAAACACGTCTTGATAGATAAGGTTTCCACCTTCTTATAAGGAAGTCTATGTTTTCCCCGTCAACTGTTGTGGGACTTATATCTCCACCCCCTTACGAAGTCCACGTCTTAGTTGGCATATCGGTCAGGTCCCTGGCTCTGATGTCATCTGTAACAGCCCACATAAACCATACCAAAAATATTGTCCGCTCTACCCTCGTTGTGTTGCCCATCCAATAACTTATGGTTTTGTTCTCGCCCGATGAGTTGCTCGCCTAGGCTAAACACGTCTTTATAGAGAATGTTTTCATCTCCTTATAAGGAAGATATTGTTCTCCCCTTCAACCGATACGACACTTACAAGAGCCTCGGGAAAATTTGATTCAACGAGATCACCGTCAACCCCGATGTCAAAAGATTCTATTCCAACTCTCTCGAGCTCGTCAATGGTGAAACAATCTACATTGATTAAGTTATTTTAACCACCGGATATCACAACGTCCCTTGCGATTGACTATCAACTTTTCAATTTTAGGGAGAGATGAGGTGAAATGCCTTACTAGTAAAAGGAGGGAGAAAGGGTTTAAATTACTCGATTGTCCATCATGTGAATCACACATGATAAGACTTGATAATTGGCTGCAGCATGGAATACTAAGAAAAAGGGAGATGAGCGGCAAAAGAGAGGGAGAGGTAAGGACAGAGAGGGGGGAGAGGTAGGGAGAGAGAGGGAGAGTTAGGGAGAGAGAGAGTGATGGCTTTAGTAGTGGTAGCCTACAGTCAGTAGCGGTGGTGGCCTACCGTCAGTAGCGGTGGTGGCCTACCGTCAGTAGCGGTGGTGGTCGACCAACAGGAAGGTGGTGGGGTTGTAGAATAAGGGTATTTTTGGCTTTTTTAAAAAGTTAACAAGAAAGTTAATTATCCATCCAACTCAGGGACCAAAATTATTACATTTATATATACATTGAGAAAGACCTTGTAGTTTTATTAAACCTGAGGACCAAAACGTAATTTGAACATAACACAGTGACCATCCGTATAATTTACTCTTAACTAGTAGTTACACCCGCGCTATGCGGCGGGAACTTTTTTTTGAAATCGAATGTAATAATGGGCTAATTAACATAAACAAATGATCGAAGTTATTTGTGCATTTAATAAAAAATAAAAATAACTATAAACATATACATTAATTAGCATGTCATGGGTTAGAACAATAAAAAGACGTATTAATAACTTGAATAGAAATAAACATGTCATAATGGTGTATTCGGTGTTTAGAAAAACAATAATGTTATGCTAAGAAAAATAAGTGTGAGTATAGTTTTATAAAGCATAATTTTATAAAATAAATGTTATGTTAATTTAAATCATTGTTATTTCCTTCTACTTAAAAAGGGAAAAACAAACATGAAACCAAAAGTGAATAAAATTTTAAAGTATTTAAAAAAATGTCTCTCCTCTGTCTCTCATGCTAGAACACAAATCCTTCGGATTAGAAGCGTATGACATTAACCAATTCACTTAACTATTATGTTTCTATTTTGTTTGAACTATAATTTTAAGTAACCAAAACCTTTTTTTTACCTACGTTTAATAGTTTGTATGTTTTTTATTATTATTTTGAGTTGTGTAAATGTTCTAACAAAACAAAGCTAAGAATGAAAATTTAGGTGGACCCACGTAAACCCAACTTGCAGGTATTGTAGCTCGTTTTTCTTTCTATTCATGCAGTAATAATGTATACTATGTATTATATAACTTGTAAATCACTCTTAACATTAATTCAAAAGACGTGGTTGAAGGACATCTTAAAAAAAAGCAACTACATGTTGTACCATGTGTATATAAAATGGTAAGTCACTATTAAGAAGTTTTAAAATGTTATTATATAAATTTAAATATTTTTAAAATTTGCTAAGAAATTTATAATTTATAATTTATAATTTATCATTTATCATTTATCATTTATTTAAGTGAGACCCATTCGGATAAGCACAAATGACGACATTCACTCCGTATGGAAAACGCGCCAATCCACCCTGACGCCATCACTGTCGTCAGTCATCTCGTCAACGGTTTCACTCGTTCACCACTTCACTTTCGTCTCCATTCACTCAACCCCACAAACCATTTGTCGTATACTCATATACCCCTTTCCTCCTTTGCTACCAAAGAACCTTCGATCTTCCCACGAACATACCTTCGTTGTGGGTTCTTTAGAGTTTCTTTATCGCAACAATCATCAGATTTTCTTCGTTTGATTCCGTTTTCACTGTTTCTTGATGTTAATATTTCTTTTTCCCACATGGGTTTTGCTTGATTGATGATTATCTGTTCTGGGTATATGTTGCAATCTCGAAAGAAGATGAACTGATTTGGGAATTAGGGTTTTGGTTATAGATGCTGATTCGAACAGATTTTAGGGTTCTATTAGCTTCCGAATAAGATTGTTGTGCTTGTATGCTTTTTCAAGAATCAAGAAACGCTTATTTGATCCATCCGTTTGTGGGTTTCAGTTTTTATATTACGGCGTGTTCTTGTTGTCTTGATATCAGAGTTCTACAGGTGACTGTTGACTTTTTTCTTGTATCTATATAGTTATTATTGATTGAAGTACGGGTCGGGTTCGTGCTGTTGGGCTATGCAAGCTTCAATATTTGAACATTTTTATTTAGAGTCAAAATCTTTTTGCAAAATTATGGAAAATCTGTGTTTTCTTGCTTTGAGTTCTTGATTCCTGGCTATGGAAGTTTCTAAATTCGACATTTTTGTTGAAAAAGTCGAACACTTGATATTGTTCATGTGATGTTCAAGTTACCAATTTTTCAATCTTCTTTCGTGTTGGGACTGACTAAATCCATGGCGAATTCATCCGAGCGATCATCATCTATAAGCTTCACCTCAAATTCTCACATATCGACTAGACCAACTGCCTACACCATACCCTCAGCTTCAATCCCTGAACCACAGTCAAATCTTGAAATCATTAGCTTAAATAAACTCAGCACAAACTTAGGGAAGCTGTTGGCTGATTCTGAATCTGATTGCAATTATAGCGATGCTGAAGTCGTTGTTGAGGGTGTTTCTGTGGGCATTCATAGGTGTATTTTAGCTGCCAGAAGTAAGTTTTTTAGTGATCTGTTTAAGAAAAGTAAAGGTTGTGTGGACATGGATGGTAAGCCTAAATATATCATGAGTGAGTTGTTGCCATATGGGAATGTTAGGTATGATGCTTTTCTTGCATTTTTAAGCTATGTTTATACGGGAAAACGAAAACCGCCTTCCCTGGAGGTTTCAACTTGTGTTGATGATGGGTGCAACCATGATGCTTGTCGGCCAGCTATTACCTTCGCTGTGGAGATGACTTATGCATCTTCGGTTTTTCAAGTTCCAGAGTTGGTTTCACTTGTTCAGGTACATTTGTTCATCTTTATGCTTTTTGTAGCATTGTTTTGCATCATGGTTTACTAGGCTTGCACCTCTCTGAGGACATGATTGGGGATAGGAGTTCTAGGAGACCTAGTATTAGGGTTATGGACTTTTTGGGAAGTGTATAGACCTGCCTTACGTTTCTCTTGGAGCCTTAGCGTTAGCGTGACCTGATTTACGTAGGGTTTAGTGTTTTCTTTTACGTATATCTGTTTTTTTATCTGAAGCTTCTATATGGTAGTTTGCTCTCTTCCTGGTACGGGTTTTTTTACTCGTCACTGTATCTGTATGTTAGTGGTAGCTTATAACTTCTATTGTTTGTTATTGTACTCCTGTATGGTCGCTTCTCTTGATTGTCTTTTACATATGTTATTATGCTATTCGAATTACTACGCTATTTATTCTATATATGTTGTAAAAAAAAAGTAAAAAAATGTTTTGGAATCAGGAGTCTTGTGGGAGCGGCCTTTCTATCCCCTAGGATAGAGTTAAGGCTTATGCCCATAACATGCTCCCTAGACCCTACCAATAGCATAACACTATAAGCTGGATTATATTGGGTATGTTTGTTTGTTGTTTGTTGGCTGTGACCACAAGTTTGAACTGATTTGATTAATCTTGTTGAACACCTGCCATCTTGAATGGTGTGTAAGAGAGTTTTCAGTTAATTAGTAACATGCAAAGTCAAATTAGGCTACAAGGGGAGAATGATAATAGTAGGGGTTAAAATTTTTTGGCCTTTGAGGTTAGTCTTAACCTTTAAAAATGGGTCAATCTTTTTTTTTCAACGAATTGTAAAAATTAAAACAAGTCAAATGGTTTAGTAGGGTCAAAAGTGGCTCAGATTACAACCTCAACAATCATTTTATTGAGTGGGTAATATAAATATTTTTACATGGTATCTGGAATGATATATGTTGTGGACTGTTATAAAATTAGAAAATTTATAAAAGTTTTGGTTAGTAAACCTACTGCGCCCATTGTACTACCATCTTCTGAGCTCCTCGTGCCCGTCTTGAAGCCGAGATGTGGCCAATCTAGAGAAACTCAGTTGACGACTATAATGTGATGATTCTTGTATGTTTTATGTTGCAGCACCGTCTTCTGAACTTTGTGGACAAGGCTCATGTTGAAGACGTGATCCCGATCCTTGTTGTGGCCTTTCACTGCCAATTGCAAGATGTTTTATCTCTGGGTGTTGATCGAGTGGCACGGTCAAATCTTGACACCATTTCCATTGAGAAAGAGCTTCCACTTGAAGTTGCTCAAAACATTAAATATCTTCGTAACAACTCCCAGGAAGATGACACGCATACAGCTGAATCTGAGGGTGCATTGCGTGAAAAACGAATAAAAAGCTTACACAAGGCATTAGATTGTGACGATGTTGAACTCGTGAAATTGATTTTGAAGGAATCCAAAATCACATTAGATGAAGCTTGTGCTCTTCATTATGCAGTCGCGTATTGTAATCAAGAAGTTGCTAAAGAGGTTCTTGATTTAAATCAGGCGGATGTTAATCTTAGAAACTCTCGAGGGTACACCGTGCTTCATGTTGCTGCGAGGCGTAAAGAACCGTCAATTATTTTTTCTCTTTTAAACAAAGGAGCACATGCATCAGATGCCACTGTTGATGGGCAAACTGCGGTTAGTATATGCAGGAGATTAACAAGGCCAAAGGATTATCATGTAAAAACCGAGCAGGGGCAAGAAACAAACAAAGATCGGATATGTATCGATGTTTTGGAGCGAGAATTCAACAGGAATCCAGTGACAGGAAACGTTTATGTGTGCCCTCCAGCAGTGGCTGATGATTTGCATATGAAGTTACTGTACTTAGAAAACCGAGGTAAAACTTCCTTAATGATTTGCAGTGGCTGAGCTGGCATTTTTGTCAAAGATGCTGATGTAGGATAGATATGCTGATCTGGAATTTGGTTTACTATGTATTTTTTTAAATATCCACTTGGCGTATTTTTATCAGAAAATTAAAATTTTAATTTTTTTATGTACAGATATTTTAATGCATTTGTACAAGCATTTAACATTTTATCCTGGTTCATGAGAAAGTTGGTTTACACAGGTGTTTAAAAGTTGTATGCTTTTGCAGTGGCATTTGCACGACTATTTTTCCCCTTAGAAGCAAAACTAGCTATGGAAGTTGCGCAAGCCCAAATGACCTCTGAATTTCCTGGTCTATTGGCATCAAAAGGATCAAATGATAATACACAGGAGATGGGTCTGAACGAGACATCATTAGTACAAAACAAACAGCTGCTTTTAAGAATAGATGCACTATCAAGAACAGGTACATCATCAAATTCTTACTATTTACTAGACAAAAACTTCTTTTAAGAATAGATGCACTATCAAGCACAGGCACATCATCAAATTCTTACTATTTACTAGACGTGTGGGTTTGTTAGCGGGCCAAACCGGCTTTTGGTCAAACAGGTAATGTTTGATATAGGGTGAAATGGGTTGGTTCAAGCTGAACTAAAACAATCTATCTTGGGAATGTTCCACTCAATAATAGTGTTCCACTAAAGTCGGTCACTTTTTTCTAACGACGAAAACCAATCAAATTTTAAAATTGTTCCATTGTTCTTAACTTTTATAAATGTTAATTTTTTTAAAAATTAATCTACCTAAATGAAACATAGATGAATCTTGGTTACTACAGATTTGTTATCCTTTTCAAGTTTAAGAGGTGATTATAAAGAAATAACAACCAAGTTTTATAAATGTTACCTGGACTCAAAAAAAAATCAATGAATAGTAGTCTGTTATTATATATATTCCATCAAAGTCACTTAATTTTAAAAAATTTAGTACTTTTTATAGGTACTAAAAATAGGAGTGACTTTATTGGAACAAGATTAAAACTTTGTGATCAATTATGGCAATACCCTTAGGGTGGACATTCTTGACCCATTGGGCCTGTTTTTTGTGTAGATAATTTATTATTATGCCCATTAAAGATAAAACATAACCTGAAACCACCACCAACTTAAGTTAAACATGTGAATGATTGTTGAAAATCCAGAAATCACAAGTAGTTGTGACATCTTTTACGTTGTGTATTCAGTGAAAACAGGTAGGCGGTATTTCCCTCACTGTTCGGAGGTTCTGGATAACTTCATGGAGGACGATCTGCTGGATCTTTGTTACTTGGAAAAGGGTACTTTGGAAGAGCAAGAGATCAAAAGGAAACGGTTTGTGGAGCTTAAGGAAGATGTCCAAAGAGCCTTCAACAAGGACAAGGCCGAGCTTCATCGCAGTTTGTGCTCACCAATGGACTCCCCCACGACAAGGCACACGCCAAAGAAGAAAGCTCGCAAATACGCTTAGAAGTTGTGTTTGTTTTCAGTAGATATTTAACACCCTTACGTTGAGTAACGTACAATGATCACCAAGGGAGTTATGCAAATGATGAACATGTAGTCGTTGAGTAAAGCAAAACAGTCATATTTTCCTATCATTTTTCATATCTTGTGATCTTGGATGTAGATTTGTCATTTTAGATGCTTGTATGACATTGGCACAAGGGTTATTTTGCATAGGGTTGTTCGAAATGTAGTCATCATTTCATCATTTTTAGTTGCAATTATATTAAGGCAATGGAGTATTTTATTGTTTAGTCAGCCCCTAAAAGACAAACTAAGTTTCATTGATTTGATGACGTTTTCTAGGAAAGAATAGAATAAACATATAAGCAGTGGAATATGTTTAGTCAACTCTTGTTGCATATCTTGCAAACATTCTCACATATAGTGATGTTAGTACTAGTCAGATGATTAATATTTTATATGATAAACATTACAAAATAATAATCAAGTTTTAATATTATTTAATTTTATCACTCATGTATATATTTTTCAAATTGGATCACTAATAAAACATATTAGAGTACTTTTAAGAATATAAAAAACATGCTAAGTATATTAAGTAATGTAGAAAACATATTATGTTAAGAAAGTAATAGAGAAGACGTAGGGGTCGGAATTTTCAATATATGATATTATATTACACAATATAAAAAGACATGCTAATTATATTAAAAAATAAAAAACTACCGTAAATTTGTACCACCTACCACATCAACATAAAAAAAACATATTAAAAAAAAGAAAAACATGTTAAAATATATAATTTAAATAAGATATAAAAATTGAGTGACCTAATTGAAATACTTTTTAAACTTAAGTTATCTAATTAGAATACCTAATTGAAATACTTTTTATACTGTGGTATGATATGTAATGACAAAGTTATCTTATCGCATGTGTAAACATGTTGACATATTTCTTGTGAATCCAAAAGTATAAGGGGGAGGTTAGAAATTAATACATATATAACTTGTAACCCAAACATATCATCATTGTATCTAGTTCATTTCTGTTTTTGGTGATGCTATTCTAGGTCAACAAATGAATGAAGTTACTAGACACCACCATTATCATAGCCACATGTTCTCTTCCGGCTTTCTATTAGTTTACGCGAGTTTACTTCTAAAGATCGAATCAAGATTTAAGATCCTTGTATCTAGATTTATAATGGGTGAAATTTGAAAGTCAAGATTGTTTTGTTTTAACGTCTTGTATTCTTGCTCAACAACCTAAGGTTTAATCTTTCAACGTCTTATATTTTTGCTTAAACATAGATTATGATGTATTTCCATCAAATGAAGAAATAAGGACCTCATACTTAAAAGACATATACCACATACCAGGCATGAAGAACTTGATTTCAGTTCCCCAAATTACTAATGCACGTCATTATGTTTTATTTGCGTTGAATGACATGAGCGTGGACGATCACTCTAAAAACTTCTTTTGTTCCCGTGCTCGGTATAATTGGTTGACCTTGATTTTGATTTTGATTTTGATTTTTAGTATTAATTATTATGACTCCAAGTCATGAGATTTTGCCATGGTTAGTCATCTTTGATTACAACCTTGATCGAGTGTGGTTCTGTCTTGGTTTCAGTTGAACTTGGGTTTTAATAGCAAACAAGAAAACTATTACCGTCTCCATAGAGGAATTTGCTCATCTTACGAGATCTGTAATTGCTCACTCCAACAACCATGTTTACTGAGTCCGGCAACACTAAATGGGTTATTGACTCCGATAACCTCAAAGTAATATGACGGAGTAATCCTCATTTGAGGTTAAACTTCCACACTCATGCATGATAAACAATTCAAAACCAAGCTTTCAGTAACGACTAGATATCACCAAGAATCTGGTCATAATCATCAAACGACAGCGACAAAGAAAAAATACAACAAACAGCCGTTTCGCATGCTCTAACACAGAATTGCACTAATCCTAATCGGAGGTTTTTTAGTCCAAGTATGGAGTTTGAAATACCAAACTTAAACACCGTACTTACTGAGAAAAAGTGGTACTCAGGGAAAACACTCAAGGAATGTACATTGTACAGGGCTAATATAATGTAATCACATATATACTCTTATTGCATTATAAACAAAAATGCATAAGGCAATATATATGAATGGGAACACAAACTAACAAAATAATCATGTCTGTATTTGTTTGGAATGCCACAATTATGTATGGACAGATATATTCCTTTAGATTAAGCACGAGATAAAATATAATTTAAAGATGCTTCAGGTTTACCAATTCGATGTCAAATATGATAATCCCCAAGGTAGAGCCTTCTCCATTTGCAAGGCGTGTAGGATTAAAAATGGTAGTGAACAACCTTTGCCTGTCAAAGAACTGTAAAAGAATGAATGAAGATGGGAACCACAAAACCAAGATATAATCACAGGTCTTATAACAAATGAAGATGGGTCCCACAAAACCAAACTAAACCGAAGGAGAACAATATTATAAACAAATGCCCGTTTGCTACTTTGGAGAGCTTACATTTGGTGGAACAGGCTCCTGATCCATGCTTTGATATCCTTGGGATGGTGGTATGATGACACGACGAATCCCTCCCACTTTCATTGACCTAACAGCTGCTTCGATCCCTGCTATGACCTGGACTATGTTAACAAATGAAACACAGTGTTCTCATCACGGATCAAAAACACTATACACAACTTTACACGATAACCAGTTTTAAGTGTTGTGTAATCTGTTTCTCCTTAACTTTTCTTTATATAAGATGCGGATACCCTTATTTTTTCTATATATACTTCTTATATATGATTTATCAAACACCCAACTCAACATAAGGTAGAGATTAAAACCACTTACTTTGCCTGAACCAAGAACGAAGACAAAGGGAACTGGTTCACCGGTTTCATCTTTGTGATCGTATGTTGAATCAAAGCGCCATCCTTGCTTTGCAGCTAATCGACCGTAGTAATGAATGGCAACCTGTACAGATTCCAATAATAATATATGAAGGCAGGTTACATGGTATAACACAAAATACATTTTCAGTAATATTTTAAACAAGTTACTAATTCTCAATGTATATATCAGTGTAGTTTAGATATTTTTAACTGCTAAGGAGGAAACTGAGACGTGGAGGGACGTTTTAAACCCTAGAAAGTTGTTACTTTTACTGCTTACTAACCCTCTTAATCTTCTATTTTGCTGCCTACAGTTAAAAGAGAGTAAATTACAATTCTTGGTAGGTTTTGATTATTCCAAGTAGATGTAGATGTGAAGGTGCCTAAGTAACCGCCCTCAGCCCCTGACAAAACTGTCTTTATGGTTTGTTTGAAATTTACAATAGCATTCCTACGCTGCATTACTTGTACTAAGCAATATGCAAGAACATGCCACGCTTTTGGCCTCATCCAAATGAAATGATCAGAATGTCCTTCATCTTCTTCATATCTGAATTTCTGTTGAAATTGTCATTTTCTTCAAACGACACCATACACTCAACAACACTACAAACACATACATGAATTTCATAACTTTTTCCCTCGGATCACAGCCATTATTTAAAAACAAAACATAAAAATTTATATATTTCATCCTAATATAAACAACGAAATTATAACTAGGGTAAAAGTTAACATACTTTATGATTTTTTAACCTGGGTAAGATAAAAACTCAAAAGGGGAAATTTTAATCTCGAAACCCCCTTTCAAAATCCATTTTGCAGCTTATGTTCCTAAACTTAAACTCAAAAGAAGTACAAATTCCGGAGGAAATTCAAAGACAAGAAGACCGTCTACAATTTACTCTTAAGCTTAGTGTTATGGCATATATTGCATCTATTTCTCGGTTGTCAACCAACTGGAGCTACAAACTTTGTAATCTTCTACACTACAGAATGAACAAACTGAGAGAAAAACAGCATCTAAACCTGATCACCGTCGACCGGAGAATCTCCATCACCGACTCGAAGATCCAACGCCTTAACGCCTCCGGATTCCGGCAGTTCGGAGAACCGAGGAGTAGATTCGGTGGCAGCGGCCGCGGAGGAGTTACGAACCAAAATCGGAGCTGAAAACAACGATGCCGTTGCGGTTGCCAGAAGGGAGAAAGTTCGTCGAGTTGCTACTGAATTGGATTCATTGTGTGTGGTGGTTTGATGATGACGAGTGTTGCAGCAGAATGTTGCGATGTGAGGTGCACGAGAAGATGGTGTACACGCGCCGTAGCTTAGCATCGTCCTGTTTCTCTGTGTGGTGCTTCTTCCGTTACGTTATATATGGTTCAAGTCACAAAATTCCTTAGGGGTGGTGGTTTATGTATGTTTTATACCACCGTTAAAAAACGTTTTTCACTAGTTGAATCGAACGGATCTTTGCTCGTGTGATAAGAGTGTTTTTTATATACTCGAGGAAACAGATTTGTGAATACTCAACTATTTTATTTTACTTTTTTTGTGTCTTCATATCATAGATGTAAACGTCGTTTAAGTTTACTTGTATTGTTAGTCTTGCTCCATTCTGAAAATTATGTTATGTGGTTGGACCATCGATGCACTGTTGATCCATAGCACTTACTACATTTAAATTTGAAGTTGTACATGAAGTTTTACTATCTACTTTCGAAAAATTGATAGACACACGACCATAGTTTTGATGTGATTCATGAACATTGGGATCAAGCTGCTACTAATGTTTGATGTGATTTATGAATATGAAATCAAGCCACTACTAATGTTTCTGTTTCCATACATGAAACTTAGGAAGTATGTATCATTACAACAGCAATTGCTACTTCCAAGTATATAAAACTCCCATAGGGTTATGACTCACCGAAAAACAGACAACAAATTGCTTGTATGTCAACCAAAGCCAACCAACCCAACATGCTTCAACTAGCACTAAGAAGTTACCTATTTTGACTTGTTAGTTTTTACCCAACCCTCTTATTTTTCTACCTTTGTAATGGGGTGCCGCTAATTGCTACATATTGTCATATTGACCAACTAGAAATAAATACGATTAACGTCTGAAATAATCTTCTTGCCATAATATTAATCTCATACTTATTATTCTACGGACAACAGGCTAGAAATCAACTGGACTGCAAAAAGTGTTTCTATTTCAGTACAACATATTACATGCTAACCCTTTAAGGTTTGGTTATAATGCTAACATCAGTAACCTGAGAGTAGATATTTGTAATGCAGGGTTCAGGAAGTAACATGTCATGAGTCAGGATCTGTAAAATCTGAGAGGTTATCCAACATTTGACTTTCTGCAGAAGCAAACGACTCAGATGTGGTAATTGTTGAGAGAGAAGATGGTGATCGATCAGAATCTGAAATCACTTCATCATGTAATTCATCTTCATCATGTAATTCGTCTTCATCATCATGCAAGATTATATGGTCTTCATCGATCTCGGAAGTATCCGACACGTCTTCACCTCCCATCAACAGCTTGTTTATTGCAGCCTTGGCCGTTTCAACAAACCATTCATCTTCCGGAAGTACACTGGGTGGTGAAATTAAAAAGTTAGGTGAAAATCGATTTATGAGAAAATGAGTCACTTGGGTTCAATTTTCACCTGATTGCTTATGAATTGGTCGATTTGGGTTGTATTTTACCTTAAATCAGTCTTTAAAAATTAATCAGCTCAAAGGGAAATGTGTCTAACGGGTTCTAAGTCACCCAAAGTTTATTTTATTGCACATAACCATCTAAATTATTTCAGTCAAGGATCAAACTAACACTGTAATAATATTGCCTTTTGTAATCATAAGTAATGCATAAATTATTTATAGAGAAATTAGAAAAGTATAGAAAAAAGTGTGCATGAATGGCACCCCTCTTTACTTAAAATGCCCAGTTTCAGCGAATCCATTAAGACATATTACCACACATGGCACATCCCAGACTTAAAATGGATATTGGGTGAAAGGGGTAGAAGGATTGAATATTTGACAGTAAATAAAGCAAATGTTATAAGGAGCCCAGAGTATACATATTGTTGGGATGGTTAAAATTCTATATATTAAAAAAAGGTGGATTAATGATTTTAATAATAGTTTATGTAATTCTAAATTTCTAATCAATATATTAATTGATCAGAAGAATAGTAGAGCAAACGAGTGTTGGCGGAACAATCACACCTGTTTGACCCATCACACAACTTGCCCATTCTATAGTGTGAAACAATATGCGTGAGCAATCAAGGGACAATATGTATGCTTGAATTTATAGAGGTGAGAGTAGAGGAAGAAACATCAAGCTACAGCTTTACCTTTGTTGGTTTAGACCTCCGCCTGAAAACGTTCTGATAGCACGAGCAATTATGGATGATGCCACCTGCTGTACATTTCTTGAAGGGTAACCAGCATAACGCGCAATTTCAACAGTGAAGTGCATATCAAGAATTAACTGCAACAAATATTTGGTCACAACATGAGCCAAAGGTTATAAGAATATAACAGTTAGCTATATCAGATAAAAAGTTTGACTCTTTAACTAATGGAAGATACTGTTGGAGCATTTTGATATAGGTTATTTCAGAACCTTTCTTACTTGATTCCCATGACTAGTACATTCTTACTTGATAAAAAGTTCAATAGACTAAAGGTCCGAAAAGGGAGAAAGCAAGAAACAATAATGTAATTGAATTAAGTTATTCTTCACGGATAAGTTTACCTGTTGCAACCCTTGCGGCTGAAGTTTTGAAACTTGATTTTCTAGAATGCCCCAGAAGTCCTCATCATTAGACATCAACCACATAACAACAGTCTCAGTAAGTCTGGCAAGCAAAACCTTCTGTATCTTTTCTTTCCCAAGTAACACATCCCCAGCAACCGTTGCTAACTGCTGCAGCTTCCCAAATAGCGCCTGTAAAATCACATACAGAAGGTCAAAAGGACTTAAATGTTCCCAAATTTATGAATCTGAAACAAACCCAGATCCTATTCCAATTAGTAAGAAAGTTAACCTGGAAGGGCAATGAAGGCAAAGGTTCGGAATTCCAGTTAAGATCATCAGTTTCTCCACTTAATAAATGTGTGCATCAAGTCGTGTGTTACCGTCTCTTGAGTAAATGAAATTTAAAACATATTGTCTACAGAAATGATCTCTAAGCTTATCCAGTGAATGCTGAAGCTGCTTTCTCCAGTCCTTATAATCTATCATATTGTTCATTAGAGGCGCAATGTTATCATTAACTCCCTTTGCTGCTGCTTCCTTGCTTTCGTTTAAAACACTCCAAATTTTGGACATAACCATCGGTAATAGCTCCTCTGCAATGGTAAATGCAGTCCCCAACAGGGCAAGTTGTTGGGAATCTGATTCGGCTCTAAATGGTACAGCTTCTTTTAACTCCACCAAACTATCGTCTTCTGAAGGTTCCGGTAAAGCTTTTATCAGTTCATCCATGTATTGATCAAAAAGGTGCAAAATTCTAGTCAAAACATTTCCTCCAAAGTGCAAAATCACTAGGCGAGTTAGCTGATCCACTATTTCCTGTCCAATATAATTTAAATTATGTCAGGTCACGGATATAATGGCCATAATAGCATATTATAAATAATCAATTTCGGAAAGAACATATTGTTTGACTCGAAGAAAGTAAACATAAGGTGCGGTCTTTTACATATTTATGGCCCAAGATTAACCGGGTTGGTAGATGTTAATGAAAGAAATCCATCTATGTCCTTCATTTAGTAAATACATATCTCCTAAATATTAACTATTTTGTTTTAACTGCATATCTTTTGGAATAAGCTTTTATTGAACAACATTTAGACAGCTTATTTATATTTATAGCTTCACCAATTGAAAAATATCATTCCTTACCACTTAAGAAAGAAGGCCATTGAGGTCTAAAATTAATAGTAACATGTCAAAAGGATAAAACAGAAACACATACAAAAGGAAATGGACCAAACTGTTTGACAGGTCAAGTTACCTAAAGTGTTTTGAAATGTGTACAACTTCCTAAGTTTTTGTACTCACAAATAAGTTATATAATTGTAATAATAAAGCTTTTCAATTCATACTTAATGCGTTAAGCAATTTATAAAACACAAGGTGGTGAAAAAAGTGTTGGTTGGTGGACCCGACCCGTTTTGATATGTTTTAGAACCTAAAGTGTTTTGAAATGTGTACAACTACAAGCATGATCCAAACCCAATAGGACCCATTACCCAACCCGCTCATTTTGCCATGTCTACTTACAAGTTACTCCAATAATGTTTATACGCCTCTCCTTGGTCTTTTATTTTAATTTTATATAGATAATGAGCAAAGGGTCTAGACAAGTCTCAGGGGTCTTGCCAAAAGGTATTAGACATACATTTTGCAATTTCATGTGCCTGATACTTAACACCTTCATAATGGAATGGCCATTCGGAACTGCTTTTGTTCCCATGATACCATGTTACACATACCATTTTGGGGCCATCTTGTTAGAATCAAATAGCTCAAACACACGAACACATCACGAGAACAATAAAAAACAATAGAGCAAGACACAAGATTTATAGTGGTTCAGTTACGATGTGTAACCTACGTCCACTTGGGGCAACTAGGGTTTTCTTTTATTGAGGTATTTAAATGTTTACAAGTACAAGAGATATATTTATACTAACTAAACAATTAGGGTTAACACTCTTTGCCTAAAATAGCAAACTGGGCTTTTGAGCGGCCGTTCCTTAATCTCCTAATTCTGTCTTCAATTAATACCGGGCCCAACGAGATGGGTCGGAGCCCACAACTTAACAATCTCCCACTTGGGCTTCGAGACAACTTCTCTAACCCACCACTTGAATGCGTCAACACCTACCACCTGGATGCGTAAAATGTAACAGGAGAAGAAGCTTACCCAAGCTTCTATCCCCTGTCTACAGGACGGAAGCCGGAGTTAGTTATTGCGCTTATCCGGCGGAAAGAGCTATGATAGGAGTCGATGCCTTTCTGTCCCATCTGAAAGAAAGGTTGAAAGCAAAAGGAGATCGCTTTCAATTAAGGATCAAGCCCAGGAGGAAGCAGTCGTTGGACATGTCCATTGTCTTGTACTTATAAATAAACCCGAACTGGTTTAGCTCCTCCTAGTTACCCCTACCTTCTCAACTATTCCTGAAGGCCGGCTGAAGCCCTGCAAAGCTTCAGCTTATCCAGTGTGACAGACATAGTAAACATGTCTGCTGGATTCTTGTTCCCCTTGATGTTGTTCAACTGAACAGCACCTTTGCTGATTAGCCCTCTGATGAAATGATATCTGATGTGAATGTGCTTCGTCTTCCCATGATGAGAGGGATTCTTTGCTAGTTTAACAGCACTTTCATTATCACAGTACAACGGACACTTTGTTTGTTTTCTGTCTAACTCACCCAGAAAATTCTTCAACCAAACGAGCTCTTTACTAGCCTCAGCAGCTGCCATGTACTCAGCCTCTGTAGTAGAAAGTGCCACGCTCTTTTGGAGCCTAGACATCCAACAAATTGCAGTGCCACCCATAGTGAACACATACCCTGTAGTACTCTTGTAGGTCTCTTTACATCCACCCAAATCAGCATCCGAATAACCTTTGAGAATAGCATCTCTACCCGTGAAACATAATGCCATCTTTGAAGTACCCTTTGAATATCTAAGCAGCCACTTAACTGCTTCCCAGTGTTCTCTCCCCGGATTAGACATAATCCTGCTGACAACTCCTACTGCGTGAGCTATATCAGGCCTAGTGCATACCATTGCATACATGAGACTGCCCACAGCCAATGCATAAGGAACCTTCGCCATCTCGGCCTTGTCTTTCTCTGTCTTTGGAGACTGATCTTTAGAAAGCTTAATATGACTAGCCAATGGTGTACTTCGAGTGGTAGTCTTCTCATCATTCATTCTGAACTTCTCTAATATCTTCTGAATGTACTTCTCCTGAAATAAAGTTAGAGAACCGTTCTTGTGATCTCTGGTAATGCTCATACCAAGTATCTTCTTAGTTGGACCCAAATCTTTCATTTCAAACTCTGCAGACAACTGTTTCTTCAACTTGTTGATCTCTGCAATATTTGAACCTGCTATCTGCATATCATCAACATAAAGGAGAAGAATGATATAGAACTTTTAAACTTCTTGAGGTAGCAACAGTGATCCATCTCACATCTCCAATACCCGTTTCTGCCCACAAAGCCATCAAACTTCAATACCACTGTCTGGGCGCCTGTTTTAAACCATATAAACTTTTCTGTAACTTGCACACCAAGTTTTCTTTTCCTTTAACCTGAAAACCCTCTGGTTGTGCCATATAAATAGTCTCATCTAGATCACCATGCAGAAACACAGTTTTCACATCTAACTGCTCCAAATGTAACTTCTCTACTGCAACAATACTAAGCACCAATCTAATTGTAGTCATCTTAACCACAGGAGCAAATATCTCATTGTAGTCAACCCCGTGTTTCTGTTGAAACCCCTTAGCGACCAATCTTGCTTTGTATCGTTTGTTACCATTGTGATCTTCCTTAACTCTGTAGAGCCATTTATTCTATAGAACTCTTTTATCTGGCGGAAGCTTAGTTAAGACCCATGTATTATTCTTCATCAAAGAGTTCATCTCATCCTGCATTGCATGCTCCCACTGAAGCGAATCTTTCAACTCAACTGCTTCTAAGTAACTTTCTGGTTCACCATCCTCAGTCAAGAGAAGATAATTAACTGAAGGACTGTACCTGGTAGGCTGCTTAGAAACTCTGGTGGATCTCCTGACCCAATGAGATTGGTCTGGAGTCTGTGGATGTTGTTCATCTTCGGAATCTAAACTCCCACTATCAGAAGCTTCCACTGCCTCTTCATCTCCACCCATATCAACATCTTCAAACTCAAGAACTGTATTATCTTCAATTTCCGTCTCTGGTTCATTAACTGGATCTGGTTGTTTCTGAGCATCAACATCAAATTCAACTTGCTCTTTCTGAACCTCTAAAGTGGTTGTGTTTCTATCTTTGTATAACTCAGCCTCAATAAAAGTAGCATGCTTACTTCTGACTAATTTTCTGTTTTCAGAGTCCCAAAGCCTGTAGCCCATGTTGTCAAACCCATAACCAATGAAAGTGTACTTCTCGGCTTTAGCATCAAGCTTGTCACCATCTTTCACTAGATCATAAGCACTGCACCCAAATACTTTCAAATGCCCAAATTTAACTGCTTAACCTTTCCACTCTTCTTCTGGTATGTTGAAGCCCAACGGAACAGATGGTCCCCGATTAATTAAATAGCAACAGTATTGATTGCATCTGCCCAGAACATCTTTGGAAGCCCTGAATTGATTCTCATACTTCTGGCTCTTTCATTCAATGTTCTGTTCATACGTTCAGCGACCCCATTTTGTTGAGGAGTGCTCGGGACTGTATAAATCATTCGAATACCGTTCTCTGCATAATAGTTCGAACTCTTTGCTGACGTATTCACCTCCGTTGTCCGACTTCAAACATTTCACCTTCAAATCAGTTTCCAATTCAACAGCAGTTTTCCATTTCTTAAAAACATCAAAAACTTCACATTTATTTTTAAGAAAGTGGACCCATACCTTACGTGTCGAATCGTCTATGAAAGTGACATAATAGTAAGCACATCCCAAAGAAGCAACTGGAGTAGGTCCGAAAACATCCGTGTGAATAAGCTCCAATTTTTGAGCTTTCGGTGGCTTTCCTGTCTTCACAAAAGACACCTTCTTTTTCCCGAATACACACGGCTCACAAAATTCAGATTCAACCTTCTTTAACTCTGGAAGCTTTCCACTAGAAACGAGCATTTTCATACCTTTTTCACTCATGTGACCGAGTCGTTGGTGCCACAGGTTAGATTGACTCAGGCCACTGGTCACTGCATTTACCCCATCTACAGGAACTTCAACCATGTACAATGTGCCCCTTTTTGTACCTCTGGAATGACAATATTTCCTTTCACAACCTTCCATTGTCCCCCACCAAACATGACATCATATCCTTCACTATCCAACTACCCAATAGAAATTAACTTCTTTCTGAGACTTGGAATGACCCGACATCTTACAAGGTCCATGTGGTGCCCAATGGAGTCTTCAACACAACGTCCCCCATCCCTGTGATATCAAGAGCATGATCATTAGCTAAATGAACTTTACCAAAGTTACCTGTTCGTAGATTCCTCATCGACTTCGTGCTAGATGTAGCATGAAATGATGCTCCTGAATCCATGACCCATGACTTTGTAGAGTCTTCAACACAACAGATAAGAACGTCATTTGAATTATCTTCGGCCAGATTGACTTCCCTTTTATCTTTAGGAGCAGATGGTTTAGGGCATTGGCTTCTGCAATGCCCATGTTCTTTGCAGTTCCAACACTGGATGTCTTTCCTAGGCTTTGACTGACTTCTTCTTTTAGACTTTGAACGACCCCTGCTACTACCCCTTTCTTTTCCCCTACCTCTTCCTTCAGTACTCAACAGAGAACTAGATGATTCACCAGAATTTCTCCTTCTAATGTCTTCCCCAAAAATCAAATCACGGACCCCTTCAAAGGTAAGCTTAGTAGTACCACATGAACTACTAACTGCAGTAACTGTCCCTGACCAACTTTCAGGCAATGAAGATAACAATAACAAAGCTAAAACTTCATCAACAGATAACAAGCGAGAAATAATGGTATTGAAATCATTGATATGAGAGGAAACTGAACCACCTTCTTTCAATCTGGTGTTAACTAACTATCTGATTAGAAATACCTTATTAGATCCAGACGGCTTCTCGTACATATTCGATAAGGCTTTCATCAAACCATGAGTAGTAGTTTCCTTCACAATATTGAACGCAACATTCTTTGCCAGTGAGAGTCTGATTACAGCAATTGCTTTCCTGTCCAAAGTCTTCCAATCTTTATCTGTCATATCTGCCGGTTTATCCTTATCCAAGGCTGCCATTAAATCCTTTTGACACAGCAGATCCTCAATTTGCATCTTCCAAAACCCAAAATCATGTCCATCAAATTTATTGATCTTTGTTCTCCCGTCATTAGCCATCATTCCAAACTAAGTGCTCAACAACCGAGTCAAAACCAGACAACTCCAAAATCCCGAACAGCAGCAGTGGCTGTTTCCGGCGGCGGCAGAGAAGATTTCCGGCAGAGACGGCGCCGGAAACCTAAGATGACGGCGGCGGCGACGGCTTAATGCTAATCGGGGTTAGGCAGTGGCGGCGGCGGCAGCGGTGGCGGCGGCTGCGGCGGTGGCGGCGGCTGCAGCGGTGGCGGCGGCGGCGGTGGTGGCTTAACCCAAATCGGGGTTAGGCAGTGGTGGCGGCGGCGGCTACCAGTTGTTAGAATCAAATAGCTCAAACACACGAACACAATCACGAGAACAATAAAAAACAATAGAGCAAGACACGAGATTTATAGTGGTTCGGTTACGGTGTGTAACCTACGTCCACTTGGGGCAACTAGGGTTTTCTTTTATTGAGGTATTAAATGTTTACAAGTACAAGAGATATATTTATACTAACTAAACAATTAGGGTTAACACTCTTTGCCTAAAATAGCAAACTGGGCTTTAGGGCGGCCGTCCCTTAATCTCCTAATTCTGTCTTTAGTTAATACCAGGCCCAACCGAGATGGGTCGAGCCCACAACTTAACACATCTATAGCTAAAGTTTACAAATTTAGGTATGTAAGATAATGTGAGCTGACATCTAAGTTCGTAAAGCAATTTCCATGTTAGAATCTAAAGAAAATTTAAGATATATAGATAAAAGAAGTTTACTCACTTTCACCATGAAAATGAACCTGGTGCCGCTATCAACAAGCAGGCCATCAGAAGATATAGCAAAAGTAGACAATGGTGACGCAAGGCGGGGTGACAATGGCAGGATGTCATCATTTCCAGAAAGATCAAAAACAAGTTTTCTTGCCCTTCTGAAATTCAATTCTAGAACTTCTTCAATGTAAGGCTGCAAAAGCACCAAAAGCACCTTTGAAAGCTTCAGTCCCTGTGATTCCAAAGCAGAGCAGTGATTAAGACTAGCCTGAACACAGATGCTTGCGGCATGTAAGGCTGAAACAGTCTCAGAAGAAGATGCATTTTCCTTAACCAACCGCACAAACAATTCAACCTGCCATTCTGCCCACTGAACAGCTCTGTTACTGTAGGACAGATCATCTCCAAATATTAAACTCATCTCTTTTGTTGTTGATGAAATTGTAGAGAATATAAGATTAGATAAAGTAGCGGAAAACGTTTCAGGGTAACAAGAACATGATGGAAGAAAGATATCAATATTTTTTTGGAGACGTGCTCCTTTCGCTTTCAGAAAAAGCTGATGTGCTAAAGGACCTTTTCCAAGCTTTAATAAACCATTAACAGCAGTTTTTAAATCAGTAGCACTAATCAAAGTCTGCTCCGTCATTTCAACGAGTTGATTCTCTAGCTGTGATTTTCGCTTCAGAAAAGCAGATTTAAATGATGAGGATTCATTGGATAACAGATGTTTTCTTTCTTCTGCTTCTATTGCTTCTATTCCAACTATTGCTTCTTCGACTTTATGTTCAGCAAGAAGAGTGTCAATATTTTCTAGATGTAGTTTCATCTCTTCAGTTTTATTGGAAAATAAATTATCAATTTCATTGTCTTTCTTAAGCTGTTCAGCATTCAGGACATCTGGGTTGGCTCTGCTCCACTCGCCCAATTCATGATAGACACCACTTAATAAGTCCTGTACCAGAATTCCTTGTGCAGATATATTCTTTCTTAGCTCATTCAGCTCATGCTCCATTTCCACAACCTCTTCTGATAACCTTTAAATACATACATATAATAATACACAATAAAAACTTCTACAATCACTTTCTGATGCACATGAAATTAAATCATTTAAACAACAATTAAGAATCAACTCAAAGAAAAAAATTAATAATTCACTCTTTAAGAAATGTGATCTTTTGTAGTCTACTTGAAAGTAATCAACTTTTTAAACCACCAAGCAGTCACAACTCACAACACACGGCACAAGCAAAGGTTAACAAAAAATGGCACGGCACGAGCATAGGTTTACGTAAAAAGGCACGGCACAAGGTCAATGCCCTGCTTCAAACAAAAAATTATTAAGTTAGTAAAAGATGAAAGCGAATCACATTCATCATAACAAATCTAATGATAAAAAATTAGCTATCTTACTAGTCATATGTCACATATAATACTGCCATCTTTTGTTCAGCAAAACAAAGCTTTCTGTTATAGTCACTTCATTTAGTTAAACTATATTCATTGTAATGGGATTGTAACAGGAGGTGTTATAGGACTTGTAAGAAAAATCCTTCATTGTAAATTAATACTAACTATTACTTAAGTTTCATTTTTAAGTTTCTAACATGTGGAAACAAATATTGAGTAGACGGAAATCAAAGCAAGAAAGCTTAAATCAATGTAATTCCCATGGTCCAAAGGTAATTGGCATCAACTGAGCTGAAAGGCAGACCAAATAATGAAAGATATCAATAAAAGATAGTGAAGCATAGAAGTCAAATTTAATATGTATAGCTCATGAAAGTAGAAAAATACACATTCATTAGAATAGATAAACATCACTGCATACACATTAGCTACTTTTACATTATGCCTTTTCCATTTTAATAAGACACGGTGTCCTCCATGATAAATTGATGAGTGAGAGACAATGTTCAACAAGTAATCAAACACGAGAAGGGAATGTGTTCATTTATGCAAAAGTACGAGGTATTTGATGAGAAAGAATATATGCCATCACCAGCGAGAATAACAAAAAACGAACATAAGCCATGAAAAACAATCATACCAAAGATATAACTCCACAAACGCAAATTTTACATTGTAAATTCATTCTTATTTATAAGATCATGAAGTCCTTCTAGAACTCAAATATACTCGTACTTGCCATTATCTAGCCCATGCCCATCACCTTGAAAGGTCCTACAATATCTGCTCAAAGAGCCCAACCCTACTATGTTTGAACATCAAAACTTTGACATCACAAAAAACTTCAGTGTAAACAACTCACTTCAACCATGGAGAGATGGCACCACAAGTCAAAAGCCTACAGGGTGAACTAAGTTTGCTAATTACCACAAATATTGGCATCACCAAAGAAGTTCGAACATACCTGTTAATAGCCTATTTTTAAGCTATTATATCCGATTTCACTCTATATTTTACTAGGATTTCAATAAAGAGTCATTCTCCCTATCATTTAAGTAGACATCAAATATACATATGAATGCACATACACATGAGGAGACGCAAGAAAACCAAAGCAAAAGAGAGGATTACCTCAGAAAAGCTAAGTACTTGGTCCGAGTGTTACCACATAAATTCTCTACTGCATCCTTCAAATCAAGAAGCTCAAAGCAAAGCTTTCTGATGCCCTACACATAAAAGAACAATGTATTTTGTTACAGAGCTATGATCCACATTTACAAAATGGAACATAAACTACTTATAACATGAAAACGACGATGTAGCTGGATGACGTCATGACGTAGAAACCAAATACCCGAAACCGGTCCCATATATAAACCATACAAAGAAAAGGTTAAACACAATGCCATATAGTTCCTCAAACACTCCAACAGTTCATATGCAAAACAACTATCAATCCAATAAACAATAATACCATTTAAGAAAAGAAAGAAAAAAGTGGTCCGTAAACATAATGTGATCATCCTTCAACCTCAATTAACTTCAGTTTTAGAAATTTAAGCCAAAAAATTCTCAAATTCAAATACCAAGACAAGTTTTCTCCATAATTAGGATTCCATTCGTCAATTACTACATACTTCTAGCAGCTTCTAAGCTTACAAGAGAAAAACACACTGGAATCTAGAGGAACTCATACAAAAGGATTAGATACCTTTTCAGTTTTAGATTGATAGATAGTGTCGATCTTGGATTGCGGAGTGACGGATTCAATAGATGGAAAGTCATCTTCTTCCTCGCTGCTGCTCATTTTGAGCTGTAGTTTGAAGAACTCAACGTCAGTTGCGTCCCACTGATCTGCTGCCGCTGTTGCAACTATAATAAGCTTTTGTGCAACTTTTGCTTTCTGAAATTGCTGTGATTCAACTGTTGATTTTGATTATTGATTCCTTTAGTGCAGCATTTCTTCTGTTAATGTAGTATTCGATCATCTTCTTCCCCAATCTCTGAAGTGAAATCAGTGGACTGTAACTAGGTTTTTCTCCGTCGACCGTGGCATCAATTTACGGGATCACTTTTCTTTTTATTTAAGTTTTTCGCAAATACTTTTTCTTTTGGCCTATCATGGCTATGTTTGTCAAATAAAAAAAATAACTTTTTGATTTTTGAAAAAATAAAATATCAAAATATCTTTTTAAAAAAATTAAAAAGTTAAAAAGTTTTGATTTTTTAACTTTTTAAAGGGATATTTTGATATTTTTTACCCTTTCAAAAAGTCAAAAAGTTACTTTTTTTTGTCAAACACTCACTGTATTTTTCTTTTAGTTTAACTTTTGTGTCATTTTCATTTCCCTTTTTTTATAAAAACTAGGTAGTATTTAACCGCGCTTCGTTGTGGGGATTCGTTACGATATATTTTCATATTAAAGGGCTTAGAGACGAAGGGTCGTCGTGGCTGAACACAATCGTTTGCCACACCATAACATGGCATTTTTATTTATTATCGTTGTCTGACGATGGTGCATGTTAACTATTACTACTAACACAATTTGCATAATCAAAATGTGATCGACTACACTCAACGAAACCTTGACAAACCCCATCTCTCTTGAGACTCTTTTCTTATAAACTTGAGCAAAGGTTAAAACAAAAAAATACTAAAACTTCATGACCAAAATAAAATCATGACAAACCCACTATTCATTCATTTACAAAATTAATATTATGTAATTGTCGTTTGAATTTAAAGAGTAAAATTTTATCATCTACATTTAAATGTTTAATAAAAGTTATTATTTGAGTTCATTTGACTGCACCTAGTTAACACTGTTAATATTTTCCACTTGAAGAGTAGTTTAGTCAAAACAATTATATAATATCACATTATGGGTTTTACGTGTTTAGTATTTTAGATAATCATCGTTATGATTTGACTCCAACTATTAGATAAAACAAAATTCCCCACAAGAAATAAAAAATAAATAAGCAAGTCATTTGACACCAACTTTATGAATGATAATCATAAAACACTAATCATCTGAGTAAAAGAAAAATAAACAATATGATATCAACAATCTATGAATCACAACTATAAAACATCATTTATCATAGCCATAAACTTTCAACTAAATACTTGTATAATGCAAGAAAACTGTCAAGAATAATATAACTACTAAACCAAAAACAATGATTCATATAGCCGATACATGTAATAATCCCACAAATAAGACTACCCCTGTTCTCTGATGATGTAAGTTTGCCTAAAACTTAGGAAAAAATTACAAATCAACAACAATACAAAATAAGGCCAAAACACCAAATAAAATAGTAGGGTGAATTCCATTCAATAATACAATGTTGATCCTGGCGATGAACTAACCATAAAATTCTTATGGATCAGTTTTTGGAGATAAATTTTGATTATGATTGTTGTGTTTAGTGTTGGGATTACGAGGGTGAAAGAAACTGATTTTAGGGGTGGGATTTCGTCTTCTACAATGAGTTAAAGAGATTGAACGCATAATCCCTCACATAGAGCTGGTTCTTTATTTTGTAATTGTTTTGACTAAAATGTCTCTTAATCGTAAAATTTTAACCGAAGATGTTAACGGTGTTAAACGGGTGTAATTAAGTGGATTTGAATGACAATTTTATATATCTTTAGATGCAAATGATAATATATAAACATTTGGATTGAAATGTCATTTTATTATGAAAACACAAGGATTATAATGACACATAACTCTTAATATGATCACTAAAGTACATAAAAACGTGTTTGTATGTTTGGTTGGATTATGAAAGTCGGTATTATTATTTCTATGTATAACATTTATCAAGTAAGATCAATGGTAACGTACAACCATTTTTAAGCAACATATACATTGTTTAATTAAGAAAAAAATTAATGAAAGAAGATTTTATTTTGTCTACTTATTAAGGTTTTTTAATTAGAAATATCTTTTAGAAGTACATTTAAATTATACTCAATAGCGAAAGCTGACAGTTTTTATACATGTTTCAAGAGATTTTTGCTAGCAAACTGGGCATCCTAGTAGTACTTCTAAACTCTAATTTATTTGTAGCGTTTTTTAAGTTAAGTCTTTCGTTGTGTGAGTTGTGAATAAGTTGAGCATTGTAAGTCTTCAGATACGTGTGACGAATAAATCTTGCATAAGTCACAAGGCTGGGCTACATGGTATGCAGGGTCGGCTCAACATTTTTTAGCCATAATCAAACTAAAAAGATAGACCCTTTTCAAAACTTATTTTTTTATTAAAACCATCGTCCTTATCAAAGTAGCCTAATAAACTATCAAAGAAGCTATAAACAAAAGCAACCTAAATATCAAATAACAAGTAACTCACCCTAATAAACTACCAAAGCAACCTAATGAACTATCGACAGAGACAAACATCTTATCAAACTTCGAAAGAGGCAAAGCAATCAAGCATTTAGAAACCTAACCTTAATCAAACTTTAAAGAGACAAGATAATTAACTAATTAAACAACCTAACCTTGATTAAACTTTTGCTACGTGACCTATGAGTATGCAACTGTAGGCCTTGGGGGCGGGTCAATCAAAGTTTAAAGTTCAAACCAGAGATTAGAGAACTGGACTGGAGCATCAATCATGAAACGATAGACGGAGCTTGTTTCTAGGGTTGCTTGGTGTCGCCTTTAATGTGTGGGCGTGCAGTCTACAGTAGGCGACAACCAGTAAGACAGTCATTAGAGGAAACACATAGACGCTTCAGATTCTTTAATCATCATGGACTTCAGAGCAAGTGCTAGAGTTCTTTTGTATGTAATATAGGAGCCCATTTTTTCATTATGCCCAAATTCTAAACACTTTTCGCGCTCCACAAAGAAAATGAGTATCCAATAGTGTTGGAGAAGCTTTAGAAAATGAGTATCTAACCGTGTTGGAGAAGCTTTCTTATATTAACCATGTAACAAAGAATATGTAACCGACTTTTAAGACGTCCTCTAAAACCAATGTTCATAGGAAATAGTAAGATCAGTCAAACGACCAAAACCGAGCTCCCAAATGAATGGTTTGGTCAAGATATACACAAGAAAGAGAAAAAAGAGAGTTTCGACAATAAAGTGCATTAAATGTGATGTTTTTTGTTTTACCGTTAATTACACAAATGGTCATTTTGTTTGTAAAATAGTAAAATTAGTCCCACGGATGTAAAAAGATTAGAATATATTTTAGCTTAACCGAAAACTAATGTAATGTTTTTATTTTTACAGTTAATTACACAAATGGTCCTTTTTGTTTGTTGAATAGTAAAATTAGTCCCATAGATGAAAAAAGATTAAAATATACTTTCGCTTAACTAATAACTTAACAAAAATTAGTCTTACACCCCAAACTTATAACAAAAAATCACAAGTTAGTCTTACAACACAAACTGATTACAAGAAATCACAATTAGTCTTACACCCCAAACTCATTACAAAAAATCAATGGACTAAGGAGTCTATGAAAGGCAAAAACAATTTTCCGATTCTCTCAAAACATAATGCATCAATCTTACTCTTTTCATCGTTTCCAATACTCTTCGTCTTTTGATTTCCTTAAAAGACGGTTATAGGCTTCAATCTGATTCTTTATTCTTTCGAATCAAAAGGCATAATTTGATCTAATTTTTGGTTCTAACTTGTTTCTTAGTGTTAGTATTCTTGATTTTTTAGGGAGCGTTTGGTTGGAAGAATGGAATGGAATAGATTGGAATTGAGAAACTAGTATAATTTTAAAATATAATTATGTTTGAATATGTAATGAAATGTAAACCCAAGTGAATGTTTCACTTTAATTTCCTTGATTGTGGGATTTTAAATTTCCTCTCTAGGTGGAAGGATTTTGAAATCCTACAACCAATGGAATTGAGGTGACAAATTTCTTTGGGTTTTACATTTCATCACCCACTCAAACATAATTTTACTTGAAAATTATATTATTTTCTCAATTCAATTCTATTCCATTCCATTCTTCCAACCAAACGCTCCCTTAATTTCTTGGACTATGTATACATTGCTTGCAAAACGCTAATTTCTTAAAGATAATATTTAGGGGCGTTTGGTTCGTGGAATTTGTTGAAATTGAAATTGGAATTTGAATTGGAATTCAAAGTAATTGTATTTGGAATTCAATATTTTTCATAGGATTTGGAATTCAAAGGAATTGGAATCCATTGATGGAATTTAAATTCCAATGCATTTTAGTGACAAAACACTTATAAAGAAATTGGAATTTATCACCCGTTACAAACCGTCACCACCTCAATGACCACCAATCATCGCCACTACATACCACCGACCACCGTTGCCGTCACCGCCGACAATCGACCGTGACCACCAACCCCGCCCGTTTTTGAAAACCAACCGTACCCCACACCGCCACCAACCATGCTTGTCATCGAGACACGGTTGGCGGCGGTCGGGGTAAACAGTGGGTAGCGGTCGTCGTTGGCGGGGTTGTGCGGCGTCAACGGAGGTCGGGGGTGGCGGTCTTGCGGCGACGGTGAAAGTCGGCAGTTGGGGGCAGGGATGGTCGAGGGTCGTCAGCGGTAGGGGTGGTGGCGGTCGGGGGTGGATGGTGGCAGTCGGTGTTAGAGGTTGGCGGACAGTCGGTGGTCGGAGGTCGGTTGGCGGTGGGCGGGGTGGTAGGCGGCGGTCGGTTGGCGGTGAGCGCGGTGGTTGGGTGGTCTGCGGTCGGGGTATTGCATATGCATTACAAATTATATGTAGTTGAATCGTGGTATTACAAATTCAATTTCTAAGCTAGTTTGTTGGCTTGATTAGTGAATATTGAATATGGATTACACTAGAAAGAGAAAGTAGCAAAGAATAAATATATAGTTGAATCGTGGTATTGCATTATATTGCAACTCTCTTAAATTTGCAACTATATGAAAATCTGTTAAATTTGCAACTATATGAAAATCTGTTCAGTTTGTTTTGTGCTTGTTCGTTTAGTGCTTAAATTAGCTAAATTATTTCTTTATCACTTAATTTCTAAAGACTGCTTAATTGGGGTTAATTACATTAAAACAGAAGGTAGCAAAGTGTCAGGACTAACCTAAACTTAAGTCATATGTCTTAAGTTCTAGAACATTCCAAGAATAATCTTGAAACATCAAAGAGTTTCTAAGAAAGCTTTAGAACACGCTCTAAAGTTTTGGTGTATGCAAGGCAAGAATGCACCTGGAAAGGCATGGACAAGTCTAGATATTTCTTTAAAAACATCTAGATTTGGTGCTTAAAGAGAGCTCTATAGAAACATTTAGATTATGCTAGATGTATAAGAATACAATAGGTATATAATAACCTAGACTTAAAAACCTTCTAGTTTACGCTTCCATCTAGTATAAATAGGTACTTGGGGACTTATTTGTAAGCATCCCACTTAATGTTATGTTCTTTAACCTTTAACCTACTTAATGTTTATAAAACTTAGAAATAAAAACAATTTTTGAACACATCCAACTTTAATGGTCATTAAATCTCTAAGCTTTAATATAAGAAACTAGGAGATAATAACTTATATGTATGTGTGTATACACACAACACAAGCATACACACACATACACACACATATATATATATATACATACATATATACATACATATATATATATACACATATATATACACATATATATGTGAATATTGAATATGGATTACACTAGAAAGAGAAAGTAGCAAAGAATAAATATATAGTTGAATCGTGGTATTGCATTATATTGCAACTCTCTTAAATTTGCAACTATATGAAAATCTGTTAAATTTGCAACTATATGAAAATCTGTTCAGTTTGTTTTGTGCTTGTTCGTTTAGTGCTTAATTAGCTAAATTATTTCTTTATCACTTAATTTCTAAAGACTGCTTAATTGGGATACACATATATATACACATATATATACACATATATATACACATATATATACACATATATATACACATATATACATACATATATACATACATATATATACATATATATATATATGTGTGTGTGTGTGTGTCACACACACTAGAAAATCAGTTGTAAGATTCGATTTAGTCTTTTTCATGAACACATTTTGCTTTGATCTGATTAACCATAGAAGAAATAACTGCTTAATTATTAATATAGTTGACATGTATCTCTATATCATATAAAGCCTTATTTGATACATAGGATTGAAGAAATTCAGATGCCCTTATAGTGGTGGATTCATCCACTATTTTTATATTATTGATATAACTGCTTTCCTATATCCATCATCTTCAGCAAACCAATATCTATCTATTTGAGTAGTTGTATTGGGCAGATTATGGGTTTCATTTCCACACCTCATTTCACTATTGATGTGCTCTCACTTAAGAATGGAAACCACAATGCTCGCAAGTATCCAATTACATTATTCCCAAGTTGCATCCACCAACCTCTTTCGCTTGGGTCCCACCAAAACACATTGTTTACACTTATTGAGTTGTATATAGATAGTGATACTTTTTGTATATAGTAGACAATATATTAACTAAATAAATTATAAAACTAACATGATGATGAAGTTTTTTTTAACAACTAACGAATAATTTTTAAGCCCGGTCATCCAGGTAAACCCAATGGCGAAATGTCACTCACGTCCGTGAACACAGACAACGCTGATGACCCGGTTCGCCCACCATTCCAAGGGAAACCCACCACCAAAAGGCCCACTGTGGTAAAACCTTTAGCCCACTAAGAGCATATTTCACCTAGTGAGACTCCAACTCATAACCTTAACTTTGGAAAATCAATTCATCTAATACTTATTGGCAACATGATGATGAAGTTAAGATAACTAATTAAAATCTTGTATAAAAATATATATATCTTTCAAATAAATATGGGGAGATTATATTGAGAACCATCAACTTGTGAGGTAGAAAATATGTTGTCACAACCGGAATCTTATTATTAGATTGTATAAACCCTTGACATTTAAGATTGTAAAACCCAAATTATGATATCTATCGCTCTGATCAAATAGAATTCATAAAATCATAATAATGTTGAGTTAAAACAATTTTTTACATAAAAGTTACATAAACTTAAGGTCTAGAATAGAAAAATATAGTGGTTGTATTTTTATACATATTTTGATACACGTGTTTTAAATAGTTAGAACCTAACAAAATCAATAAATATAGATTGTACGAATAAAGTAAAACAAAAATATAAAGAGTTTGTGATTAAAAATCAAACATACCAACGAGAATTTTGTAGATTGTTATTCAGTACTCCCGTGTATATATCGTTTATATATAACTTCTATGAAATTTGAAGGTCAACAATATTT
This sequence comes from Flaveria trinervia, assembly GCA_025506515.1. NCBI lineage: Eukaryota > Viridiplantae > Streptophyta > Magnoliopsida > Asterales > Asteraceae > Flaveria > Flaveria trinervia. The sequence goes on along the minus strand of CM046456.1, from coordinate 16,031,193 downwards.
GTTTCTAAATTAATTATGATAAGTGTTAATTCATATACCAAAATTTACGTAAGCATTATTAATTCCCATTAATCTAAATTAAGTAGAATATGTATATCTCTTAGATTTTTCTAGATAAAGATTTAAAATATTTAAACAAAGATGGATGTTAATGATTATATATTCATTTATTTTTATATTAAAATAAACTATTATGAATAATCATTTGAGATGAGACCGATAATTTATAAACATATTAGTGGGACTGACCCGCATTATGCGGTGGGGGTTGTGCAATTTGAAAGACTTGACACTAAGGACTTATACTTTAATAGTAATCGGATAAAAATATACGCACAAAACACTTACTAAAAAATGTAATAGGAAAAATCAATGTTTTCAAGTTCGGATCAAATAGTTTATCGGACGTCTTACTGGTTTACAGGTCGGACCGCTTCAACACCAGTTAAACCGGATATAAGAATCAGATAAAATATAACTATTTTATAAATATATATATATAAAATACTAAAAATAAAAAATATATATGAAAACTGGTTCGACTGGTCCAACCCCCGGTTCAACCCCCGGTTCAACCCCCAATTCAACCGGTCCGGTTCCTGGTCCGACCGGTCCGACCACCGGTTCAATGCTAGAACAGTTTTAAGCACTGAAACAAACCGGATAAAAGGTTCGGTTTCCGGTCCAACCAGTCATCCGTTTTCAAAAGAATGGGAAAAATGCTATAAGAAATTAATCCTCGAAACAAATGAGAAAAATAACAAATGTATAAATAGCAACTAGAAAATTTTACCATAGTTAAAGAGGTTAAATGTAAGTTTGGCATTAGTCAAGGGTTAATGTGTTTAATTTAGAAAAATACAAAAGCAGTAGATAGACAATTTGAAAAAAAAATTATTTTGGTTTCAAAATATCTCCAAGGATTTAAATGTAAAAATGTAATGTAATACTGAAACAAAGTGGGTTGTGATTATTTAAAAAATATTATAATAACATTGAGAAAAACTATAAGTTTGTGTCACATCCCGACGGAAGCGTGAGATGCTTTTGGATGTGACTCGTTTGTTCAGAACTCATTGATTAAATGACTAAACAGATTAGCAAAATATAACATAACAAACTTCATATCATAATTATAATTATAAAGATAGGATTACATCACATCATAGTTAATCAAAATTTGACATATCATAATCCTATTACAACATAAAGATCTAACAGTTACATCTTCAGAGACGATGGAAATAAGCATCCACCAATACACTGAGGGCATAGAGATTAACTGTCAGATTCACACAAACTTTCTCCATTAATTCTCCCCAGCCATTATACACATCAAATGAGAACATTATGCTGTTAGACATGATGATTTCCTGAAAAAGTATACTCAAAATGGTCAACATAATGATGGTGAGATTATAGGTTTAAATTAAACAAAGTATTTTGATGCATCATATACAACCAAACCTTATATAATACTCAGATGATTCATAACTGTCATATCATAATTCACAAAATCAGATAATATAACATCACAACACTCATCATATTGGTGCAGAAAATATTTTCCTAAGTAGCGCTACCTATATTATCCAACGGTTCCACATCCGAATTAATGGTTGTAACATAAATGACAGTACATCTCAAAATCTTCATAATTACATGAAATACAAAACAATATGTTTTTCCCCCAAAGAGTTTATAAGAATAAAATAGGGCTATGAGTCTCACATTTTACTCAAGAGGTAACCTATAAACAAAATGTTCATAATTTTAGAAAATATATATTTTCTTTAAAATTTTCATTACCTCAAACATATATCATAAAACTTTACAACAAGTAGGTTTATAAATTAAACATAATATATCAAAATTTCATATTTCAATAATTTACAGTTTATTTTCTATAATTCTTATATTATTTGAATAAATATTAGACTTACATTTGGGCCACCAAAAATTATCAAAATTTGTCAGAATATATATCAAAAAATTTATAGGTTCTAAAAATTTTCTTAAGTCCTAAATAATAGTAGAATCTATTTTCATGATTTTTATCATTTTACCAATATTCAATAAAAATACCAGAATATACCCAAAAATTCTAATTTTTATACAGACTGTTCTATTCTAATTTGTATACTTTCTGTAAAATTTTGATAATTTATATTATATTTTAAGTATTTTTACCTATTTTCTGATAGCAGAAATTTTAAAAATTCATAACTTATGCATAACTTTGATTTAGGTCACAAAACTTTTTTTACAAGTCTTATAAATTATAAGAGTCAATATATAATTCTTTCAACTACTTTTCAGGTTCAATTCTTCCGGCATAAAATTTTCTTCCAATACTTAGATAATTTGTATAAATTATTTTACTTATAGTAATAGCATCAAAATTTGCAGATTAATATCTCCTAATATTTTAAATATATTTATTATATTTTTTCCCAAAATCATAGTCAAATATACATATCAAACTGAATTAAGTAAGTTGGCACCTAATTTCAACCCTTTTATTGATAATTTCTTTTATATAACTTTTGATTGCCAATGTTCATCCATTTCTTCAGGTTATAAAACTTTCTTAATATTCTTTCAATAATATTTGCAGGATTGTTGAAGGGGGTTGAGTTACAACACAACAACACAAAGAAGAGATTAACTAAACTTAATCAAACAATAAACTGGATTAACCAAGGTAAGACACTAAGAATACAAGTAATGTAAGAGACAGAACACAAAGAACACAAGTATATGGTTTTCAAGAATGCAATATATTGCTTTCTCTATGCTCTATTACATGTGTTACAAAGCATGATTCAAAGATACAAGAACATGAGATACTTATACTATATCCTACAGCCGGCTATACTTTGAAATCCAGCTGGATACAATTGACTAGACATAAAACAAAATCAATTGTAAAGTCAAAAAGCAGATTGCCTTTTGACTAGTGACTATGACATGCCATAGCTCACATCTTTATCTATTATAAAAAGGATAAAGTACATGAAGTAGAAAGTTATAGACTCAAGACCTCAATGTACAGTTACTAAAAGCATGGACCTTTTCACCATACAGAGGTGCAACGGAAAGGTGTCCAGCTTTATGGAAAAGTACATCAGATAAAGCATGTATTAAAAGTCTTCGGAAGAAATCTGTCTTCATGAGTTGAAGCTTCAGAAGACTTTGTCTCTGAGGCTTCGGAAGACTTCATATTTGGCTTCGGAAGATATTGGTCTTGGCTTCGGAAGATTTCACACTTAATATTATTCTGTTGCATGTGTAAAACTTCCTAAGCATTCTTCTTCAATGCACTTATGCAGCATGTAGGATAGACATATGATGTTTAGGTTGCATCAGCCTCTTCATTGATCTCTACAAACTCCCCCTAGGCTGATGCTACAAAAACACTTAGTAGACTTCAGATATCAATAGTCCTTATTAGGATGATCACCAATCCTTTCTTCATAAGATGATCAGGATCCTTCAGACTGTCAAAATGTCTTCTCATATCAAAGAGGTCATGCAGAGGCAACTGAAACATATCTTGCCATGTGTAAATGTCTTCAGTGCCTTGATCTATAATGACATGCCATCTTTCTGGATTTGTAGTGTTCGTCAAAGACAAGATGGGTCTTCCTGATGCTAGAGGACTTGTTGAATTGGAGTTGATGTAGCATCCTCTGGCTGCACAACCTCAAGATGTTCTGACTCATCCTGGGGTTTAGAAGAGGGTGCAGTCTTCTTCTTCTTTGGCTTTAGTTTAGAAGCCATCCTCTTCTTTCTCTTTACAGGTTTTAACTAAGAAGACTGGCCTACAGTACTAGATTGATCTTCACTGTCTTTCTCAGTTGGGATTTCCTCTCTCTCAGGCTCAGAAGGAGAGGGAGGTTGACTCTGCTGTGGATCAGAAGATGAAGCTTGCTGAGTTTCAGCAGGAGGTCCAGGTTGTGTTGTCTCTGGTTGTTCAACCTTAACCTCCACTTCTGGTGGAGCTTGACTTGGAGTGGAGTGTAAGTCAATGAGCTCTCCACTTTTGATCTTCTGCTTGATCACCCTAATATGCTCATCCATAGTGGATAAAGACATGGGGCCAAGTCTCCTTTCGGAGAATCCATATAGCTTCAAAAAGCTCATCATCCTCTGCCTATTAGCAGACTTCTTCATGCTCTTTTGGATGATAGCTCTTGATTTTGTAACTTCTTCCCTTAGCTTCTTCTTAGTTGTCTTTCTGTCCTTGATTATCTCAAGTTCAAGCTGTTTTAAGTACTCAAACTCAACATAGTCATAGGATAAGGGAAGGAGTGCATCTGCCTGATAAAAGCCTGTGGCACTCAATTAGTTGATCATCTTAATCCTCTCTTCTTCTTTGTCTACCTGAGGTTCTTGTTGAACCACATCTTCTTGTGCAGGACTTTCCTGAACTGGGAAAAGGGTAGGCATATCCTTGTACAATCTTTTTCTTCTTCTTTCTTCTTTGACTTGTACTAGAAGCTCTGCATCTTCTACCTCCTTTTTCTCCTTTGACTTTTCCAGATCAACCAGGTTATTCAACTCTTCTAAAGGAAGAGAGATGACACTGTCTATGTCATAGTTCCTTGTCTGCAGGTAATTTATCCTGACTGCCCTTAACTCATTATTCTGAGTATTTGGTCTGGGAGCAGCCCTGATAGCAGACTCCATGAGTCTTGAAGACTCAACAGAGGAACTTTCTTCCCTCAGCCTCCTTTTCCTCTTTCTCTCCTCCTCCTCAATGTACTCAGATGTCATCTTTCTTTTCCCTTTGTCACTCACAGACCTTTGTGACTCAGGGTGGAGAGAGCTTTGGCCTTCATTGCTTGTTGCAACATCTAAGCTCTAGCCAGAGAGAGGTTGAGAAGCACCTTCACCAGTAGGTGTCTCAATAGGAGTGTGGATCTCTGCAGCAGTTGATGATGATGAAACAGGGGTCTCAGGTTCTACCACTGGGCCTTCAGTCAAGGTTTCTCCTATGAAACTAATCTTAGGGCCTGCCTCAACATCCAGTTGACCAATGGCATTGCCTGATTCCCTAAGTCTCCTTCTAAGCTGAACTCTGCAGTGATCCTGTCTTGGATTCTTTGAGCCAGACTATCAGCTTGTCTTGATTTGCTTGGGTTGACAAGTGGCATGTTGACTAAATCCAGACCTTCATAGTAGTTCAAAGTCTGAGAATTGAAGACTTCTTACTGTCCTTGAACTCTTATGATGATTAGGGCTTTTCTGATATTGTCATACCTCCACCCAATGATGTGATTAGAAGATGGTGAAGATGAGATAGCCCTTGGTATCCCATCCTCAAACAAACTTTGTATGAAGGAGTCTGTGTAGTGCACATCAATGTGAACTTGAGGAGGTTGCTGAGAATGCACAATTGCAAGTGAGGATGGTGAGTCCTCAATGTCCACTCTCTCTAAAAAACTCTCAGGTTCTGTAACTGTGATGACTTTCTCCCCCTTTTTGGTAGCATCACCCACTTGCATAGGTGAGCTGGAAGATTAGTCAGTCACATCCACAGGTTCTTGTGTTCCTAGTTGAGCTTTTTCTTAAGGGTCTCCCAGCTAGTTTTTCCTTAACATATGAAATCTCAAGTTGCTGATCATTGATCCTGTTGTGTAAGGTAGTCACCTGAGATTCAAGGTGACTGACCTTTAAGACTAAATAGGTGCATGTTTTAGTCAGTTTGTGCACCTTTAGTCTCAGATTCCCCTCATCTTCATCAGAAGACTCATTGGGGGTTGAGATGATTGGACCAAAGTCCTCTCTCTCACCACCAGCTCCAGGTTCTTGGCTGCTGGTTTTCCTCTGCTCACTAGCAATCTCTGTTGAGATGTCAGTGGGCTGAGTTGCCATGGTTGAGGTCTTAATGATGCAATCACTTTCAGAAATGAGAGCCTCTTCCATATGGACATCCTAAACAGGTTCAGAAGTGTCCACCTCAGTTGTAGGTGACTGATGTGGGATAGATATAGGAGAATCAGGAGCATTCATCTCTCTTTGAGTAGGGGTAAAGAAGAGAGACTCATTATACTTACTGAAACCTAGATCTTCATCAGTATAGAAGTCAAGGTGGGGAATTGGTTGGTTGAGATCTATAGGCTGGGGATGGTAACTGTCCCCTGAAGGTTGATCACTTGAGTGTTAAGACTCAGAGTGATGGGTTAAGGCAGTTGGGCTACTGAGCTCATCAGGCTGAGCATGAGGAACCTCAACACTGATTCTTGAAGGAATGGGAGTGGTCTGCTCCTCAAGAGAAGTGGGAGCTCCAGTGTCCACTTCTTCCTGTATGGGTGAGTATATAGGGGCCTCCACAGACTGAATAGCCTGAGCAGGGATTCGTTTGGATTTTCTTTGGTAAGTGATGGTGATTTGAGGCTGTGTGGGTGGTTGGGAGGTGGCAGGTGTGGGCTCAACACTAGCTTGTGCTGCTAGGTTGTCACCTTGAGCAATGAGCTCTAACATTTTTGGGACAAGGGCTGTTTCTACCCCAGAGAAGCCAACAGTGGGCTTTCTCAATATTTTAAAGATGCCGGGCTTCATCTATCCCAATTTAAAAATGTTACCTGTTTCCCTCAACTGTGAGCCCAGTTCACAGTTAAGAATGTACTGGACATATCTAGGAAACATGTAATACTCTAAGGAGTCTAAATTAGCAAGTAAATTGGTATAAACAAACTGAGAATACTTGAATTTGACCCCCTGAACCATTCCATGGATTATGAAGGAGAGATCCTCAGGAATCTGGTCCCATCCACCATGCTTGTTTGATAAGCTGTGGATGACCACATGGAGCAGGAATCTCCACTGGGATGAGATCTTCCCTTTCCTAAAGGTCTTTACAGAGAAATCTCCCTCATATCCCATATGCTCAAAGGAATGATTGACACCTTCCTTTAGGAAGAACACCTCACCTTCTTCTTCATCCAGCTTAAGAATGCCTATTGATGATGGCCGGAGTGATGAAGATTGTTCTCCCCTGCATTGTGGCAGACAGTGCCTTCTCCCCATCCATAATAACCTCTTGGCAGGTCTTCTAGAAATCAAGCAGTTGATCCTCATAGAGAGGAGGATCAATGGTTAGGGAGGTGAAGTAGTTTGATAAAGCTAAGAAATGACAAACCTCTGAGAAATGAGGAACTTTCTCAGAGCTTAACAGAGCAACCTGATTATGTTGCTTGTGTAGCTGCATGGTAAAGTTGGGATCATTTCTGTGAGTAAGGTTGGCCATTTTGAGGTAGCTTAAAGATGAAGAAAGAAGGAAGAAAGAAATTATAGAGAGAAATTTGGGTTTTTAGGTTTGGAGGAAGAACAAATGATAGAAGAGGGGGAAACCGTCGGGTTTATATGTGAGAGGGATTTCAGATAAAGTTTAATGAAAGAGGATAAACTTTGAAATCTGGATGTTGGTCCCACCTCTGAAAAAGTAGTTTACTTTTGCTCAAAAAGTAGTTTTCTTGGAAGTCAAAAAGCTTCCGAAGGTTTATTATCTTCAGAAGTTTTAATTAAAAAGCTTCCGAAGCTAAAATAACTTCGGAAGAATTTCCTGAGAGTTTTGAGAATTTTGCTTCGGAAGAGAAATTAAAACTTGAGTGCTTTGTATATAAAACAATAAAGCTTCTGAGAGTTAATTTTGCCTCGGAAGTAAATGGTCCTTGAAAATAAGTAATTGTCTGATACAAGTTTTTAAGCTTCGGAAGATAGATTTGAGAACTCTCCGAAGGTAAAATTTTCAGACATTTATTTATTTTGAAGGCATGATTTGCTTCCGAAGTTAAAGGCATAACTTCTGAAGTATTAGAAATTTTCAAAAATCTAAGGAAAGTCTTCAAAAAGAAATTTTCATCCAAAGAAAACATGAGCTTATGAAAGTGATGAACTAGACAACTTAGGACACACATATTTTAAGAAATAATAAGATTAGTTTTAAGAAAAACCTATTCAAAGTTAATCATCCCAATAGCTGATATAAGATATTTAAATCTTTGTTCATCAAAAGCCTTTGTAAACAGATCAGCATATTGTTCATCTGTGTGAACTTTGACTAGTTTAATTAATCCTTTTTCATAGTTATATCTTATTAAATGATACCTGATATTGATGTGCTTTGTCCTTGAGTGTTGCACAGGGTTCTTTATGATTGAGATAGAACTATTGTTGTCTATGTTAATGGGAGTCTCCTTGAAGTTTAACCCATAGTCCAGCATCTGATTTTGAATCCAAAGCACTTGAGCACAACATCTTGCAGCAGTGATGTATTCAGCTTCAGCAGTTGATGCAGAGACACAGGATTGTTTCTTGTATTGCCATGAGACAACCCTTCCACCAAGGAACTGACATCCCCCAGATGTAGACTTTGCAGTCATGTTACAACCACCATAATCACTATATGTATAGGCATACAGATTGAAGTCAAGATTCTCAGGGTACCATAAACCAAGTGTTGATGCACCTTTGAGGTATCTTAGAATCCTCTTGACAGTGATGAGGTGAGACATCTTGGGGTTAGCTTGATATCTTGCATAGATGCATGTAGCAAACATGATATCAGGCCTACTAGCAGTAAGATACATAAGAGACCCAATCATAACCCTGTATAAGTGCTCATCTACAAACTCCCCCTCAAGATCAGGTCTAAGGGAGTGGTTTCTAGCTATGGGTGTCTTAGCAATCTTACAATCAGTCATGTTGAATCTCTTGAGTATGTCCTGAACATACTTCGACTGACTTATGAAGATGCCATCTTCAACTTGCTTCACTTGAATTCCCAGAAAGAAATTAAGTTCCCCCATGGCACTCATTTCAAATCTGTCTTTCATCAGCTTCTCAAAGTCTTTGCAGAGCTTTGGATTAGTTGAACCAAAGATGATGTCATCCACATACACTTGAACTAGCAATATGTCATTCCCTATCCTTTGATGAAGAGAGTTCCATCTATAGTACCTCTCCTGTATCCATGTTTACAAAGATACTCAGATAGTGTCTCATACCATTTCTTGGGTGCCTGATGCAGCCCATAGAGATCTTTGTCAAGCTTGCAGACATAATCAGGATGATCAGGGTCTACAAAACCAGGTGGCTGTTTGACATATACCTCTTCATCAATCACTCCATACAAAAAGGCACACTTCACATCAAGCTGAAAGACCTTGAAGTTCTTAGATGCAACAAATGCCATGAATATCCTAACAACTTTTAATCTTGCTACTGGAGCAAAGACATCAGTGTAGTCAATCCCTTCTTCTTGTGTCTATCCTTGAACAACCAGTCTAGCTTTGTTCTTGATGATGATGCCTCTATCATATTTCTTGTTCCTAAACACCCATTTGGTTCCAATGGTAGTCTTCCCACAAGGGAGAGGACAAAGGTTCCAAACTTTCTGCCTTTTGAATTGAAGCAGCTCTTGTTGCATAGCTTCAACCCAACTTCCATCCTTTACAGCCTTATCAACTTTCTTTGGCTCTATCTGGGATAGGAAACAAGAGTGAAGACAAACATTTGCTTCATGGGTTTGTCATCTTGTTCTTACTCCTGAGACAACATCTCCAATGATGTTTGTGGTGGGGTGAGACTTGTGGATCCTAAGCTGAGGGATCACAGCAAGTTGCTGAGAAAGATCTAAATTAGAGAAATTTAGATCTGGCATAGATGTTTCTCCCACCATATCAACACACTTTTCAAGAGAGACTTGATCCAAGCAGTGTGTGACATCATTGATGTTCTAATGTATGGTGTGGTTAGTGGCATCAAGAAATTCTTGGTCACTGTCACCACCACCATGGTTGTCTTCTACAATTGAGGTGTTCTTATCTGGTTGTGGAGCCTCTGAGCTGAAATTTGAAGGCACCCCATATGTATCAGCTGAGTTTGTCATTGTAATGCTGACAGAAACCTCATTTGCAGAAGTAGTTCCAACTAGAGCTGAAGATGTATGACTTGAAGGTCTTCTTAGCTCAAATCTTGGATCAGGATCACATGTATTTAAATTTTCTGCAGATCCTAAAATATTCTCACAAGATTGTTAAAACAGTTGGTAACTAAATCAAGATCAAATAACCAATCCAGACCAGAACCAGCAACACAGGGTGTGTGTTCATTGAAAGTCACATTGGCTGACTCCTCAACAATTCTAGTTCTGAGATTGTATACTCTATAAGCCTTAGCTTGAGAAGAGTATCCAATAAAGTGTCCATCATCTGATTTCTCAGCAAGCTTAGCAATTTGATCTTTGGTATTCAAGATGGTGCAAGGACAACCAATGAACTGAGAAAACCAATGAAATGTTTCCTCTTATGCCAAAGTTCATAAGGAGTCTTGCCATAAGTCTTAACTACTAAACTCTGTTCTGCACATAGCAAGCAGTGTTGACTGCCTCTGCCCAGAAGGTGATAGGCAGCTTAGAGTCAGACAACATGGTTCTTACAGCTTCAATCAGTGTCCTGTTTCTCCTCTCAGCAACACTATTCTGCTGAGGAGTCCTGAGAGCACTGTATTGTCTTGTAATACCCTTTCATCATAGAATGTATTAAGGATTTGGTTCTTAAATTCAGTTCCGATCAAATCTTATGATCTTGACCTTGTGATCAGATTGATTCTTAATCTTAAGATGAAATTCTTCAGAATCTCAGGAGTCTCATCCTTAGTTCTAAGGAAGAAAACCCAGGTGAATCTTGTAAAATCATCTGTGATCACCAGACAGTAAGAGGTCCTTCCTAAACTCATTACACTGGTAGGGCCAAAGAGATCTATATGTAACAAGTGTAGGGGTGTAGTGATGGAGTTCTTTTCCTTAGGCTTGTGAGATACCTTATGTTGCTTCCCTTTTAGGCATGCAACACAATGGTCATCACTTGTAAACTCTTTCTTTGGTTTTTTTTAAATCATGTTTAATTATGTCATGTTTATTTGTTCTTAAAGTTTACATGGCATATTCTTTTATGCCATAGGAAAGACTTATCACTATTAGCTTTAGACAGAAAGCATAAAACTTCTCCAGAGGGAGATGTTTCTTGCAAATCCATCTTGTACATGTTCCCTTTCCTGGGGGCTCTAAGCAGGATATGCTCATGAGGAATGAGCACACCAGGCTTGAGAACAATGCACTCATGCTCAGTAAAGGGCATGTTATGACTCTGATCACAAAATTGAGATACACTCAGAACATTGTACCCAAGCTCTTTGACAAAGTTTACCTTATCAACGCTGAGCTTACCATTTGTGACCTTGCCCCTTCCAGAAATATAACCACCTTCATCTCCTCCAAAGGCAACTGGTCCTCCATCAATTCTTTCAAAGTTCTAGAGTAGTGATCTATTGCCTGTCATGTCCCTGGAACAGCCACTATCAATGATCCAGCCATTTTTGTTTGTCTTCAACTATCCCTGCACAAAGAAAATGATTAGTTATATTTGGAAACCTAAGCCTTGCTGTCTTGGGCTCATTGACAGAAGGTAATACATCATTAATAGATCCTATGGTTGTACTAAGAGGATCTTGAGCTATTGTTGATGGAGAATTCTCAGTCACTTGGTCTTTCTTAGACTTCCACACCACCTTTGGAGTCTTGGACTTGACCTTCAAAACTTCCGAAGCTTTTGGAACTTCGGAAGTTTTGATGACTGAACCTTCGGAAGATTCTGCAGACACTGTAGTAGACTTCAGTGCTTCGGAAGAACTCCTTTCTTCCGAGACCAACTTCTCTTCTGAGGGTAATTTTTCACTTCCCTTCTTCTTAGTCTTGGAGCTTCCGAAGGAAACAGGTTTTCCTTCCGAAGCTTGAATCTTCATAGAACTCTTTGAAGTCTTTGTACTAGTCATATGGACAGTACCTTTTGGATTGTATGGATAATCCTTAGCAATGTGAGAGGTACTTTCACACATGACACACACCATTTTCTTCTTCACAAGAGTCTTTTGCTGGGAACAAGACTTTCTTTGGTCACATTCCTTCTCCACCTTCATCTTTGCAGATGCTGAGACAGTTCCTTTGGGCTAGGAACTGTTCTTGGAGTTTGATGGTCCAGGCTGTGCAGCAGTGGTACACAACAGATCAGTCTTCTTCTTGTTACTGAGATGAGTTGAACAAGAACCATAAATCTTAGCAGAAGAGTTTTGGTTGATGTTTTTAGTCCCTACCACTTTAAATCCTGTAGAGATGAAAACTTGTTTCTGCTTAGGGTCAAAAGTAGCCTTGATCTTTTGAGCCTTCCTTGCCTTTCTTTTGCTCTTTCTGATCAAGTTCTTTCTCATGGACTTGGTCATCACAGTCTTCTTCTTCTCCTCAGAAGGATAGTGGCCCTTCTTAGAATCTTCCTCTTCACTCTTTATAGAGGAATTCTTCACTATCTCTTCTTCATCCTCTTTACTTATAGGATCTATGAGAGGAAGCTCATCTTCACAAGTTTCACACCTAGGAGATCTTACAGACAAGATTGTGTATGGAGGAGCTATCTCATTGGATCCCAGTCCTTGCCTGTTTTGATAGCACACTTTGTTGTGCATGGATGAGGATATCATGTTCTTGAAGGTCTTTTCTTCAAGAACACTCTTTTCTGCCCTAGCTTTGCTGATCACAAGCTCAGCCTGGCACTCAGTTAACTTGGTTATGAGATCTTTGATTTGAGTCCTAAAATCTACGTGTTCATGTTTTAGAACTGAAATGGTTTTCTCAAGGTCATCTATCTTCAGTTTATAATCATTTTTAGACTTTGTAAAATCAAATTTTAAAATGTTTAAGGACTCAAGATCAGATCTCATCTCCAGGTTATAAGACCTGTACCTATTAACTTTAGCAATGCATTCAGGAGTACAGAGATGTTCCAATACCTTGGCTTCATCATGATCTGCCATCAATGCTTGGTTAGGAGAAGCATATTCCACCTGAAAGCTCCAGTTAAAGCCTCTGTCTTCAACAGCAACAGCAACAGCAGCCTGCTGCTTTGACTTCTCATTCTGGAGAGCTTTGTCAGTGTAGTTTGGTCTAGACTGTGTTTGGCCACCATTTGTTTTAGGTGCCTTACACTCTCTGGCAAAGTGGCCCATCAAGTTGCAGTTGTAACACTTGACTTTGCCTTTGTCCAGGCCAAACTTTCCACTAGTTGCATTGCTTGGAAACTTCCTTCTAGTCCTCTTGTAGAACTTCTTGGCTCTGTGAGTGAGAAGAGCCATCTGCTGGACTATTTCCATGTATTCCAGATCATCTGGATGAATACAGTCCAGGTCTTCAAGAGTGAAAAGGGAGTTGCCACAGCTTTCATCAGAAGACACAAAAGCTTGAGAAGAGCTTGTCTCTTGGAATGGGCTTCCTTGAGTGTAGTTCTCTCTTGGTGTCTCTGGGAAGGTGATGAAAGGACCCTTTGGTGAGTTGTCAGGGTAGCATATGAGATGATGTTTGGGTTCTATGCTGTCTCTTTCAACCACATGTAGGGCTGAACCCATTTGATTGTTGGAGTTGCCAAATGAGCCTTGCATGTTCATCTCCATCTGGTAGCCACTAAGAATCCCATATAACTCTGTCATAGTAAGAGTTTTGAGATTTTCAGTTCTCTTGATCACCACACAGTAGTGTGTCCATTTCCTAGAAAGTGAGGATATGAACTTCCTTACAATGTCTCTGTTCTCAAGAGAGACTCCTCCATCCACTAGGGTATCCACAATCTTAACATACCTGAAGTACTGCTGAGTCATGGTTTCACCTGCTTTGAAGGTGAAGTTTTCAAACTGCTGCTTTAGGAGATCCTTCTTGTTTTCTTTGGCTTTAGAGGAACCCTCATACATCAGTTTCGGTGCATCCCACAGCTGCTTGGCTGTTTTTCACTTCTTGAAACCTCTGTACACAGAGTTTGGAAGGGCAGTTTGAAGGGTTGTCATGGCTTTTCTATCAATCTCTACTCTCTTCCTGTCTTCATCAGAGTAGGTAGCCACATCTTTAGAGATCATACCAGCACCAGTAGTAGAAGGAGTGCTGGGTATGAAAGGTCAATTCTCAATAGACTCCCACATTCTTGAATCAAGAGACCTGATTAAACCTTCCATTCTTAAACACCAGGTGTCAAACTCATCAAGAGTGATCAGTGGGGACTTGTTCATGGTTGCAGTTTCCATATCAGTCTTGGAAATGGTTGCCATTTGAAAAGTTTAGTATTTGTGTGTGTGAGGGATCTTAAGATGGTGAGATCTTATATCAAGAGCCTGAAATGCTCTGATACCAAATGCAGGATCGTTAAAGGGGGTTGAGTTACAACACAACAACACAAAGAGGAGATTAACTAAACTTAATCAAACAGTAAACTGGATTAACCAAGGTAAGACACTAAGAACACAAGTAATGTAAGAGACAAAACACAAAGAACACAAGTATATGGTTTTCAAGAATGCAGTATATTGCTTTCTCTATGCTCTATTACAGGTGTTACAAAGCATGATTCAAAGATACAAGAACATGAGATACTTATACTACATCCTACAACCGGCTATACTTTGAATGCCAGCTGGATACAATTGACTAGACACAAAACAAAATCAATTGTAGAGTCAAAAGACAGATTGCCTTTTGACTAGTGACTATGACGTGCCATAGCTCACATCCTTATCTATTACAAAAATGATAAAGTACATGAAGTAGAAAGTTACAGACTCAAGACCTCAATGTACAGTTACCAAAAGCATGGACCTTTTCACCAACTCATGTAAGTTGGTGACCTTACAGAGGTGTAGCGGAAAGGTGTCCAGCTTTATGGAAAAGTACATCAGATAAAGCATGTATTAAAAGTCTTTGGAAGAAATCTGTCTTCATGAGTTGAAGCTTTGGAAGACTTTGTCTCGGAGGCTTCAGAAGACTTCATATTTGGCTTCGGAAGATACTGGTATGGCTTCGGAAGATTTCACACTTAATATTATACTTTTGCATGTGTAAAACTTCCTAAGCATTCTTCTTCAATGCACTTGTGCAGCATGCAGGATAGACATATGATGTTTAGGTTGCATCAGCCTCTTTATTGATCTCTACAATATTAACATATTTGTAAGATTAGGTGAAGAACTTATGGGTTTAACCATAAGGTTTGTTTATATGTGCTTCTTAGACACATATATATACTTTGGTAAACTTGACTAGTTATAGTTTAGGGATTAAAATTTTGATTTTGATAATGAAAGAGGATGATGATAACTGATGGTAGCTTCTTTCTCCATTGGACCAAGTTAAGCGAGTGTCTTCAAGTTTCCAAACTTTGTTCTTCTTGCAATGGTTGAAAGATGATGATGTTTGGTTGTGGTGACTTTAAGGTAGTAACCGAGAGCTTTAAAGAGAAGGAAATGATGTAAAGATGACCGCGAGGTAAGGAGTGGAGGTGATTTTAGCAAACAAGAGCCGAGGGTGTGAAGGTGTTCGAAGTGGTGGTGTGGTTTGTGTCCATCGGTCGAGAATTCCATTTTGTTGGTGGGTTTGTAATGGTTTATAATGATGAACTCTAAGCTTATAGGTGTGATGTGTAATTATAGATAGTATTAGTTGGCTTCTAGGGTGCTAGGTAGTGGGTTTTGATCATGCTTAGTGTTGTGGTGAAGATAGGTGTCATTCAATGGAGGTAAGTGAGTCATCCAATAATTAACCAATGTTTAGGTTTGTTAATCAGATAGTTTGTTGCTTTAATGATCCGCAACTTTGCAGGATCGATGTTAGTCACTTAACACTTTGTTTTTCTCTCAAACTCACCTAGAACAACACTCGGGTTAAGATAGAATCAATAAAAGTTGATCACAATATAGAAAGTAGTAAAAGAACACAGAAAGTAATTTTCAAGGTACTTTTATATATTACTTCTCAACTCAATAATACAAGAGTCTTGCAAGCAGTGTCGAATGAGTTACAAAGAGAACCTATATATAATACTACCTACAGCCGGATATACTTTGATACCAGTTGGGATCCTATAGCTAAAGCCTATACTATAAGACTATAGTTTAAGGTATCTCAGATAAAGTCTTATCTGAGATTTGGTAGTCAGGACATGTCCCTGACTTATCTTTTGTCACCAACTAAAGTTGGTAACATGTACTATCATGAAAAGGTTAAGAGTGGAATAAAGTATGGTCAACTGCATGGCTCTTTAGGAAGAAGCCATACAGTATCAGAGATATGCAGCAGAGTGTCAGAGACCATACTTGTGTCTAATGGTTCATAGTAGTGTCTTTCGAAGGTTAAATGGCTTCGGAAGAGGAAGTACTTCCGAAGCCACTTATACTTCGGAAGAGGCTGCATTTTTCAAGGCTTGGAGACTTCTTCTTTTCATCATACTTCGGAAGTGGTCTTCAGCTTATTCTTCTAAGACTTGAACTTCGGAAGTATACACTTGACTTCGAAAGTAGAGTTCTGTCTTTGGAAGTTGATCTTTCACTTTGTCTTTGAAAGAACTCTACAACCTTCAGAAGTTCCATGCTAAGCTTCAGAAGCCTTTGCATGCAACACCAAAATATCTAAGTGACTTAGTTTTGGTTGCATTAGCCTTCTTCTTGATCCAACAAACTCCTCCTAGGATGATGCTACCAAAACTTCACTTGTTTCTGCTTCTCAAAACTTTCAGCACCAAGGAGAGTAAATATTTGTCTGTCTCCTTGTTCTTCCCTAATGTGGTGCTGAGAAGTTTGTACAGATCCTTGGTAGACAGGAAATCCAGTCTGTCACCTTGGATAACATGTACCCTCTGTTGTTTCCCTCTGAAAAGAGTTAGTTGATAGGAGCTGTAATCATATTCCTATCTAACTATAGGTTCCAATTCTAGACCCTCCACAATCTGTAGAAAGGCAATGCCTTTGGTAGGAGGTCTTTCCTTGTCTTCCTGTCTTCTCAATCTCAACTCTTCTTTAATCTTGGCTTTTGCAGTTAGCTCAGCTAGGTGAAGGCTGCTGAGATGATTTCTGATGAGTGCAGTAGCTTCAGAGTTGGAGGGGTTGGAGAATGGCTTCTCTGCTAACTCAGCAATATCAAATCTACTGGAGTGTAGAGAGAGGTTGCATTAAGTCTATTGACTTCGCCATTCTCCCTTTCCACAACAAAGTTGTTAGAAGTTTCATCAAACCTCCACTGGACTATTTTCTTTCTAGGCACAAGAGACTGACTGGGAATCTTGTCCTCTTTCTTGGTGTCCAGCAGAGTCACCAGTTTCCTTCTAAGTTTCTTCTCTTCATCATTTAATGAATCTGAGTTGAGGCCTAGAAGTCTAGCTGCCTGGTCTAGTGTTCCTCTAGGTAAATCAAGATATTGATCTCTTGTGAGGGAACAAGAGGATCCATCAACATAGGTAATGTTGACAGAATCTTCATCACATGAGACTTCGTTCAGAGTTGTGCAGCTGATGAGCTTGGTATTGATTACCTTGAACTCTTCAAGAGAGAGATGTTGAGAAGGCTAAGGGGATGGTTTGGATGGTTGTTGGGTGGGTTGAGGTTCAGAGGTTCAGGGGAGAGTTTTGGGTTGAAGGATGGGAAGTTTAGGTAGTTGTGGTGAGAGAGTGGATATGGGTAAGGATGTTGGTTCAGGGGTGAAGCGTTCGGTTTTAATGGAGAAGGGTGGGGTTGAGGGTTCAGGTTGTGGTTGAGTGGTTGCAGTGAAGGTCATCCCCTTTACCCTTCTGTACATCTCTTACTTCTTTCCCAACCGAATGTCAGCCTTGATTTCACTGACAATCCGTTGGAGTGTTTTCTCAGACATGGGACCCACCTGCCTTCCAGAGAAGCCATGGGCCCGAAGATAGTCTTTCATCTAGGCCTTTTCACTTAGCTTCCTGGTTGCAGTGTCCTTAGCTTTTTCCTCCTTCTTCTTTTTCTCCTTTGTCTTTTCTCTTGCAGCCTTCTTTGTTTCTTTCTCCATTTGATCCTGCTCTTTGTTGTAGAGCCAGAGGATCGTCTCATTATTGTGTGGAGAAAGTTCTTGAAGATTAAAGCCTCTAGAGTGTAGGAAATTTATCCTGTTTCTCCTCAGCTGCAGTTCAGCTTCCTTCTGTTTTTCTTCTTCTTTCTCTAAGGCCAACCTGGCCTCTTATTCAAGTTTCAGCCGGGTTGCCTTCTCCAAATTCACCAGCTCCTCTAGTGGTAGCAGGAGTGTCTCTTCATTGGCAGCTCCCATTTGGATAAGCTGGTCAATGATCTCTTCCCTTCTCTTATTGTTGACAGCCTCCTGATTGGCTGCAGTTGCTTTTGTGCTAGCAGCTAGCAACTTCTTAGTTGGAAGTCTTCCTTTCTTCTTAACTTTCTCAATATTTTCCACTTCCTGAAGCTCTTCCGCAGTCATCTTTCTTTTCCCTTTATCCATTGAAGAGTCTGACTATGGTGGTTCTTGGAGAGTGGATTCTGATTGTGAGAGAGGTAGAGATGGTGTCTGGGATGGTGAGAGAGGTAGAGATGGTGTTTGGGATGGAGGTAGAGTCAGAAAGTCCTTGCTGTTCACCTCAGATGCCATTTCAAGGATTGCATCTGTGATGATCAGTTCCTCGAACATTTTAAACAGTCCTTCAGCAGCTTCCATTTCAGCTTCGGAAGATTCAGCTTGTTCTTCCGAGGCTTTAACTTCAGCTTCGGAAGTTGGAGGAGATGCAGATTTTGTCCCAACTATTTCAGTTGCTAGGCCATCAGTCCCCATTTCCCCTTCGAAATGAATCTTAGGTTCCATGTGGACCTTAGGTTGACCAACTTCTTCCACAGTGGTAGAAGGTGCAGTCAGCCTCTGAAGCTCTTCAGCTCCAAAGTAGAGCATTGCAGCATCTGGGCTTGGCTGATCAGAAGAGGATCTTAACAAAAACTTGGTGAAGAGTCTGTAGAGATCACTAAGCATCTTTAAGTCAATCTGAAGAATGACTTGAGATGGCTCAGACACAGTAATGATAGGAGTAAATGAAGTTGAAGTTAAAGTAGTTGAAGTGTGTCTCTATTGTGGGTCCTTAAGTGTTTGTCTCTGAACATTCTCCCCCTTTTGGTAGCATCATCTTGAGAGCTAGATGAGATAGAGGAAGAAGTCAATGAGACCTAAACAGGTACATGCCTGACAGACCTCTCTGTCTGTTTCTCAGCTAGTTTGGCCTTGAGATTGTCAATCTCAATTTGCTGAGTGGCGGACCTTGCCTTTAAAGTCCTAACCAAAGATTCAAGGTTTGAGACTTTAGATGGAAGGTTGTGAATGAGGAGTTGCATGCTTTCTTCATCTTCTTTTGAAGAATCACGGGGAGATGAGGTAACATACCTGGTATGTTCAGCCTCACCACCAGATGTGGTTTCTTGGCACCCTGGTTTCCCGTGCTCAATGATGTCTCTTTCAGAGTCATCAAAGGGCTTGGTTGCCGTAGATTCAGTCTGAGATATGTTACCACTGTCCACAAGGTCCATTGAGGCACCTTCTGCAGTGGCAGCTAAATCTGCATGAGTCCCCTCCACATCGGTGGGACTCACCTCAGTTATAGGTTGCTGATGGGGGCTAGAGATAAGGGATTTCTCGGGCTCTATTGATCTTGAAGAGGGTGTTGTAGATCAACTTCATTGCCATGGAGAGATGTTATCTCTTCATCAATTTTGAAGAGAAGGTTAGTAAAATATAGGGAGGTTAAGCCTACTGACCCGGGACCTTGATCAATGTCTACAGGCATTGAGCCTTTGGTGGTGCTGTCCCTAGTTGTCTGCTCAGAAGAGTGTAGATACTCATTCTGAGGGCTGCTAGTTTGGGTATCAGGCTCCTGGATTTGAGACTGAGGAGACTCAAAACCCATATTGAGGTCAAAAGAGAAGGATGTAGAGACCTCAGACTGAGTGGGAGCCCATGTTTCCACTCTAGTCTTTTTGGATTGAACAGGAGGGGCTTGTTCAATCAGAGTAGATTGAACAAGTGTTCGTTTGGGGCGTCTTTGATATGTGATGGTGATGGGTGGAGAAGGCATTGTTGGCATTATGATGGAGGTTGCTGGTGTGGGTTCATCACCTGTGGGGTGAACAGGGATGTCACCAGGAGCTATGCGCTCAATCATACCTGGAAGCAGAGTGGTGTACCTTCCAGTGAAGTTGGTGGATACCTTCTTCAAGTTCTTGAAGATGGTAGGCCGCATGTGGAGGACAGTCAGAGCAGCTGCACAGACAAGCATGCTCTGGTCTAAGTCACAGTTGATGATGTGTTGAATGAATCTAGGATACATATAGAATGTCTCCCTTTGTAGATTGCCAATCAGATTGGTGAACACAAATCATGAGTATTGAAGCGCAAGCCTCTCACTAGTCCATGAATTAAGCATCCTAGTTCATATGGGATTTGATCCTATCCGCCGGACTTGTTGGACAAGTAGTGGAGAACAACATGCAGGAGGAACTTCCAGTTGTAGGAGAAGTTAAACTTGTAGACCGTCGACCTGCTGATGTCTCCACCATATCCCATTAGGATGTAGGTGCTGACAAAATCTGCCTTAGGGAATTCAGTAGGAGCTCTTTCATCATGAAGCTCTAGATGCTCCCTGATAAGTTGTTCACGAATTCCTTATGCACATTCAATCCTCAATCGATGAACATCCTTGGTTTGCCGATTTTTCAAAATACTTAGCAAGCGGAATCCTTCTCAAAGGAATGACTTATCAGCAAAAGAAGAAGTTCTTTACTGATATCAAACATTACTATCGGGAAGACCCGTATCTATTCAGAATCGGTGCAGACCAACTCATTCGAAGATGCGTATACGAAAGAGAAGCAAAACAAATTCGAAGGCACTGTCATGAAGGACCCACCGGAGGACATCATGGAGCAACCTTAACAGCCAAAAAATAATTTGACTCTGGATTTTACTGGCCCACGATATTCAAAGATGCTCACAACATGGTACACACCTGTGATGCATGTCAAAGGGCAACCAATCTCTCAACACGGGATGAGATGCCTCAGAAACTAGTTCAAGTATGCGAGATATTTGATATATGGGGTATTGATTTCATGGGGCCATTCCCGGTGTCATTTGGTAATCGTTACATCTTGGTAGCAGTTGATTATGTCTCCAAATGGGCTGAAGCTCAAGCCCTATCTACTAATGATGCCAGAAACGTTGTCAAATTCCTTAAAAAACAATTTTCTCGTTTTGGTGCCCACAAAGCTCTAATTAGTGACCGAGGAACTCATTTCTGTAATAATCAACTCGAACGAGCAATGGCGCGTTATGGAGTTATCACCATCGCTTTACAACTTCTTACAATCCACAAGCAAATGGGAAAGCTAAAGTCACTAACCGAGGCATCAAACGAATCCTTGAGAAAACTGTAGGTCAAAACCACAAGGACTGGTCTATCAAGTTCGATGATGCATTATGGGCTTTTCGAACAGCCTATAAGACTCCCATCGGCACAACACCGTTTAAACTAGTTTATGGGAAGTCATGTCATCTATTATGTGGAACTAGAGCACAAAGCTTTTTGGGCACTTAAAGCAACACACCTGGACCAAGACCTTGCAAGAAAGAATCGATTCCTACAAATTCACGAATTGGAGGAATTGAGAGAACAAGCGTACGGAAACGCTAGGGTTTACAAAGAAAAGACAAGGAAATTCCACGACACTCGATTAAAGAACACAAAACGATTTCATGTAGGAGAACATGTCTTACTGTATAAATCTCGTTTACGTTTGTTTCCCGGAAAACTGAAATCACGTTGGCCTGGACCTTATACGATCAAAAACGTGTTTATGAATAGTGCCATGGAAATTTATAACCACGAAGGTTTAAGTTTCAAAGTAAATGGTCATCGTTTGAAACCGTATAACGATGGACCAACCAAAATTCCCTCGGAGGAATTACACCTCCGCCCCGACGAAAACTAAGTGTGGGGAAGGGTCGTGCCGAAGACCCAAAACGTAAACGCGACACCTGTACATAAATTTTTCTTACTTTTAAAAATTTTTTAGGATCTCACAAGCATAAGCACGGGGCCGTGCCTCATCAAGCACGCCCCCGTGTCTCTGACAATTTCTTTCCACGATCTCCGTTGACGACTCTGGAACGTTGCAGGCCGAATTTAAGACGAATTCTGACAAGCATGGGGCCGTGCCTAGCCAAGCACGCTCCCGTGTTCACTTTCCATGACCTGTATATAAATACCACACTTGTTCCATTCTTTCATCATACTCACTCCTGTTTAACAACATCTGAAAAATGAAAGAATCAAGTCACGGAAGTTCCAACTGGAATCCTGCGAAGAAACCACGTTCTGAAACACGAGAACCAACGACTCAAGAGTATTTCTTCAAGTTGCATGAACTAATCAAGCAACTGACCGAAATGAATCTCGCTGCATCCCAACGCTTAGCTGAACTTATACAAAAAGTTCAACAGATGAACGAGGAACTCATTTCCATTAACCGGCAGATTGCGGAATTGAGCAACCGCACTTCTCACTATCCATCCCGAACCTTCCACACAAAATGTGTGGAGGTTTCTTTTAGAATCATTCGTGATGTGCTAAGTGCGCTGTTATGCATTAAAGAGTCTGGTTTTGCTGTTTCAGATTCTCGGCTTTTAACGTATCATGTAACCGTAGGACCTTAGGAAATGTAATTTTCATTTTGGCTTGTGTTATTTAACTCTAGGACTATTTTCGTATCTTTTCGCATGATTTGGAAGTGATAAAACTTAACCGAGAAAATTACATAACGCACGAAACTGAAAAACGGAACAACAAAAGACTGAAACCAACCAATAACACATGAACACGGCCCCGTGCTCAAGTAGGCACGCCCCCGTGTTCGACAAAAAATGACACAAGCTGACATATTTCAGCCTTTTGTCTTGTTCATCTTCAATTTTGCATGATAAATACCGACCTCAATTGCCTGCAAAGTCGTATCCACTTTCATTTTCATCTTGTTTTCCATTTTTCTTTCATCTTTTCAAGAGTTCTTTCAAGAGTGTTTGATTAAAATGTTAGTATACTAATTCCTTTGATTATGAAAGTCATTTACATGTAGTTAGGTGATTAGGTCTCTAAACAACCGAAATCCTAGCAATTATGTGTAAAGACTTGTTCTTAATCGTTTTATGGAATGATGAATGCTTTCAACCTACTTGTTCATGTTTATTCTTGTAAGTAGATTAGTGTTAATTAGTATGTTTCTTTAGTTATTAGTTTGTTTAGTTAGTTAATTAGTTTGTTTTCTTTTACTATTAACAAGACTATCTTCATAATCATGGTGAAATATTTGTTAATCATGTTCAGGAGTTCCCAAGTGGTATTAAACATAAAATATATTTTTGGGTATCTTGGATTATTAACAAATGATTAAAATGTTAAACGTTCAATCTTTGATTTTTAAAGCAAGAAAATGTTAAACCATGCTTAATCAACGATTTACAAACATAAGCACGCGTTCTCGAGTCAAGATTCCATGCCTTACCATGTTTACCGCACCCTCACGTTTCACAAAACGCACCCCCCGTGTTCAACAATTTTTCCTTGGATGATAAATTTTTAACTATTTTTGAACATGAGTTGAATCATTATGATGTTATGTCTTGAAAAAAACATGATTTGCACTAACATCATGAAACTGCTCAAGAAATTTGTTTTGTATAGATTAACTTATTTTTGAAATTTCAGGATCATGAATCATCCCTACTTACGTTTTGAAGGGAGCCGCGAGAGATGGTGTCATGATAGACTTCAAAGACTGCTACAAAGGGTCGAAAGATCCCACTTACAAGCAGATGAAGAAACACTAGCGGCAGTCGGACAACTAGAAAGATACAATACATTATTGAGTGTCCAATGGAAGCGTTTATTCTCACAAAATAGACCTTCCGTTTATGAACTAACTCATGAATTTTTAGCATCTTTCAAATTTAGCATGAAAAACTCTGATCCTTGGGATAGTAATGTAGTTTCATTCAGACTTGCTGGACATTGGCACAAAACATCCATTGCCTTGTTCGGTGTCTATCTCGGGATCTACACGAAACATGAAATGGAGGAGGAAGCACTATCTGGAATGCCGGCGTACCATACCTTCTTGGAAGAGGAAAGTAGAGACGCGGAAAGTGGTGCATAAGGAAAGCATTTTGGGAGTGGATTGGAACTAGAGGGTTCAACTCGAGTAAAACAAAAAGCAGTCGGATACGAGACCCGCTGCTGCGATACATTCATCGGTTACTTAGTCATTCCATAAAAGCTCGTGGTCAAAGCGAGGGAGTTGTTAACTTGACGGACTTGTTCATTTTATATTGTATGGTTAATTAGTTGCCATGTAATATTAGGTATTTGTTTTTGTAATCTTTTTTCCAGGAATGCGATTGCAGGTGCTCGAACACCTATGTTTAGAGGAAGCTGAATTTTGAACTCATATGAGAGCTATGGTTATAACACTGAGGGAACTGAAGGAGTGATGCCGGGACTGTTAGACTTGAGCATTTGCACAAGTATGTACATGGTGACAAGCCTACCAAATGGGCAGCCAAGATTCATGGATAAGAAGGGACAAATCTAGGATCCGGCGGACCCCGAAGAAATAATTATGGTTCTCGACATGCCAATACAACCGGAAGGAGCCGGAGCTAGATCTTCAAGTTCATGTACAAGGGAATTCCTGACCATGTTAGACCTTTACGAGTCAATACAAACAACCATCGACCATGCAAGGCGATCATTTGAATATGCCCAACAAGCCTTCAACTGAGTCGAAAGTCTGCATTCCCGAGTCGCTGACCTCAGCAACGATGTCACGTAGATGAGGAACCAAATGTACCATGAGTGGGGGGATATTCCCCCACAAATCCTTTGAAAATCGTATCATTTTCGGGGACTCGGCATACTTGTTTTGTGCAAATCTATCTTTTAATTTATGTCGTTTTGTTTTTATTTTGTGTGTTTAGGACTTTAACGCTTTTAATAAATTGGTGACATTTTAGGTGATACGGAGGATTCTAACAACGCGAGGCCAACCAAACACAACTGAAAATTTCATCATTTTTAGGGGAGTTGTTTCATTACCCTTTCTCGATCTTGATTATGTTAGTCATATCGAGGACAATGTGAATTTTAAGTGTGGGTATGGGAGTAATGCATTCGACTTTGCTAAAAAGGTCCAAATTTAAAACTTTTAAGAAAATATCACTTACCAAGTAGTTTTTGTGACAAGAAGCCAAAAATTAAATTTTTGATAAACCAAATTATAAATATACGTTTTCAGGAAATAAAAAAGTAAATTCATGACGTCCAAATAAAATTGAAAATGTTTTTTTGTGATATCCTTAAAAGCAATAATCTAATCTAGTAAAATATTTAATAATGTAAAATGAAGCACTTGTACCCAATTCCATCCATATGTGAGTTTATTTTTGAGCCTTAAACAACTTTTGCAAATTGCAATTCTACTTTCATTCTGGATTTAATTGAGGGTGCCATATGATACGTGTGATTAGAACTTGCTTTGGGTATGCATTTCAAGACCTTAATTAGTATTTGTTGCATAAAAATGAGTTAGGCACTAGGAAACCTTAACCATTCGAGCCCCAACCATTGTCTTTAATTTTCCTTACCCGAACGTCAACCATAGTGAGCCCCATTGAGCTTAAACGTTTTTATCTTTCAATCACCCAAGCCACCAAGTCACTTAACCAAAAGCCTTCAACAAAACCCGTTTTCGTTAAAGACACGTTTTTGGCTTATAAAAAAATTGGTCTTTTACCGGCAGACCTTAAAGAACTGGATTGCATTCTTTTGATTTCAATTTGCTTTGTTGCCTTCATCACGCAAAACCAGATTTTCCCCCGGAAATCCACGAACAAATTTTCAATCTCACGTTTGACGCAAGAAAGAAATGGCAAAAAAAGGAACAAGTTCCGCCATTTTGTGGAATTTCAAAAAGTGCTATAAAGAGACGGGCAAAAAGATATGAAAGATGCCCAAATTGTGGAAATTGGTCTCAAAATGGAAAATGCAAAAAGAATCAAACTGAATTTCAATACGAATACACAGAACTAATCCGATTGGGTGCTATTAGGCTTCAAGCCGAACGATCCTTGAGAAAGGAAATTTTTGTGTATCTTCGGGTAAAAGATGAAGTACGATTCTTGAAAGCAAAATACGGTCTTGACAATCTGACCTTAAATGAGTCCTCAAGCTAGCATATCCCTTCTAGCTTGAAGTATTGTATAGGGAACCTTTAGTGATTTCCTTGTAGTTTATGTTAGAAAAATAAGCCAAGACCGTCCTCTTTAGCAATTAGCCACTTTTTCCAAATATTCCACACCTGAACTCGAGCCAAATTACAACCCATCAAAGACCTAATTATTTATGCAAGTAAATATCTAAGTAAGTGGAGATTTGATCCCTTAACAAACATATGAATTCACACGTATTCATACTAGGCAATTGAGTGTATTAGTCATACTTAATCTTGATTATGACTCCATATATTGAGCCGAGTGTGAGTGCATCTTGTGAGAAGTGTGGATTTTTGCATGATAATAATCTTTACTAACCTATTGCTTGCTAGGATATCATTTTTCATGTGCTTAGAATATTTATATTTGGATGAAAATAATGTTTACTTGCGTATTTCTCAAAAAACATGTTTATAATTTGTTTTATTTGGTTTTGGTGGATTTGTCATTTTAAGTGATTTTTGCTTGAGGACAAGCAAAGTTCAAGTGTGGGGATGTTTGATGTGCTCCAAATTATACATAAAAATCCTATCAAAACCACATCATTATTCCTTAATATCTTCCTTAAAATGATGCAAATATACTTAAATGTCTTTAATTGTGTTTTTAGGTGTTTAAAAGGGCAAGATGGACAAAAGAAGCATATTTAGCAAGAAATTGAAGTAATTCGAGCTTTGGAGTCCAAGCATGGGGCCATGCCTCTTTAAGCACGCCCCCATGCTTTTCTAGAAACACACCCCCGTGCTAAATTAACACACCCCCGTGTTTGGATATCTGACAAGGACAAAAGTACTGTTCCCAAAAAGTGGACACGGGGCCGTGCCCCATAAGGCACGGGGTCGTGCTCCACCTCCAACACGGGGTCGTGCCCCATTTAGCACGGGTCCATGCCCAACACAACCTGCATGTACGAGCCGACTAACTTTCGTAAGCATTGTACTAGCACGGGGCCGTGCCTTTTAGGCACGGGGCCGTGCTTAAACACTCCGGAAAGCCTATAAATAGAAGCCTAAGTTCACTATTTTTGGCAAGCTTTGGTGGGAGAGTTACTCTGCAGAACTCTCTCGGGAATCAAGACTTCAAGGTCATTTGGAGGCTCGAGAGGTGCATACAACACTTGGAAGAAGCTCGGAATCGTCTAAACGCCATCCATTGTGGATTATCAGTTTGATTGTTCCATTTCACCGATGATTACATATCTATCTTCTTTGTTATATGTTGTTATGTCTAAGCTCATTATGAGCTAAACTCTTTTTATCATCCTAATCGGATGAAACTTATGTAATTTGTGATGAACTAATGGTGTGATAAATATTATGTTAATGTTATGGTGGTCTTGGAAAACTATTGATGGGTAGCATCTACATTTGAACGGAAGTTATAAATTTATGGTTTGTGATTGTGATCGTCATACAGAGTTGAAAAACCATATGATTAACTTTCATTCGCGAAACCGATCTTCATAATAAATCCATGGCTAATGAACTATAAATGGTTAATATCACTTTAACTTTCTGATCATTTGCGGGTTCCCTTTTATTAGTTCAGAAACTTCAGTAATTGTTACGGTTTTCTAAAATTAATGGTATGTTAGGAAGGAACCTAATCAACTCTCTTTTTGACATTAAGTTATGATTTCAGAAATCGTATGTCAAATAGGTCACAAAAGATTTACCTACATTACTAGGGCTTTGATCTGAGCAGTAAAACTCAGCCTGACAGGATCAAGTCACTACAGCTGCAGGATAGATGAGAAATCGCGCCAGCTCATCTTTATAAACATTAACATAATTAAATTAATCCATATCTTTAAATCACACCACCAATTCATCACGACATAAGTGGAATCTAATTAGAATGATAACTTTTATTCCCTGGTTTTAAATCCCAACGCTTTAATTCTTAGTTTACTTTCTTTCTATTATTGTTTATATTTAAATCCTAAAAATCTTTCCAATGCAAATTATCATTTTATTCAACAAAAACCAAATCTGATAGTCAAACGTCAAGTTTTTTGAGTAGGTTAGATGTGTCCACGGATTGATACTCGGTTCTTACCAACACTATATTACCACACGACAGGTACACTGCCTTTTGTGTGTGTGGTTTAGTATTAGTAATAACCAATTAAAACTAAATCTGTGCAATAAATCTTTATCAAAATATATATACTATCCGCACACCCATCAAGTTTTTGGCGCCGTTGCCGGGGAACACACGGCAATTTGAAAGACAAACTAAATTTTTGACTATCTTGTATATAACTTGTTAATATATTTTTGTTTAAACTTCGTCTTTATTTTTAGGTAGTTTGCCCTAGTTAGTTTAGTTACTTTTTCCTGATTCATTTTAAGCCTTAGTTTATGCTTCTTTAAGTTAGTGTATGTCCGACTCGTCTAGTTCTGAACTTGTTCCGCCTCTTCCTGAACCCGAACGACTTTTCCGTCAAAGATTGCGCAAAAGATCACAACTAGCAGCACCCGTCATTGAAGAAGATATTTTGGAGGATACACCATCCAAAGAAGACATGGCTAACCAAGACAAGGAAATGAAGATGACACACTATGCCACACCGTCAATAGATGGTTATGAGTCTAGTGTTGTCCAACCAGCAAATGCGGCCAACAATTTTGAGATTAAGTCTAGTATTATTCAACTCATAGAAAACTCTGTTAAGTTCCATGGGTTAGAAGACGAAGATCCTAATGCTCACATATCATGATTCCTTCGTATCTGTGCTACCTTCAAAATCAATAACTGTTCAGACGACGCCATTCGACTAAGACTTTTTCCATTTTCACTTCGAGGCCGAGCCATCGATTGGCTTGATTCACTTCCACCTGGTTCCATCACCATATGGGCGGAAATGGCTGAACAATTCCTTTTGAAATACTTTTCACCCGATCGCACTGCTAAACTAAGAAGCAGCATCACAAGTTTTCACCAAGACGACGATGAATCATTACACGCAGCATGGGAGAGATATAAAAGTCTCCTTTGGAGATGCCCACATCACGAACTTGATCTGTGGCTGCAGTGTCAAACCTTTTATGATGCAATCAGCGGAGCCCATAAGCAAGCGGTAGACCAAAGTGCGGGAGGAGATTTTGGAAATGTCACGCCAACAGAAGCATACCAAGCCTTAGAAAGAGTAGCTAAGAAGAGCTTTGCTTACAATCCCTTAAGAACCAAACCTATTCTAAAGGTATTCATCAAGTAGACTCTGAAACCCTAATTGCAGCCCAATTAGAAGCTCTAACCAAAAAATTCGAACAATCGCAAAGCGAGCTAAGGAAAACTCCAACACGATGCAACACATGTGGAAATTCACACAAGACCATGAATGCCCACAAGGCATTATGATGGTTGAAGATGTTGACTACATAGGAGGCCCAAACAACTCATACAACAACAACTCAAATTGGAGAAGCAACTTGAATTACAGAGATGCTGGTAATAACCAACAATCATCTGGATTCAACCGAAGGCCACCTTACCAATAACAGAAACCACCATACCAAGGTCCAAGCAGTAGTAACCAAGACTGTGGAGCATCATCAATGGAAGACTTATTGCAGCAATTGTTGTTAACCACACAAGCCACAGATGAGTACATCTGGAAATCTGATCGAAGAAATGAGGAGAGGTTCCAAAGAAACGAAGCTGACATCAAAAGCAACAAAGCATCATTGCAAACCATAGAGCACCAAGTAGGTCAAATAGCACAACAGTTTTCTGAAAGACCTTAAGGAGCTTTGCCCAGCAACACTGTAACAAACCCTAATGCTCAAGTCAAAGCCATCACCACCAGGAGTGGCAAAACCACTCAAGGTGATGCACCCGTATTACAACCCATCCTTGAAGAGGTAGAAAATGAAACTCTAAGTAATGCGAGTGATAAGCAAAAGCAACCTGTTGTTATTGAAGAACCAACCAAGAAATACGTCCACCACCACCTTATGTTCCACCACCTCCATATCTAGGTCGTTTGAGACAACAAAGAATGGAGGAACAATATGGAAAATTCCTTGGGTTGTTCAAGCAACTCCACATCAATCTACCCTTGGTGGAGGCCTTAGCACAAATGCGAAACTATGCTAAGTTTCTAAAAGGTGTCTTGTCAAACAAAAAGAAACTGGAAGAGTTATCACACGTAGTTTTGAATGAGGAATGCTCTGCAGTTCTTCAAAACAAACTACCTCAAAAGATGACTAATCCAGGAAGTTTCACCATACCTTGCCTAACAGGAACTCTTTCTGTCAGTCTCGCGTTAGCTGATTTAGGTGTAAGCATTAACCTTATGCCTTATGCGGTTTTCGAAAAATTAAACCTAGGTGAACCTAGACCTACCCATATGAGCATCTAGTTAGTTGACCGTTTTGTCAAATATCCGAGGGGCATCATCGAAAATCTCTTAGTTAAAGTTGACAAATTCGTATTTCCTGTTGATTTTGTGATCCTTGACATGGATGAAGACAAAAATGTTCCACTTATCCTAGGTCGACCTTTCTTAGCGACTGCTCGAGCCCTTATTGATGTTTGTACAGGCAAACTCATGCTTAGAGTAGATGAGGAGGAAGTAACTTTTGATATAGGCCAATCCATGAAACACCCTCAACATCATGATGACTCACTCTATTACGTTGATGCTTGCGATTCGATCATAAGTTGTATTTTGGAGAAAACTCTTCAAAATGAAGCTTGCAACACTCAATTAATAGAATTCCAAATCACTGAACCCATTTGTGAGAACCAAATCATTCAAGAACTTGAAGTTGATGAAACACACTTCATCAAGAAGCATTTGAGATCATTGAGCAAGACCTAGAACCAAAAGCCAAACCTTCTATAGAAGACCCTCTAGTTTTAGAGCTCAAAGAACTTCCATCTCATCTCGAATACGCTTTTCTTGAAAACACAACTCAACTTCCTATCATAATCTCATCCGCCTTATCAATTGATGAGAAGAACAAGTTGCTCAATGTGCTTAAGGCACACAAACGAACAATTTGGAAAATCATGGACATCAAGGGAATCAATCCATCCTTTTGCACTCATAAAATATTGATGGAGGAGAACTTCAAATCCGTCATTCAACCTCAAAGATGTTTAAACCCGAGCATGCAAGAGGTGGTGAAGAAAGAAGTAATCAAACTGCTAGATGCCGGTTTGATTTACCCTATTTCTGATTCACCTTGGGTCAGTCCCGTCCAAGTTGTTCCAAAGAAAGGAGGAATGACTGTTGTAACTAACGAGAAGAATGAGCTTATTCCCACTCGTACGGTTACTGGATGGCGAGTTTGCATAGACTATCGCAAACTCAATGACGCCACAAGGAAATATCACTTCCCTCTTCCTTTCATTGACCAAATGCTTGAGCGATTATCTGGAAAAATATTCTATTGTTTCCTGGATGGTTTCTCAGGTTATTTTCAAATCCCTATTACTCCCGAAGATCAAGAGAAGATGAGATTCACCTGTCCATATGGCACATTTGCTTATAGGCGAATGCCTTTTGGATTGTGTAATGCTCCTGCTACATTTCAAAGATGCATGGTAGCAATTTTTCATGACATATTTGAACACTCAATCGAAGTTTTCATGGATAATTTCTCCATCTTTGGAAGCTCATTTGAGCAATGTCTTGCAAATCTAGAAAAGATGCTGGTTAGATGTGAAGATTCTAACCTTGTTTTAAACTGGGAAAAGTGCCACTTCATGGTTACGGAAGGAATAGTATTAGGACACAAAATCTCTCGAGCAAGGCTTGAAGTTGATCAAGCCAAAGTCGACACTATTTCTAAACTTCCACATCCCACAACCGTGAAAGATTTCAGAAGTTTCCTAAGTGACGCAGGATTCTACCGTCGTTTCATCACAGATTTCTCAAAATTGCTCGACCAATGACTCAACTTCTCAAGAAAGACACTCAATTCGTATTTTCTAACGAATGCATTAGTGCATTCAAATTGCTTAAAGAGAGGCTGGTAACCGCTCCAATCATGGTTTCTCCAGATTGGACGCTACCATTTGAACTCATGTGCGACGCAAGCGATTTCGCGATAGGAGCCGTATTAGGATAGAGGAAAGACAAACAATTTTACCCAATTCATTATGCGAGCAAAACCCTAAACGACGCACATGAAAACTACATCACCACTAAAAAGAACTTCTTGCGGTAGTTTTCGCATTTGACAAATTCTGCTCGTATCTCATCCTTTCAAAAACAATTGTTTACACTGATCATGCAGCCCTTCGTTATTTGTTCAACAAACAAGATGCAAAGCCGAGATTGATTCATTGGATCCTTCTGCTTCAAGAATTTGATATCGAAATTCGTGATAAGAAGGAGCAGAAAATCTAGCGGCTTATCATCTCTCGCGTCTTGGGAATTCAAGTCCTTCACAAACTGAGGAAGCCATAATAAACGACAACTTTCCTCACGAATTCCTTATGCACATTCAATCCTCAATCGATGAACATCCTTGGTTTGCCGATTTTGCAAATTACTTAGCAAGCGGAATCCTTCTCAAAGGAATGACTTATCAGCAAAAGAAGTTCTTTACTGATATCAAACATTACTATTGGGAAGACCCGTATCTATTCCAAATCTATGCAGACCAACTCATTCGAAGATGCGTATATGGAAGAGAAGTAGAACAAATTCTAAGGCATTGTCATGAAGGACCCACTGGAGGACACCATGGAGCAACCTTAACAGCCAAAAAAGTATTTGACTTTGGATTTTACTGGCCCACGATATTCAAGATGCTCACAACATGGTACGCACCTGTGATGCATGTCAAAGGGCAACCAATATCTCAACACGGGATGAGATGCCTTAGAAACCAGTTCAAGTATGCGAGATATTTGATATATGGGGTATTGATTTCATAGGACCTTTCCCGGTGTCATTTGGTAATCGTTACATCTTGGTAGCAGTTGATTACGTCTCCAAATAGGCTGAAGCTCAAGCCCTACCTACTAATGATGACAGAAACGTTGTCAATTCCTTAAAAAACTATTCTCTTGTTTAGGTGCCCCTAAAGCTCTATTTAGTGACCGAGGAACTCATTTCTGTAACAATCAGCTCGAACGAGCAATGGCGTATTATGGAGTTCACCATCGTTTACAACTGCTTACCATCCACAAGCGAATAGGCAAGCTGAAGTCACTAACCGAGGCATCAAACGAATCCTTGAGAAAACTGTTGGTCAAAACCACAAGGACCGGTCTACAAAATTAGATGATGCATTATGAGCTTTTCGAACAGCCTATAAGACTCCCATTGGCACAACACCGTTTAAACTAGTTTATGGGAAGTCGTGACATCTACCTGTGGAACTAGAGCAAAAGGCTTTTTGGGAACTTAAAGCAACAAACCTAGACCAAGACCTTGCAGGAAAGAATCGTTTCTACAAATTCACGAATTGGAGGAATTGAGAGAACAAGCGTATGAAAACGCTAGGGTTTACAAAGAAAAAAGAAGGAAATTCCACGACGCTCGATTAAAGAACACAAAACGATTTCATGTAGGAGAACATGTCTTACTGTATAACTCTCGTTTATGTTTGTTTCCCGGAAAACTGAAATCACGTTGGTCTGGACCTTATACGATCAAAAACGTGTTTCTGAATGGTGCCATTGAAATTTATAACCATGAAGATTTAAGTTTCAAATTAAATGGTCATCATTTGAAACCGTATAACGATGGACCAACCAAAATTCCCTCGGAGGAATTACACCTTCGCCCCGACGAAAACTAAGTGTGGGGAAGGGTCGTGCCGAAGACCCGAAACTTAAACGCGACACCTGTACATAAATTTTTCTTACTTATTAACAATTTTTAGGATCTCACAAGCACAAGCACGGGGCCGTGCCTCATCAAGCACGCCCCCATGTCTCTAACAAATTTCTTTCCACGATCTCCGTTGACGACTCTGGAAGGTTGCAGGTCGAATTTAAGACGAATTCTGACAAGCACGGGGCCATGCCTAGCCAAGCACGCCCCGTGTCATACAACTTGTTCCATTCTTTCATCACACTCACTTCTATTTATAAACATCTGAAAAATGAAAGAATCAAGTCACGGAAGTTCCAACTGGAATCCTGCGAAGAAACCGCGTTCTGAAACACGAGAACCAACGACTTAAGAATATTTCTTCAAGCTGCATGAACTAATCAAGCAACTGACTGAAATGAACCTCGCTGCATCCCAACGCTTAGCTGAAATTATCCAAAAAGTTCAACAGATGAGCGAGGAACTCATTTCCATTAACCGGCAGCTTGCGGAATTGAGCAACCGCACTTCTCACTATCCCATCCCGAACCTTCCACACAAAATGTGTGGAGGTTTCTTTTAGAATCATTTCGTGATGTGCTAAGTGCGCTGTTATGCATTAAAGAGTCTGGTTTTGCTGTTTCAGATTCTCGGCTTTTAACGTATCATGTAACCGTAGGACCTTAGGAAATGTAATTTTCATTTTGGCTTGTGTTATTTAACTCTAGGACTATTTTCGTATCTTTTCTCATGATTTGGAAGTGATAAAACTTAACCGAGAAAATTACATAACGCACGAAACTGAAAAACGGAACAACAAAAGACTGAAACCAACCAATAACACATGAACACGGTCCCGTGCTCAAGTAGGCACGCCCCCGTGTTCGACAAAAAATGACACAAGCTGACATATTTCAGCCTTTTGTCTTGTTCCTCTTCAATTTTGCATGATAAATACCGACCTCAATTGCCTGCCAAGTCGTATCCACTCTCATTTTCATCTTGTTTTCTATTTTTCTTTCATCTTTTCAAGAGTTCTTTCAAGAGTGTTTGATCAAAAGGTTAGTATACTAATTCCTTTGATTATGAAAGTCATTTACATGTAGTTAGGTGATTAGGTCTCTAAACAACCCAAATCCTAGCAATTATGTGTAAAGACTTGTTCTTAAACGTTTATTGGAATGATGAATGCTTTCAACCTACTTGTTCATGTTTATTCTTGTAAGTAGATTAGTGTTAATTAGTATGTTTCATTAGTTATTAGTTTGTTTAGTTAATTAATTAGTTTGTTTTCTTTTACTATTAAGAAGACTATCTTCATAATTCATGGTGAAATATTTGTTAATCATGTTCAAGAGTTCCCAAGTGGTATTAAACATAAAATATATTTTTGGGTATCTTGAATTATTAAAAAATGATTAAAATGTTAAACGTACAATCTTTGATTTTTAAAGCAAGAAAATGTTAAACCCATGCTTAATTAATGATTTACAAACATAACCACGCGTTCTCGGGTCAAGATTCCATACCTTACCATGTTTACCGCACCCACACGTTTCACAAAATGCACCCCCCCATGTTTAACAATTTTTCCTTGGATGATAAATTTTTAACTATTTTTGAACATGAGTTGAATCATTATGATGTCATGTCTTGAAAAACACATGATTTTCACTAACATCATGAAACTGCTCAAGAAATTTGTTTTATATAGATTAACTTGTTTTTGAAATTTCAGGATCATGAATTATCCCTACTTACATTTTGAAGGGAGCTGCGAGAGATGGTGTCATGATAGACTTCAAAGACTGCTACAAAGGGTCAAAAGATCCCACTTACAAGCAAATGAAGAAACACTAGCGACAGTCGGACAGCAAGAAAGATACAATACATTATTGAGTGTCCAATGGAAGTGTTTATTCTCACAAAATAGACCTTCCGTTTATGAACTAACTCTTGAATTTTTAGCATCTTTCAAATTTAGCATGAAAGAGTCTGATCCTTGGGATAATAATGCAGTTTCATTCAGACTTGCTGGACATTGGCACAAAACATCCATTGCCTTGTTCGGTGTCTATCTCGGGATCTACACGAAACATGAAATGGAGGAGGAAGCACTATCTGGAATGCCGGCGTACCATACCTTCTTGGAAGAGGAAAGTAGAGACGCGGAAAGTGGTGCAATAGGAAAGCATTTTGGGAGTGGATTGGAACTAGAGGGTTCAACTCGAGTAAAACAAAAAGCAGTCGGATACGAGACCCGCTGCTGCGATACATTCATCGGTTACTTAGTCATTCCATAAAAGCTCGTGGTCAAAGAGAGGAGTTGTTAACTTGAGGGAATTGTTCATTTTATTTGTATGGTTAATTAGTTGCCATGTAATATTGGGTATTTGTTTTGTAATCTTTTTGCCAGGAATGCGATTGCAGGTGCTCCAAGACCTATGTTTGGAGGAAGCTGGATTTTGAACTTATACGAGAGCTATGGTTATAACACTGAGGGAACTGAAGGAGTGATGCCGGGACTGTTAGACTTGAGCATTTGCACAAGTATGTACATGGTGACAAGCCTACCAAATGGGCAGCCAAGATTCATGGATAAGAAGGGACAAATCTGGGATCCGGCGGACCCCGAAGAAATAATTATGGTTCTCGACATGCCAATACAACCGGAAGGAGCCGGAGCTAGATCTTCAAGTTCATGTACAAGGGAATTCCTGACCATGTTAGACCTTTACGAGTCAATACAAACAACCATCGACCATGCAAGGCGATCATTTGAATATGCCCAACAAGCCTTCAACTGAGTCGAAAGTCTGCATTCCCGAGTCGCTGACCTCAGCAACGATGTCACGTAGATGAGGAACCAAATGTACCATGAGTGGGGGGATATTCACCCACAAATCCTTGAAAATCGTATCATTTTCGGGGACTCGGCATACTTGTTTTGTGCAAATCTATCTTTTAATTTATGTCGTTTTGTTTTTATTTTGTGTGTTTAGGACTTTAACGCTTTTAATAAATTGGTGACATTTTAGGTGATACGGAGGATTCTAACAACGCGAGGCCAACCAAACACAACTGAAAATTTCATCATTTTTAGGGGAGTTGTTTCATTACCCTTTCTCGATCTTGATTATGTTAATCATATCGAGGACAATGTGAATTTTAAGTGTGGGTATGGGAGTAATGCATTCGACTTTGCTAAAAAGGTCCAAATTTAAAACTTTTAAGAAAATATCACTTACCAAGTAGTTTTTGTGACAAGAAGCCAAAAATTAAATTTTTGATAAACCAAATTATAAATATACGTTTTCGGGAAATAAAAAAGTAAATTCATGACATCCAAATAAAATTGAAAATGTTTTTTTGTGATATCCTTAAAAGCAATAATCTAATCTAGTAAAATATATAATAATGTAAAATGAAGCACTTGTACCCAATTCCATCCATATGTGAGTTTATTTTTGAGCCTTAAACAGCTTTTGCAAATTGCAATTCTACTTTTATTCTGGATTTAATTGAGGGTGCCATATGATACGTGTGATTAGAACTTGCTTTGGGTATGCATTTCAAGACCTTAATTAGTATTTGTTGCATAAAAATGAGTTAGGCACTAGAAAACCTTAACCATTCGAGCCCCAACCATTGTCTTTAATTTTCCTTACCCGAACGTCAACCATAGTGAGCCCCGTTAAGCTTAAATGTTTTTATCTTTCAATCACCCGAGCCACCAAATCACTTAACCAAAAGCCTTCAACAAAACCCGTTTTCGTTAAAGATACGTTTTTGGCTTCTAAAAAAATGGTCTTTTACCGGCAAACCATAAAGAACTGGAATGCATTCTTTTGATTTCAATTTTCTTTGTTGCCTTTATCACACAAAACCGGGACTTCCCATGGAAATCCGCAAACAAATTTTCAATCTCACGTTTGACGCAAGAAAGAAATGGCGAAAAAAGGAACAAGTTCCACCATTTTGTGGAATTTCAAAATCCCTTGGTGCGTTGTCATTGATGGTGTAAAGAGACGGGCAAAAAGATATGAAAGATGCTTGAATTGGGGAAATTGGTCTCACAATGGAAAATGCAAAAAGAATCTAAATACAAATACATAGAACTAATCCGATTGGGTGCTATTAGGCTTCAAGCCGAACGATCCTTGAGAAAGGAAAGTTTTGTGTATCTTCGGGTAAAAGATGAAGTACGATTCTTGAAAGCAAAATACAGTCTTGACCATCTGACCTTAAATGAGTCCTCAAGCTAGCATATCCCTTCTAGCTTGAAGTATTGTATAGGGAACCTTTATTGCTTTCCTTGTATTTTAAGTTAGAAAAATAAGCCAAGGTCGTCGTCTTTAGCAATTAACCACTTTTTCCAAATATTCCATACCCGAGCTCGAGCAAAATTACAACCCATCAAAGACCTAATAATTTATGCAAGTAAATATCTAAGTAGGTGGAGATTTGATCCCTTAACAAGCATATGATTTCACACATATTCATACTAGGCAATTGAGTGTATTAGTCATACTTAATCTTGATTATGACTCCATATATTGAGCCGAGTATGAGTGTATCTTGTGAGAAGTGTGGATTTTTGCATGATTATAATCTTTACAAACCTATTGCTTGCTAGGATATCATTTTACATGTGCTTAGAATTATATTTGGATGAAAATAATGTTTACTTGCGTATTTCTCGAAAGACATGTTTATAATTTGTTTTATTTGGTTTTTGGTGGATTTGTCATTTTAAGTGATTTTTGCTTGAGGACAAGCAAAGTTCAAGTGTGGGGATGTTTGATGTGCTCCAAGTTATACATAAAAATCCTATCAAAACCACATCAATTATTCCTTAATATCTTCCTTAAAATGATGAAAATGTACTTAAAAGTCTTAAATTGTGTTTTCAGGTGTTTAAAAGGGCAAGATGGACAAAAGAAGCATATTTAGCAAGAAATTGAAGTAATCCGAGCTTTGGAGTCCAAGCACAGGGCCGTGCCTCTTTTAGCACACCCCAATGCTTTGCCATAAATACACCCCCGTGTTTGGACATCTGACAAGGACAAAAGTACTGTTCCCTAAAAGTGGACACGCGGTCATGCCCCAAAAGGCACGGGGTCATGCCCCACCTCCAACACGGGGCCGTTCCCCATTTAGCACGGGTCCATGCCCGACACAACCTGCATGTACGAGCCGACTAACTTTCGTAAGCATTGTACTAGCACGGGGCCGTGCCTTTTAGGCACGGGGCCGTACTTGTTAGGATCTGGTATTTGACCAAACACCAACTGATTAACGTGTTAAACCAAACCAAATAGTGCGGAATCCTATTTGATTGGTGATCCAATCAGTGAGAATGCACGTAGACACAATAATGTATTGAATCTAACATCAAGAATCGATTAGGAATCGATCTACAGCATTCTATGAACTTGGAGTAAGAACTTAGAGGCTTCTGGACGGCTAGGATACGTCTGGAGTCGAAGTGGATTGAATGCTTTTGTTTTTCCATGAATTAGGTGGTATTTATAGGTTAGGGTTGCTCATTCGTGTGACTGAACCATTAGCATGGTTCATTCGTGCGATTGAGCCATGCGGTTGATCCATTCACACAACTGAGTGTTCAGTCGTGCGACTGAGTCAAACGCATGAAGTTGTTGAGGCGTATGAACTATTTAGGCGCATGGACACTCAGTCGCATGGCCATTCGGACGCATGACCACTGTTGCGGCGCATGGTCCAGTCGGACTGAGAACTTCACTTCACCAAGTTTGAATGTATTCAATATTATAACATTATGCATAACACTTCAAACAATCACAAACCTATATAATCAAGTCAATATGCGTTAAACAACTCATTAATGAAATATTAAACATTATACACACAACCAAACATTTTGTATTTCATTAAGTACCCAACAATTACATAAGTGTAAGACATATTACATTCAGATCAGGATCTAGGTACATATATGTATCAACAAACTCCCCCTTGGACCTAGATCTATCTATTGTCTATCATCTTTCATGATTTCCTTAAACTTCTTGTATTTAGCTTCTTTGGTGACTCCTGTGTTTTTCTCAAAAACAAAACAAAGTCTTATCACTTTCTGGAACTGTAAAGCTTGTACAATATCGTGTGAGTCGTAGAACAATGGCCACTTGTACAAAGTATAAACATCTTGTGTTGACAAGTTGGTGAGCCACATCGGGTCAAACACCCTTTTGGTTTCCATTATGCCATTCCTGTTCAAGACTATTACGGCCTCTCCCGTTCTCCAATCTTAGTATCACCATTTGAAGTGTGGAGTTAAGTCCTGTGGCATCTCATGTAGTGGGATCTTTGACATTGTACGTGGTGGACTTCACTTCAGTACTACTCTAGGTTTGCCAGTTATGGCATCAACTTTAGATCTTCTGATGTACCTCGTGGGTTGTTGAGGTTTGAAGTTGACCCATCTGGTATGGTACTCCCTCTTTAAAGCAGCTTCAAACCAGCCTGACATCTTACGAGGGTCAGCATATAGCAAGTTTAACTTTGCTAACTGGTTGAGCTCAAAACCTGGAAGAGTATTCAGATCGTGTGGAAATCTGAAGTACTCTATTCCCTTCTCATGTTTAACCGCGTAAACGTTAAGGTCTGCAAAATATGCCCACGCTATGATCCTGCCTGCCACCTTTTGATGTTTCTTGACCTTATACAGTTTAGTGTAGACAGTTGATGTTGTAGCTCTGCGTTGGGCTCTGATTTCTTCAAAACATGCTGCCCATTCAGCCTTTTTGATGTTGACTTTGGCGTCTGAGGCTTGGGCCTTCTCTTTATCCTTTTCTGAATCTTGCTCCATTCTGTCCAGAGTCTTAAAAGTGTCACTGACAAGAGTGTCTCCCAGATTGGGAATGGCAGTTCCCTCCTTGTCAGTGTACTCTGGATAGTGTTGAGCAGTGACATCTTCTATCTCAATCTCATCAACATCCTGAAGCTCATCGTCACTCTCTTTTTGCATAGTTGGAGCATCTTTCACAATTTCATCAGGATTGAGTCGGAACATTTCAGCCAGTTGCTCGTCGGTGTGATCATGAATTATTTCTCCTTCTTCAGGAGTGTAATTCACTGATCTCCTGACAATCCCCTGCAGATCAAGAATCATTGTGAGTTGAGTCTTGATCTGTTGGAGGGGAGCAACATCATATTCATCTCCTTGGAAATTAGGATCTGCTTGATTTAAAACATGTAACACATCAATCATTTAATCAACAAACAAATCAGTAAACATTAATAATAACCATAAACATTAATTACATTAATTAGATACAATATTCAAATACACATAGTTTAAATAACATAAACCACTATGCATTACTCTTGTCTTGAATAGCTGGTGTGTCAGTTGGATCAGCAAAAGATGATGGGGCTCCTTGGTCTTGATTTTTCTTTGTGCCCCTCTCTTGACCTTGAGCTGATGTAGATGCAGTTGCATCTCCTTCATCATCATCATCATCATGATCGACATTATCACCTGCATCAGTGTCATTCCCTTGATCATCACAGTCATCATCATCATCATCATCACTGTCATCGTCATCACCATCATCTCCATCTCCTTCTCGGATCTTTAGGGGCTCATCTTTGGATCCCTTCAATCTCAGCATAAGCTTCTTGTTCTGGGCCTCCAAATCTTGTATCCTCTGTATTGAGGATGTATGCATCACTCTCAGCTCAGTTTTCTCTTGGCTCTGGGCCTCTATCCTTTGGGCTTGGGATGCATTGAGCTCCATCAACTGATTAAGCTGAGAGGCTCGCTGTTCATCCATCGCCAGCAACTTCAGCACTAACCTGTTAAGCTTAGCCAACTGTTCCTCCAACCCGACAGATGGGTAAGCGGATCCAAAAACAGGTGGGACCTGTGAGGAGGTCCCAACTCCATGGGCTGTGGTGGTGGTAGTGGATGTAGAGAAGATTGGTGTTGGTATCGATGTGGATGGCTGTGGATGAGCTGTAGTGGTGGTGGATGGGAAGTGTGTATCTGGTGGAGTGGGTGTGGAAGTGGTGGTAGGTGGAATGGTGGTAGCTGTGGTAGGTGGAATGGTGGTAGCTGTGGTGGTGGCTGTGGTGGTGATAAAGGTGATTCTACGTTTCTTTCTTTTCAAGCCATGGGGCTGAGCCATCCTTTTCTTCCTCGATCCAGTCGAGGAGGATGCTCCCCCTAGAGCGCGGCCTGGCAGATCATGAGTATAAGTAGGATCATCAGTAGTCTCTCCCAATCTGCCTAGGCGTTCACCAACCGCCCGGAGCCCTCATTCTGTGGGAACGACTTTACTGATCAAGAAGGAAAAAGACCAACCATTCTGCCAACAATAAGTGGGAAAATAAATCAATTAGAGGTTTTGGCTGCATTGGTTCAGGGGGAGTTTGTTGGACCAAAAGAACCAATGAGCCAAGATCAGAAAACCTCTAAGTCCCACATGATATCACAACAACTGCTGAAGGCTTCATCAGCAGTTCGACAAGTGCTGAAGACTTAAACAGCTGAAGATCAAGTACTGAAGACTTCAACAGCTGAAGACTAAAGTGCTGAAGCTCAACAGCTGAAGAACACAAGTGCTGAAGCTGAACAGCTGAAGAACACAAGTGCTGAAGCTGAAGACCAAAGTACTGAAGTACAACAGCTGAAGAGTCTACAAGTGTTGAAGATCAACAACTGGTGTACAAAGTCTGAAGACAAAGACTGAAGACATCAGCTGATGACATCTACTGAAGTCATCAGCTGATGAAACGTCTGAAGTTCAAGTCTGAAGACCAAGTACTGAAGTTTCAGCAGTTTGTCACAACAGCTGAAGAGTACTTCTTCAGTAGTTGTGATATCAGTAGTTTTATGTTTTTACTTTCAGTAGTTTTGTAAAACGACTGAAGAGCTTGTTCTTCAGTCGTTGTAGTGTCAGTAGTTTTATGTTTTTCAGTAGTTGTAGTAACTGATAACACTTAGTATTTTTGTAAGAAGATGTCAGCTGTTTTGACATCTTCAGTAGTTGTGTTTCAGTTGGAATAATTCTGTTAGATGTCACTATCAAGTGACATCAGCAGACGTCACATCTCTTATATAAGAGGTGTCGACCTAATTGTAAGTGTGACATTCTGTTACCACGAAAGCGAATATTGAATGAAATATATCTGCAGAATTTTCTCTATCTATAACCGTTTTTGTTCTTCATTGAATATCTTTTCGTTCTTGTGAATTGGCTAATTCATTGTTAGAATTCCACTGCTATACTCTCTAATCAATCAAACGTAGATCACTGATCCTAACAAGTGGTATCAGAGCTGGTTAATCATTGATCGATCTAACAATTGATCATTGAAACTGCTAATTGATCTCTATGTTTGATTGAATTAGCATTTTGCAAGAACTGGTTATAGATTATTGAATTTCTGACGCTTTCGTTCATTTATTCTGAGATCTCTCTTGGTTCAATTGGTTGTTGTGTTTTGTTCTAAATCTGTTTTAGCTTAATTGAATTTGATTGAATCTGAGATGACTACTCCTTCTAATGATCCTCACAATACTGGTTCCTCAACCAAGCCCCCAATGCTGGTTAGGACCGAGTATAACATATGGCAGCGAAGAATGCTTCATCACCTGTCTGTTAACAGTTCAGGTTGTTGGACATCTGTGGTACATGGACCACATAAGCCTATGGTGAACAATCCGGAAACCAATCAAATGGTTCCGAAGAAGAAGGAACAATACTCTGATGAAGATCGAAAACTGTTTGAGATTGATGCTAAAGCCCATGGAATTCTGGCCATGGCACTGCCTAATGAAATCTATTCAGGGCTTATGCATCATGAAACTACTCATGATCTCTGGAATGCCCTGAAGGAACAATTCGGTGGCACAGATGAGGTCTTAGCAAACAACAGAGAAATTCTTGCCCAACAATATGAGACATTCTCTCATAGAAAGGGTAAGACACTGACTCAACAGTTTGAGCATTTTTCCTGCTTGATTTCTGAGCTGAAAATGGTGAAACAGGAATACACCAATAGCCAGATGAATAACAGGTTCCTCAGATCACTGCCTGAGAGATGGGACACATACACTATTGTCCTACGCTCCAGTGCAAATCTGGATAGCCTATCTCTCACCCAACTTCATGGGAAACTGCTTACATTTGAAAGAGAGATAGAGCAGAAGAGGAAACTGTCCTCATCAGGAAAGCTCACTGATGACTTTGTACCAGGGAATACTGCCTTGGTTGGTCATGAGTCAGAATATGCTGCATCTGAAAGCAATTATGATGAGCATATTGATTTCTCTTCAAATAGTTTTGATCATGCATTTGTTGGTATTGAGAGTCATTCTGGCAGTAATAGTGACAATCTATGCTTCATCATGGATGATTTGAAAGGAATAGCTGATGATGATCTAGAAGAGATGGATATTCCGAGCCAAATGGCATTGATTAATATCAGATCTCAGAAGTTCTATAAGAGAACTGGCAGGAAATTTCCTGGACTCTCTGGCAAAACCAAAGTTGGTTTTGACAAGAGTAAGTTGAGTTGTTGACTGGAGCAGTTTACCAGATGACTTGTCTAGTCATGAACAACTATTCTCAGGTGCTGGTCAACATGGTGGTGAAAGTCCCTTTGGAAATCTAGCTCTTATGGCTTTGGATTCTGCTGATACTTCATCCACTAATGCCTCTACACCAAAGGTATCACAGGTATCCTCTGAGGCAAAAGCCAAACTA
Organism: Flaveria trinervia; assembly: GCA_025506515.1. Classification (NCBI taxonomy): domain Eukaryota; kingdom Viridiplantae; phylum Streptophyta; class Magnoliopsida; order Asterales; family Asteraceae; genus Flaveria; species Flaveria trinervia. The sequence continues at coordinate 15,986,468 of CM046456.1, read as the reverse complement.
TGTTCTGAATCATGCATAGCCGCATTTGCATCTATTAGAGAAGCAAATGTAGCTTTAATTAACAAGAACATTGAGCTAGAACAAATAATTTCCAAAAGCAAAGCTGAATTTGAGTCTGTGCTTAATGATAAGAATGATGAGATTTACAAACTTAAATGCCAAATCACAGATTATAAGGCTAGGGAAGAGGTACTTCTAGAGAAGTACAAAGATCTCAAAGAAACCCTTGCAGTCACCCAAGTAGAGTGTGATCGATGGGTGCAATCATGCAAAGGTTTTGATATGCTTCTTAGTAAGCAATCTGCTTCCAATGTGAAGTTTGGCATTGGTTACAATCACACTGCTCCACCTACAGATTTTACTCCCAGAGCAGAGGTAGAATCTGATGGTGAGAGTAATAACCAATCCATTTCATCATGTGATCTACTTTCTGATACAGCACAATCAGAAGTAGAAGTCAGCACTAAGCCCTCTCAGAACCTATCAGTTGATGTTGATGGTTCCACTGCTGACACTCACATGATCAATGAGTTGATCAACTCAGGAGTTAATTCTAAAAGTCCTGAAAGGACTAGAGAGCAAGATTTAACACCTGAAGTTCAAACTCCAACTACTGTCAGTACTGAAAAGAAGAAAACTGTCAGTAGAAAGAGTTTGAAGACTACTAAAGAGGAAGTCAAGAAAGCAAACAATGCTTCCAAAGCACTGAAGAGCAAGTCTTCAGTTGTTTCATCCTCTTTAGTTGATGATCAACATAAGATGAAGAAGAAACCGTGTGAAGTATGTGGTTTGTTCAATCATCTTACAGATGATTGCTGGTACAAAAGAGGATCCAAATTCAAACATAAAGAGGAAATTAAAGAGAAAATGGTTAAAATGAAAACTGAGTTTGAGACCACATTTGTATCAGCAACATCAAATCCTGTAACCCTTAAGTCCATAAAGAAATCCAAAAAGGAAGGGGTTAAACAGGTAACAGCTGAGGTTGCTCAAAAGGAAATGGTGGATCACAGGAACTCATCAAACACAAGTACTGATATGTCACAAGAGCTGAAAGCTTTGGCAACAAATCAGACACAACTTGTTATGATGGTTCAGTATTTGTTGGGAAGAATTAACCAACTAGACGCAAATGTGATCAAACCACTGAGAAGGCATTCCAAGTCCAAATCCAAGGAATCCATCTCAGCACCATCTTCTTCTTCAGCTGTTATTCATGAGAAACAAGTTATGGTTAAATCTGTTGATAAAAACAGACCCAAAACCAAAAAGGTTTGGGCTTCAAAACCTAACTAGTTCCTTATGATAAATTTAGGGTTCTTCTGCATGAGACTAGGACTCCATTATTAATGGATAGTGCTTCAGTTCTGTGCTTTATCAAGAATCCTGTCCAGCACTCTAGGACCAAACATATAGAGATCAGACATCACTTTATTTGGGATTGTTTTGAAAAAGGTCTGATTGATCCTAAGTTTGTGCCTAGTGCTGATGAGCTTGCAGATATTTTTACTAAGCATTTGGATAGTTCTACTTTCCAAAACCTTGTGTTAAGGCTTGGTATGCTGCAGCTAGAATAAGTGACAACTACTGATGATTTCAGTAAAAAGTACTGGTGATCATTGGTAACCATGTCACATATAAGTACTGATGAGTTCTTTCACCTTCAGTAGTTTTTATAACTACTGACGGCTAAATGCCTCACAAGTACTGAAGTACTTTATCTGTTCTAAACTACTGATGTAGTTACAACTACTGAAATCAGTACAAACAGATAAGTACTGACGTCCTATGAAACACCTGAAAAGCAGATGCAAAGTCTGATGAGTAAGTGTTGAGGACAGTATGAAACAGCTGAAAGGCTATGAATTGACGAAAACTACTGAAGAGAACTTTCTCTTCAATTGTTTCTACAACTGCTATTTCATTCTAAACAATTGAAGCAAAACCATGTCTTCGGTAGTTTTATAACTACTGATGACTAACACCAAGTCTTCAGCTGTTTACAACAACTGATGACAAAACCACTGTCTTCAGTAGTTTCACAACTACTGATGACAAACACCAAGTCCTCAGTTGTTTCATCATCTGAAGTCAAAACCATGGTCTTCAGTAGTTTTCTAACTGCTGATGCCTAAAACCACGACTTCAGCTGTTTCAATGTCTGAAAGGGTAATACCATGTCAACAGTCGGTTTAAAACTACTGATGACTAACACCAAACCCTTCAGTCATTTTCTCACCCCTACCCTATAAATACCTATCCTCTTCTCTAATGTTTCATTAGCCGTTATTTTCTGAACTTCTCTCTCTCAAACATGGCGACCATGAGTCTGAAACCACGACATAACTGCGTTGCTTACCTTACAAAGTCGGCTTTCTGGAACAAATATGATAATGCCATTGACTTAATGGTGGATTCCCCATATCGCACAGCCTTTCTCTTGAATCCGACCATTTACCCTGAATCCCTCAGTCAATTCTGGTCAAATGCTTTTGTTCATACTGATGAGTCTACTGGTCAGATCTCTGTTCGGTCCCTTGTCAACCAGAAACCAGTGGTCGTTACAGCCGACATCATTCGTCAGGCATTACACTTACACGACTCCACCGCTGTGACTGAATACCCAAAGGGCATAACAGATATGTCATTTATCAATCATGGGTATCAAGGTGATCTTCGGGCTACAACCGTTCTAAAGAAACATTTCCATGACGCTGAGAAAGTTATTTTTCACATGGTAAATGTCTGCTTAGCCTCCAAGACATCTTCTTGGATCAAATGTCATCCCAATGGCAACAGGTATTGTATTCTATTCTAGAACACCAACCGCTAAATTTTTCTGAAATCGTGTTTCTAGAAATAAAGAACTTGGCTCAGAAACCTGTGGCAAACCGATGGCCATTATATCCCAGGTTTCTGATGGCCATTATTTTAGATGAATTAAAATCTGATGGCCTTGTTGGCCTTGGAGTCCCTGCACCAGCTGTTTTGGCTGAGGTATACTCCAGGCACAACTCAGACCTTACACTCAAAGAAGCTGCCCGAATGCTAAAGCCCAAGCACAGGGAACCCACAGCTTCCTCCACCAGAACCAAAGTCCCCACTAAACCAAAACCAAAACAACCCAAAACAGCTATCAGGGAGATGAGTCCCCTGAAGATGCTCCTGTACCACCAACGCAGGATATACTTGCTGGTTTAAACCCCCCAGCAGTATCAGAGACTCTACCAGCCATAGCCGCTCAGGATTCCTCTCAAAAGGAGCCTGCAGCCACCATAGAAGGGGTACCCACACATCTGGGATCTTCCTCACTTGAGGAGATTGCCATTGAAGAGCACCATCCTCCCCAGGTGCACACTGCTTCTACCCCATCTCCCCATGCAACCGCCCCCCAAAGTCCAACCATAATTATTGCAAACGTGCTGACTCAGTTGCATGCCTCTCCTCCTCCCCAACAACCACCAACAAAGGGGAGAACCACAGATATTGAGGAAGAGGATCATCATGCTTCTGACAACCCACAGCACCGGGGTTTACAAGTTCTATCTCCTAGTGTGGATAGGGAGATTAGAATATCTAGTGAGGCTGCCACCTCTTCTAAAATCAGCACATGATCAGAATGAGGCTGGTAACATAGCTAAGACCTCACTAGAGGCAACAGCTGATGAAGGACATAGTCCTGAGGCTGGAAGTCCCCAGTTCCAAGAAAAAGGGGCACATGCTAAAACTGGTCTACACCCAGTGCATGTACATCCTGCTACAAGTAGGAGGTCAGGTGATTCAGCATCTGCTGATGATGACCTGGGCTTTTTCTATGACGTTCTAGCCCACAACACCATCCTGGAGGCTGAGGTAAGCAGACTACAAGAACTGCTTGCCAAGAAGTCTCAGGATGTAAGTCCATCTGCCCCCACCAACCCACAGATGGCACCTTCATTTGAAGGTCCCCCAAACACTTTACCCTCTCACTTCACTGAGCCTCCAGCTTCTGCTTTTGGCACTATCTCTCCAGGACAGAACCCCCCTGAGCAGATGGTTGCTGTATTCCAACAATCCCTACCTCTCATCACTCCCATCATCAATGACATTGTTTATAAAGCCATTGATGAGAGGATCTCCTCATGTCTACAACCACTCATTGATGATGCTGTGCAAAAGAAACTTTCTGTGGTACAAACCCCTGCCACCAATGCATCCAAAAAGGGGGAGAGTACTGTAGTGAAAGAAAAGAAAAGAAAAAGAACTGAGGATGAGAAGGCACAAGAGAAAACCGATGAGTTGGAAAAGGAAAAGGAACAACAACTGATCACTTACAAAAGAAAGAAGTGCTGATGATCAAACGAATGCTGAAGAAAAATCCTTGGAAGAGCTGGTAAAAGATGCAGATGAAACACACAGCCGATCCATGGACAAAATCATTGAGCAACTCTTCAAGCAAGGCTTTGATACAGCCACACTAGACAGTGAGATCAGGAGGTTGGAAGTAGAGGAAATTCAAAACAGATGGGCTAGGTATGATGTGCTGGAGAAGGAGAGATTGGAGATCATGATTCGATTCATCGCAAAATACTTAGGAAGATCACTGATGGAGATTTGTTCATGGACCAGAGACAGCATTCTGGCTATAGCCACCAGAATCTATTTGTCTGAGCAATTTCATAAGGGGATAATCATTGAAGCACTTGATGAGGCTGGGGCTGGAAAAGGTTTGAAATGGCAAGACTCACAAAAGCCAAACTCACAACCAAAATGCTTGAACAACCTTCCCAATCACCCACTCAAAAACAGCCTACCCCTCAAATCTCCAAACCAATCTCAAAACCCAAATCCAAACATCCTCAACCTTCAAAACCAATTCCTTTACCACAAAAACCAACCCAACCATCATCCAGTGATGCACCTAGAAGGAGGAGAAGGGTGCTGAGGATAGAAGAAGATGAAGAAGAAGAGGATGAAGATGATAGTCTGCCACTCTCTGCTGTTCTAAAGCTACCAGAACCCAGGAGTCAACTCATGATCACACCTGACTCACAAAGGGAAACGGTTAGAGTCAAAATAGAAGATGAAGAACAGCAAAAGCAGCACGATGAGCAACTACTGAAGATGGTTGACAAGGAATTTCCTCAGTCATCATCTATACAAGCCATGAAAGGGCATGCTCAGAGGCTGTACACTCTCAGACACACATTTCAGTATCAGAAGGAGAGAGTGAGAGTATGGCCAGACCCCAAGGTGAGTTCTAGAATCCACAAAAGATCCATTCCACACAGATATAATGTCCAGGTTAGAAAAACAATAGACTCTACAATCATGTTGGCCATTGTAGTCTCATCATGGGAAATAATCGATGAATTCAAGAAGGCTCATCAATCAAAAATGACCCCTCAAGCCTTACTGGAAAACAAGATGATCAAAAAGGGGTTATTATATAGGAAGCTTGAAGATATTAAGAAGAATGAGCTCCAGTTACTCCTTGAGGGCACTCATCCTGATGAATTTGTCTATAGGGAGGTAACTACTGTGGAGTTGAAGAATGGCAGGACTGTAAAGTACTTATCTGAGTACTATGGTCCGGAGTTCTTCTTTGAAGGAGGAGTAGAAGAACTCTCCAAGGAGGAACAGGTTGTTCTCCTTGAGGCCTATGTTCGAGAGTCATACAGACTCATTATGGGGAAGCAGATCTCATGAATGGGATAACAACTCTGTGTCCAGTTCCCCAAAACAGAGTTCCCATTCATACCTTGCCAAACAGATCTATGAGATTTCTTCCCAGGCTAGTGCTTATATGGGTCATCTTCTTACTAATCAAGAAGGAAAAAGACCAACCATTCTGCCAACAATAAGTGGGAAAATAAATCAATTAGAGGTTTTGGCTGCATTGGTTCAGGGGGAGTTTGTTGGACCAAAAGAACCAATGAGCCAAGATCAGAAAACCTCTAAGTCCCACATGATATCACAACAACTGCTGAAGGCTTCATCAGCAGTTCGACAAGTGCTGAAGACTTAAACAGCTGAAGATCAAGTACTGAAGACTTCAACAGCTGAAGACTAAAGTGCTGAAGCTCAACAGCTGAAGAACACAAGTGCTGAAGCTGAACAGCTGAAGAACACAAGTGCTGAAGCTGAAGACCAAAGTACTGAAGTACAATAGCTGAAGAGTCTACAAGTACTGAAGATCAACAACTGGTGTACAAAGTCTGAAGATAAAGACTGAAGACATCAGCTGATGACATCTACTGAAGTCATCAGCTAATGAAACGTCTGAAGTTCAAGTCTGAAGACCAAGTACTGAAGTTTCAGCAGTTTGTCACAACAGCTGAAGAGTACTTCTTCAGTAGTTGTGATATCAGTAGTTTTATGTTTTTACTTTCAGTAGTTTTGTAAAATGACTGAAGAGCTTGTTCTTCAGTCGTTGTAGTGTCAGTAGTTTTATGTTTTTCAGTAGTTGTAGTAACTGATAACACTTAGTATTTTTGTAAGAAGATGTCAGCTGTTTTGACATCTTCAGTAGTTGTGTTTCAGTTGGAATAATTCTGTTAGATGTCACTATCAAGTGACATCAGCAGACGTCACATCTCTTATATAAGAGGTGTCAACCTAATTGTAAGTGTGACATTCTGTTACCACGAAAGCGAATATTGAATGAAATATATCTGCAGAATTTTCTCTATCTATAACCGTTTTTGTTCTTCATTGAATATCTTTTCGTTCTTGTGAATTGGCTAATTCATTGTTAAAATTCCACTGCTATACTCTCTAATCAATCAAACGTAGATCACTGATCCTAACAAGAAGCTGAACGGATGGTTCAGCACCAGTGCAGCATATGCGTTCTGGATTTGATCGGACAGTTCATCAAAACCTCCCTTCCGAGACGTTAAGCACTTAAGCAGTATGTGCGCAAGGTACTTGAACTGGGGACACAGGTTGCTCTTGTTGAGCACCCCTGCATTGATGTCCCTAGCGTACTTGGCCCGCAAGAAACAGCCTTTGACAGTCAAGGGGTGTAGTCGTGTGGGGCATTCAGCATCGTCCCCAAGCTGCAGCACTGTCCTGAGATCATCCTCTGAGATCTCAATGGCCTCTCCAAATATCGAACTACGGATTCGATGAGGCTCTGAGGTTCTATCAGCTACAACACCTTCCCAGAAGGCCTGCTGAATAGAACGGTACGATGTGCATGGAGTTGAGATTGCGTGAGAGATCCTTGAGCGCCTAAGAAACGAGATGATTCTAGCAAAGTCAGGTGCATGTCTGGATGACTGATCCAGATGAGCACAGATATTGTGCTTGGTGCTCATTGTCCACCGACTCGCCATCTGTTACAAAAAAAAGAAACATAGTATCCGTTGATTAAGAATATCTTGAATCACTTGGACTTGAAAATATTTCCCTTTTTATCTGTCGTGCGAATGAGACAGTGCGACTGAGATCTAGTTGTGCGAATGAGTAGTGCGACTTAGATCTAGTCGTGCGAATTATTTCATACGTACGACTGGTCATGAGACTGAGCTCACCCGTATGTATACTTAATCATGTATATCAGTCATGCGCCTGAACTCACACGCATGATTCAGTCGTGCGACTTACTGTTCGCACTACCCAGTCGTGCGACTGAAGTTCATCAGCCTGTCCATTCGCATGACAGACTACTGCTCAATTCAAATATAAGTTTTGACCAATTCTTATGATTAGACGTCGTGTTTTGGTTCATTGGACTCGCAATCATTATACTTAACACCTAATAACATTAATTTCAGTTGATTTCTTGGATTAAATAGGTTATGTTGTCAAACAAGGCTCAGTTCTTGGTTTGGACCGAACTTGTCGATGTTGGAGTCAAATTGAATGAAATATGATTGGATTGAACCGCATTATACCTGTATAGTTAGTGGAAATCGTCAGTGCACAAGAATTAGTGGTATATAATGATCTATTGAAAATTTTGGCAGAGTAATGATAGTTCGTGCGTCTCGGGGCGATTCTGAGGGTGGTGAGTGACTGCGACCGACTATCCCACTATTTATATTAGGGTTTCCTACAGTCGTGCGACTGAGTCCAGTCGCACAAGTTGTTCGTGCGACTGGCACAGTCGGTCACCTTCAGTCGTGCAACTAGAGTTGAGTCGTGTGACTTGGTCATTCGCCTCCTCTCACGTGGCCGAATGGCTCATTCGTATCAGCCATTCTGTTGCATGGTCCATACACTTGTCCATTCTACTATAAAAGGCATGAGTATGATCCATTCATACGGTTTGTCCATACTCATGGTCTAGTCGTGCGAATGGGTCATACTCTTGAAATTCTTCTGACTTTCGGACCATTTGACATTTAAACCCTTTTAAACTGGTGAATTAACATTATAATCATTTGATCATCTCAGACATGATCATTTTAACTTGAAAAACTTTTGATCACCTTAGACATGATCCTTTTAAACGATTAGTCACCTCAGATGTGACCTAATTTTTGTTTGAAAGCACTTGTGGTCACCTCAGACGTGACCTTTTAGATGATAAGGTCCCTTATCAACTTCCATGACATAGTCCGATACTAACCTACAGAATTTGACAAACTTTGTACAGAAATAAAAGAAATAATACTGAAAACTTAAACAAATTAAGACATGTTTTTGTGTTTTTGTGAGAGTTATTTCCTAAGATGTAGTTCTAAGGAATAAATATTCTAAGAGAGCAGCCTCAATCATTTAAACCATACATGGATCAATTTAAGTTGGAATCATACAGGATATTCAAATCACTCTGGACAAGTTATTAAAAATAACTTTGATGCTCTTTCCTTGTTTTTCATCTGGAGTCATATAGCAAATTTAGGGAATCATACAAGTACTTTTAGGTCCCCACACTGATTTGAACTTTCAAGAATTGTAGCCACAGTGATTTTCAGTATACTTGTCCTCTTAAATCCATACATAGACTTTCACACAGTTTGGTGATCGTTTTAAGGTTTGTTTTATTTCAACAAGCATTTGTGGATCCCACACTCATATGGTAATCAACATTCCTCGGGAGATTTTTGAGCGGTCTTAGGGTAGTGTTCAAGAAGCGACTATTCATAGAATCTTTCAAAGAGAAGCCAATCCTCAGGTTAGTGCCATCACACAGTAGAGAGGCGGCAAACAACAATGAGTTCTAGAATATATAGGTTATTCTTATCCTCAGGTCAGTGCCACCATACAGCAGAAAGACACATAATCTATCTTCTTGTTTGAGAAATTTTTCTTCTTTTAGCACAAATCTCACCAACAACCTAGGTTATCAGTTTGATTGTATTTGCATTTTTCATGTGTTTTTGCTCATGCTTTGGTCTTACGCACACTTTTGTGGCGTTTATTTTGCTCTTCACCCCTTATTGGAATCTTGTTGATTGTGTTAACCAGGGATAAGGTGTTACCCACAGCTAGTCAACCATTTTAGTTTAATCTTGAGATCACCAAAAGGTCTAGTCATCTATTATGTTGAATCTACCAATATATCAGCTGTGGTCTAGCAACCTCTATGTCTACTTTCTTTGTGTTACCTTAGTAGTAGCTAGCTTAACTATCATATTTCCTTTTATATTTCTCAGACTACACAGACTTATACTTGAACTTTGCATCTTTTTCAATTTTGATTTTTTAGTCCCAAATGGTTTGTACCTGTGTACTATCATATTCCACACACTAAATCGGTATCACACATATGATCTTATTTATTATTGGCTTGCCTCTCCTTTTCCCTCGTTTTTTTTCATACCTATTCTCCCCCTAAAATACTAAAACCTCTAAGGATTTGCGTTTTAGGATTTTAAGGAGCAAGAAATGACACTAAGTGTAATTAACAAACTATCATTTAACAAAACAAGAGAATTAAACTTAAATTACACTAAAATTTAAAAAATAAAAGAACCTAGACGCGACGCATCGGACTATACATGGTCATCTTTAGGAATGACCTCACTTTTCTTCTTAACGCCATTGACCTCTAACAGATATAGAAAACGTGGTTTGTTAAAGCCTTTGTATAGAGGTCAGCGCGTTCAAAATTAGTGTTTATTTTTATCACATCGATTAAATTCTTTTCAAAACAGTCACGTATGAAGTGATATTTGATTCCGATGTGTTTGGTCTTAGGATGTTGGACCGGGTTTTTAGTGACTGCAATCGCAGCAGAGTTATCAACAAATATAGGGGTGGAAGTGAAATGCAAACCGTAATCCCGCATTTGCTGTTGAATCCATATGATTTTGGAACAGTAGCTTGCAGCAGCAACGTATTCGGCTTCACAGGTTGACAAAGCAACCGAGGTCTGCTTCTTACACTGCCAGGTTACTAATCTTCTCCCAAAGAACTGACATCCTGCTGATGTAGACTTGTAGTTCATCTTGCAGCCGCCGTAATCCGAGTCACTATACACTGTAAGTTCAAAGTCATCATCATGAGGATACTACAACCCAAGTGTGGGTGTGCCCTTCAGATAACGAAATATCCTTTTTACCCCAATTAGATGGTTCACCTTAGGCTTTGCCTGATATTATGAGCATAAACATGTAGCATACATGATATCTGGTCTTGAGGCAGTGAGATACTTGAGAGATCCAATCATCCCTCGGTACATAGTGGCATCTACCAGATCACCGTTCTCATCGGGTGCCACATCATGGTTTGTAGCTAGTGGAGTGCTAGCTGAGGAGGCATTCTCCATGTCAAACTGATTGAGAATATCCCCTACATACTTGGTATGATGTAAGAAGATTCCATTTGATGTCTGATCCACCTATAACCCGAGAAAGAACTTCATCTCCCCCATGGCACTCATCTCAAACTCTGCCTTCATAACTGCTTCGAATTCTTTGCATAATTCTTCCTTCTTTGAACCGAAGATTATGTCATCTACATAGATCTGTACTAGCAGTAGATGTCCATCTTTTTCTTTGATAAACAGTGTGCAATCAATGACTCCCCTGCGAAAACCGTGTTTCACAAGATGAGTTGAAAGTTTCTCATACCAAGCCCTTGGAGCTTGATGAAGCCCGTAAAGAGCCTTGTCGAGTTTGTAGACTCTATCCCGATGATATGGATCCTCAAATCCCTTGGGTTAACTGACATACACTATTTCTCTGATCTCCCCATGAAGGAATGCACTCTTCACATCAAGTTGATAAACTTTGAAATTCATATAAGATGCATAGGCAAGAAAGATGCGGATGGCTTCCATCCTTGCCACTGGTGCAAATACTTCATTGTAGTCAATGATTTCAACTTGTCAAAAACCCTGAACAACAAGCCGAGCCTTGTTTCTGATGATCACCCCTTGATCATCTTTCTTGCATTTCAAGACCCATTTTGTGCCAATGACTTTAGCACCTTTAGGTCTATCGACTAATGTCCATACACGTAACTTCTTAAACTGAATAAGTTCTTATTGCATGGCACTAACCCAAGCCTCATCATTTAGTGCTTCACTAACATACTTTGGCTCAAACTGAGACACAAAGCAGCGGTATGCACCATCGTGAAGGTATCCTTTTTCCATCACGGATGCATAATCAGCTGAGTATAGCTGATTTCTAGTCTGAACCCCTGATCTCACATCTCCTATAATGTTATCCAATGGATGATAGACATTTTGACGTGATCCAGGAGTTATTGGAACAACCACCTCAGAGTCAAGATGATGAGTATTTGGTTCTAGGTCGGAGGCAGTAGGAGTCTAAGGTTCTGGTGATTCTGAAGTATCACTTGCTGGTGCTGGTGAACTTGTGTAAGTCGGAACCTGTACATCCTGGTTGATCTAATCATTTTCTGCATTGTCTTCATCAGAGGAAGAATCACTCGCATCAACTACTCCCCCTGAGTTAGTAGTATCATGACTTGTTGAATCTTGAGATGGTTTGTTCAACACATCGTACATCATCTTGTTTGCCAACTCGTCTTCTGAAGCGGGAACAGGTATGTGGAAGGTCTTGAAGAATCCATCATAGTCGAAGAAGTAGGCAGGCCCTTTTCCAGTAGGTGGTGTGATATATCTCTGACATCAACATTGCACCACACCTCTACTTGACCTGTTGAGTTGTTGTAAACTCTCTTGTTCGGTATGTTGTATCCTAGAAAGATCCCTTCATCAACCTTCTCACTAAATTTTCCCTCCTGAGTCTTCTTTAGTAGGGTGCACGGAGCGCCAAACGGCTCGAGATATTCCAAGTTAGGTTTACGTCGCTGTAATAACTCATAACATGTTTTTCCATGGCGTTTAACTACTAGAACTCGATTAAGAGTATAACATGCATTTGCAACTGCTTTATTCCAAAATTAGATAGGCAGTTTCGAGTCTGCCAGCATTGTCTGTGCCGTCTCTATCAAGCTGCGGTTCTTTCGTTCAGCAACGCCGTTCATCTAAGGGGTATAGGCTGAGTTAAATTGATGCACAATTCCCTTTTCCTTGCAATATGCCTCCATAGGCTGAAGTTTTTGACATTTACTCCCCTCACAAGATCATTCTGGATCAAGTGATTCATTTTTCTTGGATTTATGTGTCCCATTCTCCTATGCCAGGAGATGGAGTCCTTCTCAGTAGCTTTGGACAAGAAACATTGGACTTCACTATCCATTGTGGATGCCTTTGAGAGATCCAAGGCATAAAGATCATTATATCTTGAAGTTGACATTAGGATCTGGTCCTCCGGGATCATGTATTCCTTCTTTAGTACGTAACACTTTTGGTTCTCAAAAACTACCTTGAATCCTTTATCACAGATTTGAGAGACAGAAATCAGGTTATTTTGTAATTGTTGGACAAAATTACCTTATCAAACTTAATCTTCTCATTTCCCACTTCTCCTTGGGCTATGATATACCCACCTTTGTTTCCAGCAAATGAAACATGCCCTCCTTTAATTTGTCTGACATTTGATAAGAGAGCTCTGTTCCCTGTCATGTGCCTGGATGCTCTGCTATCAACAATCCACGTGTTAGTCTCAGAACTATAGTGAGCACCCTGCACATTCAATGAAAACATTAGTTCATGTTACGAACCCAAGCCTTAACTGGCTTGGGTTTCCCTGAGGCATCACATATCACAAACTCAACCCACTGACCCTTTGAGGTTAAGGATTGATCAGAATTCTGTGTGTTCTTATTTTCAGGCACTGAGGAGGTTTTTTCTTTCCATAATCCAGATTTGTGTAAGGCCTGTTTGTGATAAACAGACGACTGGCTGATGGGTTGAACTTTGGGTTCACAATCCCTTTTAGGAGGCGTCACTGAGTTCCTCTTAAAAGATCTAGATGTAGATGCAGAAAGTTCAACTTTCTCCTCAGTGTCTGGTAATAAGGACAGTGAGACGCTATGTGACCATACTCTCCACAATTATAGCACGACCTGCTTTCAACTTTACGATTTATTTGTTTTGGTGGCGATATACTTGTCACATGGTCAACCTTATTGTGTTTGGACTGAGACACTACTTTGTTAGATGTATGAGTTGGTTTTACAAAATTAATTGCTTTACCTGGTTTTACATCTTAATCTCTTGTTTCCCTGGACTGTGACATGATGCACATGATTGATTAGATTTTATAGTCTTTTTAGGTTCTTGTTTGACTTTGTTTGACCTTGACTTTACACTAAGCCTTTCGAATTCTTTTTCCATGTTAACACAAGGCATCTTTCCTATTGCCTTTGAAGTGGCCTCCTTTTGTTTAGGGTCGGATTCACTTGATTACTTATGGAATCCGGATCATTAACAAGAGGAGTAGACACCACGTGATCCTTTATGGGATCATTGTTAATTGGTTTACTTTTGGTGTTCATCAAGGTCTCAGGTGGTGGTGGAACCACTTTGTATTCCAGTCCCTCCCCATTATTTCTCTCTTACTAAGTGTTGGACAATATGTGATGAGCTTGTCCAACTATGCGGTTTTTGTTTTAATGAATTGACTTCTACTTCTAAAACTGCTTTTTGCTTCTTAGTGTCCTCAAGAGAGTTCAAATAGTACCTAATGTCATTTGCTTGGTTAAAGGCAACTACCTCAGTTTCCCTAAGCTGTTTATTTAATAGCTCTATCTTTTCCTTGTAACTGTGCTCGTTTTGTTTCAATGCTCTATTTGCTTCTGTGCACAGTTCCAGATCCTTCACTAAGCTATCATTATGATCTAATAGCCTCGCAAATTTTGAATCTATAACTTCTCTAAATTTATTACATTCTAAGCAAGCATGATTATTAAACAGTTGGTCAGTAGTACTTACCTGGGATGTTGAAGAAGAATCAGCCATAAGTGCTGGCTCGGTTGTCTCTGGTTCTAGTGATTCAGATGATGATGCAGATTTTTCTTCTTTAGGCAAGTAGTTGACCACATTTGTAGTATCTTCAGAATATGACATTGCGAGCTCTACTGCTATATCTCCTTCACTTGCAGAATCGTCATCAATATCCTCCACACTAGCTATATTGGACTCTCCTAGTGAGATGAACCGAAAGCTCCAGTCCTGTCCTTCATCTTCATTAGCAGTTAAGGCTTTTGGATCCTTACTTGATGAGTCAGCATTACTAGTTGTGGTCTTGTCTTGACGGTTAAATGACGAGAAGGGATTTCCATTACCTGTCTTCTTTTGTTTTATACACTCCCTCTTGAAGTGTCCCTTCTCACCGCAGTTGAAACATGTAACCTTTGACTTATCAAACCCAAAGGTTGTGTCTTTTGTTGCAACCAGGTTCTGTCCGGTCTTTTTGACAAACTTTTTAGCTCGACGGACAGCACTTGCTAGAGCCCACATTATGTCTATACGTTCCAATTCCATTTCATCCACCTGCTCATAATCTTCATCTGCCAGGTGGCAGTTACCTATCTTTCCAGCAATTAATCCATTGTAGGATTGAACCACCGCAACTAAAAGGTCCATATGTTCTCTGGTCACCTCCACAGTTACATTCTCGAGGTTGTTGGTTTTAAGCTTTGCTGCATTAGCTTCAGGTATCATATATTGGGTGCTCGAAGACCCTGACATTTCAGATCCTGAAGTTGAGGGTTGTGTTGGAACTCCTGCGCTTGAGATGAAGGCGGTTTGCAGTGGTGCTCCAGATGTCTTGACTAAAGGAGTAGCATTGTAGAGTGCAGGATTCTGATCGTAGTTTGCCTTTTGGGCTCGATACTTCATCCTAAGCTCATCTTCTCTCAGTTTCAGAATGAAGTCATTTATGTCTAATTCGAGAGCATTCCATTCTGTCTGAGATTTCAAACAAACGAACCCCATTTTTCTGGTAATCCATCAGCAAAGTTGGATACCTTATCTTCCATCGAAGTAACGACTCCATGAGTGTGCATCTCACTCATCAAGTGGTAGAATCTATCGATCACATCATTAAGGCCTTCTTTTCCCATTGAAGAGAAGTTGTCAAACTCCTTCTTTAAGGCTTTTGCCTTGATAGCCTTCAGAGAGGCATTTCCGTCATACCTCTTCTCCAACGCATCCCAAAGTTTCTTGGCTTGTGTATACTCCGAATACTGATGGAAAATATCTTTCGGAATAGACTGAGTAAGCAAGGCGTAGACTTTCTTCTCAGCGTTGTGTTTTACCTTCTGTGCATCCGACATGCCACTTAGAGTAAGTTTTACTCTGTCAGCTCCAACTGGCATGCTATACCCCGACTCTCTTGCCTCCCACAAATTTGTATCTACTCCATTTAAGTAGATTTCGAAATGTTGCTTCCATTGTGGGTAGTTGTCTAACGTAATAAGTTTTGGGGGTTTATTGTGAATCCCCACTTCGTTCTCCAACAGTAGTAGATTCTAAATACGTGTATCTCTACTTGTTGTGTATGCCGAAAACTGATCCTCCATTTCACTTAACTTTAATATTTAACAAGCTGCTGATGAATGCGAATGAAGGTATGCGATTGGGCTTATTCGGGTGATTGAGCAAGCGTGGATGGTTTAATCGTGCGACTAAACAAATGCGGACGAGTCAGTCATCCGAATAAACTAATGCGGTTGAGTAGTCCGAATGAAGATCTCAGTCGTACGAATGAGGGTACGAATGAGTTCAATCGTGCGGTTGAAGAATGCGAATGAACTCAGTCGTGCGATTGAGCCAATCGTGCGACTGAACCTGCTGAAGTTTGATAATTCTTAGGTTAAACTTGTTTTGGCCGTAAAAGCTCAAATTTTACCAAACCCTAATAGCCGTATGCCAGAAAAACTACACTTTTCGATCAGGAAACGTCCAAGACTCCATTAGACACAAAAAGATTGCGTTTTTTATGCAAACACACAATTTTGTATCAAAACGATTGAATCAACACGTAATCAAGAGCCAATAGCTCTGATACCAATTGTTAGGATCTGGTATTTGACCAAACACTAACTGATTAACGTGTTAAACCAAACCAAATAGTGTGGAATCCTATTTGATTGGCGATCCAATAAGTGAGAATGCACGTAGACACAATAATGTATTGAATCTAACGTCAAGAATCGATTAGGAATCGATCTACAGCGTTCTATGAACTTGGAGTACGAACTTAGAGGCTTCTGGACGGCTAGGGTATGTCTGGAATCGAAGTGGATTGAATGCTTTTGTTTTTCCACGAATTAGGTGGTATTTATAGGTTAGGGTTGCTCATTCGTGCGACTGAACCATTAGCACGGTTCATTCGTGTGATTGAGCCATGCGGTTGTGTTAGGACCTGGTATTTGAACGAAATACCTAATGATTAACATGTAACCAAACCAAATAGTGTGGAATCCTATTTGATTGACGATCCAATCAGTAAGAACGCACATAGAATCAATAAAATATTGAATCAAACGTTAAGAATCGATTAGAAATCGATCTACAGCGTTCTATGAACTTGGAGTATCAACTTGGAGGCTTCTGCACGGCTAGGGTACGTCTGGAGTCGAAATAGAATGAAAGCTCTCGTTTTTCCTCGAATTGGGTTGTATTTATAGGTTAGTATTGTTCATTCGTGCGACTGAACCATTAGTATGGTTCAGTCGTGCGATTGAACCATACTGTTGATTCATCCGCACGACTGAGTGTTCAGTCGTGCGACTGAGCCAATCTTATGTTACAATCATACGACCGATCCAGTCTCCTAGTTCAGTCGTGCGACTGAGTCATTCGTATGAAGTTATTCATGCGTATGGTCCATTCGCATGGGCCATTCGCATGAGAACTTCATTTTGTTAAGTTTGAATGTATTAATTAATATAACATTATGTGTAACAATTCAAACAACCACAAACCAATTCAACATCGACTCATTAATGAAATATTTAACATTATAAATTAAACAACCAATATCATTTCATTAATCATTCCAAACATTATATCAGAATCAGACAAACAAGATCTATTACATTCATATCATGATCTAGGGACGTACATGTATCAACAGGTTGATCCATTCACACAACTGAGTGTTCAGTCGTGCGACTGAGTTAGACGCATGAAGTTGTTCAGGCGTATGAACTATTTAGGTGCATGGACACTCAGTCGCATGGCCATTCGAACGCATGACCACTGTTGGGACGCATGGTCCAGTCAGACGCATGAGAACTTCACTTCACCAAGTTTGAATGTATTCAATATTATAACATTATGCATAACACTTCAAACAATCACAAACCTATATAATCAAGTCAATATGCGTTAAACAACTCATTAATGAAATATTAAACAATATACATACAACCAAACATTTTGTATTTCATTAAGTACCCAATAATTACATAAGTGTAAGACATATTACATTCAGAAAAGGATCTAGGTACATATATGTATCAACAGTACTTAAACACTCCGAAAAGCCTATAAATAGAAGCCTAAGTTCACCATTTTTGGCAAGCTTTGGTGGGAGAGTTACTCTGCAGATCTCTCTCGGGAATTAAGACTTCAAGGTCATTTGGAGGCTTGAGAGGTGCATACAACACTTGGAAGAAGCTCAGAATCGTCTAAACGTCGTCCATTGTGGATTATCAGTTTGATTGTTCCATTTCACCGATGATTACATATCTATCTTCTTTGTTATATGTTGTTATGTCTAAGCTCATTATGAGCTAAACTCTTTTTATCATCCTAATCGGATGAAACTTATGTAATTTGTGATGAACTAATGGTGTGATAAATATTATGTTAATGTTATGGTGGTCTTGGGAGAACTATTGATGGGTAGCATCTATATTTGAACAGGAAGTTATAAATTTATGGTTTGTGATTGTGATCGTCATACAGAGTTGAAAAACCATATGATTAACTTTCATTCGCGAAACCGGTCTTCATAATAAATCCATGGCTAATGAACTAGAAATGGTTATTAGAAATCATATCACTTTAACTTTCTGATCATTTGCGGGTTCCCTTTTATTAGTTCGAAAACTTCAGTAATTGTTACGGTATTCTAAAATTAATGGTATGTTAGGAAGGAACCTGATTAACTCTCTTTTTGACATTAAGTTATGTTTCAGAAATCGTATGTCAAATAGGTCACAAAAGATTTACCTACATTACTAGGGCTTTGATCTGAGCAGTAAAACTCAGCCTGACAGGATCAAGTCACTACGGCAGCAGGATAGATGAGAAATCACGCCAGCTCATCTTTATAACATTAACATAATTACATTAATCCATATCTTTAAATCACACCACCAATTCATCACAGTTACATAAGTGGAATCTAATTAGAACGATAACTTTTATTCCCTGGTTTTAAATCCTAACGCTTCAATTCTTAGTTTACTTTCTTTCTATTATTGTTTATTTTTAAATCCTGAAAATCTTTCCAATGCAAATTATCATTTTATTCAACAAAATCCAAATCTGATAGTCAAATGTCAAGGTTGTTGAGTAGGCTAGGTATGTCCACGGATTGATACTCGGTTCTTACCAACACTATATTACCATACGACAAGTACACTGCCTTTTGTGTGTATGGTTTAGTATTAGTAATAATTAATTAAAACTGAATCTGTGCAATAAATCTTTATCAAAATATATATACTATCCGCACACCAATCACAGTTGAATCTGCATGAGTCCCCTCCACATCAGTGGGACTCACCTCAGTTATAGGTTGCTGATAGGGACTAGAGATAAGGGATTTCTCCAGGCTCTATTGATCTTGAAGAGGGTGTTGTAGACCAACTTTATTGCCATGGAAAGATGTTATCTCTTCATCAGTTTTGAAGAGAAGGTCAGTAAAAGACAGGGAGGTTAAGCCTACTGAACCGGGACCTTGATCAATGTCTACATGCATTGAGCCTTTGTTGGGGCTGTCCCTAGTTGGCTGCTTAAAAGAGTGTAGATACTCATTCTGAGGGCTGTTGGTTTGGGTGTCAGGCTCCTGGATTTGATACTGAGAAGACTCAAAACCCATATTGAGGTCAAAAGAGAAGGATGGAGAGACCTCAGACTGAGTGGGAGCCCATGTTTCCACTCTAGTCTTTTTGGGTTGAACAGGAGGGGCTTGTTCAATCAGAGTAGATTGAACAAGGGTTCGTTTGGGGCGTCTTTGATATGTGATGGTGATGGGTGGAGAAGGCATTGTTGGCATTGTGGTGGAGGTTGCTGGTGTGGGTTCATCACCTGTGGGGTGAACAGGGACGTCACCAGGAGCTATGCGCTCAATCAAACCTGGAAGCAGAGTGGTGTACCTTCCAATGAAGTTGGTGGATACCTTCTTCAAGGTCTTGAAGATGGTAGGCTGCATGTGGGGGACAGTCAGAGCAGCTGCACAGACAAGCATGCTTTGGTCCAACTCATAGTTGATGATGTGTTGAATGAATCTAGGATACATATAGAATGTCTCCCTTTGTAGATTCCCAATCAAATTGGTGAACACAAATCATGAGTAATTTAAGCGCAGGCCTCTCACCAGTCCATGAACTAAGCATCCTAGTTCATATGGAATTTGATCCCATCCGCCGGACTTGTTGGACAACAGTGGGGAACAACAGCAGGAGGAAATTCCAGTTGTAGGAGAAGTTAAACTTGTAGACCGTGGACCTGCTGATGTCTCCACCATATCCTATTAGGATGTAGGTGCTGTCCAAATCTGCCTTAGGGAATTCAGTAGGAGCTCCTTTATCATGAAGCTCTAGATACTCTCCTGATGAGTTGGTCAGTAATGATCAACTCCTATCCACAAATGCTGGACCTCAGTACTCGAATCCCATTTAGGGTTTCAGCTTGACCATTTCCCCAAAATTCGGCCATGTGGTTGGAGTAAACAGTGGGGTTAACAGTTAGAGCAGTGTGTAAGGTGATTGGGTGAGAATGAGATGATTTCAGAGAAGTCGGCATCTCTTGAAGAATCAAGAAGTGCGACTTGGTTGTGCTGAGGGTTAAGTGCCATTTGGAGAAAGGTGAATGTGGATGATTTTGAGCTTAGGTAAGTTAGAGAGGAGAGAAATTTCTAGGGCAGTAAAAATTGCAAGTAAGAAGATGAAATTGAATAGTCGAGATTATTTAAAAGAGGGTGGGAAGGCGGTAATGGGAGTTAGGATAAGGTGATGTGATGGTTTAGTGGATGAGTGACAGTGGCGGTAAGGTTAAAATTAGTTAAATAATCTGACATCATTAACAAAATCTTTTCTTTTTACAGTGTGGGGCCCAAGAGATTTACGTTACACAGTAGAATCTTTCTTCCTAATGTAAACCATTTCCGAAGGTAATTTGTCTTCCGAAGGCAATTCTCACTTTCGAAACAAAAATTTTGCTTCCGAAGGTTAGAGTTGCTTTCCGAATGGAGAGTTTGTAAACCTCGAAAGTAGATCTGATATGTAATCAATCGCTTCTTCCGAGACCAAAAGCTCTTCCAAGAAGAAAAAGTATCCTTTGAGAAATTACGCTTCGGAAGATATAAAATAACTTCCGAGGGTTAATTTCTCTTCGGAAGAAATTACACTTAGAAAATTTATAGAAAGATCTTTTGTAACAGGGCTTAATTGTATTGACAGAAGATATTACATATTAAAAGGTTTTCAAAAGAGGTGATCTAATCAATGTTTATCATCCCAATAGCTATTATGAGATACTTAAATCTTTGCTCATCAAAAGCTTTGGTGAACAAATCAGCATATTGTTCATTTGAGTCAACTTTGATTAGTTTAATCAGATTTTTCTCATGAATATCTCTAATGAAATGGTACCTGATGTCAATATGCTTTGTCTTGGAGTGCTTCACCGGATTTTCAGTAATGGAGTTAGCACTGTTGTTGTCAATATGGATAGGAGTACTCATAAAGTTGAATCCATAGTCTAACATCTGATTTTGAATCCATAGCAGTTAAGCACATCAGCTAGCAGCAACAACTCACTTTCTTGTGTAAGTATCCATAGAGATTAAAATCCTTGTTTCTGGATACTAGAGACCTAATTTAGGTGCTCCTTTGAGGTATCTGAGGATTCTCTTAACAACAGCTAAGTGAGACACCTTTGGAGCAGCCTGATATCTTGCACAAATGCAAGTAGCAAACATGATATCAGGTCTACTGGCAGTATGATACATCAGAGAACCAATGATTGTCTTATACTGATGTTGATCAGTATCCTCCCCCTCAAGGTCAGGACAAAGATTATGGTTTCTGGGTATGGGTGTCTTGGCAGGCTTGCAATCCTTCATTTCAAATCTTTCTAAGATGTCATAGACATACTTAGATTGATTAATGAAGAACCCTTCCTTCATTTGCTTCACTTGAGTTCCAAGGAAAAAGTCCATTTTTCCCATGGAACTCATCTCAAACTTTTTCTTCATAATGCTCTCAAAGTCCTTACACATTTGGTTATTTGAAAAACCAAATATGATGTCATCAACATAGACTTGAACGAGCAAGATGTCCTTTCCAGACTTTCTGATGAAGAGAGTCTTGTCAATGGTACCTCTAGAGTAGCCATTCTTCAGAAGAAACTAAGACAAAGTCTCATACCACAGCCTAGGTGCTTGGTGTAGCCCATATAGAGCTTTATCCAATTTGCACACATAGTTGGGGTACTGTGGGTCTTCAAATCCTGGAGGTTGGCATACATAGACTTCCCTATCTATATCCCCATATAGAAAGGCACACTTGACATCAAGTTGATAGACAGTGAAGTCCTTGGATGCAGCATAAGCAAGAAAGATCCTAACTGCCTCAAGTCTTGCAACTGGTGCAAAGACATCAGTATAATCAATTCCTTCCTCTTGTGTGTATCCTTGAATTACAAGTGTTGCTTTGTTTTTGATGATAAAGCCTCTATCATCTCTCTTGTTTTTGAAAACCCATTTAGTGCCTATTGGTACTTGACCAGATGGTAGCGGACATAGGTTCCATACCTTCTGTCTCTTGAATTGAAGCAACTCCTCTTGCATCGATTCAAGCCAACTACTATCTTTTAAGGCATCTTCTACCTTCTTGGGTTCCATCTGGGATAGAAAACATGAGTACAAGCAGACATTCCCATATGAGTCTGACCTCTTGTTCTCACACTCTTAGTGACATCCCCTATGATGTTCTCAGCAGGATGAGTGTTATGAATCCTAAGGTGAGGAATCACTTCCAGTTATAGAGATAGATCCAGATTGGACATATTCTGCTCAGGAACTGGAACACTCTGTCCAGCTGCTGTTTTAAAATCATTCAATGAGGACTGATTGAATGAGTGAGAAACATCATCAATGGTTGGCTGTGAAGTGGTGTTAACAGTATCCTGTCCCTTCAAAACACTACTTCCTTCAGCCTGGTGTTGTGGTGGATCACCTGATGAGTTTTGAGGCTCAGTAAGTGATTCACTTGCAGAAGCTTCACTATTCCTTGATATGGTCAAGCTATCAGATATGTGAATGGTGGAAACTTCATTTATTACAGTCTTGGAGAATTTGGACTAGGTCTGGGTAGCTCAAATAGTTGATTATCAGCAGTAGCATCAACATCATTTTGAGCTCCTATTCCAACTGAAACATTCTCACAAGAAGGTTTAGAATAGTTTGGAAACAATTTTAAATCAAAGATATGATCAGGACCATTCCCCCTAATACAAGGAGTGTGCTTATTAACAACTATGTTGGATGAGTCCTCAAATTGTTGATTCTTAATGTTGTATACTCTATAAGCTTTGGAGTTAGAAGAGTATCCAACAAAGATGGCATCATCCGACTTTTCAAAAAACATTGCTAAATTGTCTTTCGTGTTAAGTATGGTACACCTGCTGCCAAAGGACCTTAGAAAGCCAATGAACGGTGGCCTCTTGTTCCATAGCTCATAAGGGGTTTTTCCATGGGGCTTAACTACAAGAACTCTATTCTGCACATAGCATGCAGTGCTGACTACCTCTGCCCAGAATGTTAGAGGTAGTTTTGAATCAGCTAACATAGTTCGAGCAGCCTTAATAAGTGTCTTGTTCCTCCTCTCAGCAACACCGTTTTGTTGAGGAGTTCTGGGAGCACTATATTGTCTGGCAATCCCTTTTGAGTTACAGAATGAATCAAGAAAGAAGTTCTTAAACTCAGTCCCTTGATCACTTCTAATGATTTTAACCTTGTGATTAATTTGATTTTCTATTTTAAGAATAAAAGATTTTAGTGTTTCAGCAATTTCATCTTTAGTTCTTAAAAAGAATACCCATGTGAATCTTGTAACATCATCAACTATCACAAGGCAATATGATTTCCTTCCAATGCTCACTATACTTATGGGACCAAAAAGATCCATGTGCATTAAGTGTAATGGAGAAGTGATAGAGTTAACACATTTGGATTTATGAGATGTCCTGTGTTGTTTCCCTTTCAGGCATGCAACACAGTTATCTTTGCAGAAAAACTCCTTTTTAGGTAAACCATGTACCAAGTTATTTTTAGCCAATTTATTCATTGTCTTAAAATTTACATGACACATACGTTTATGCCATAGTGTTGACTCATCACTATCAGCTTTGGAAAGAAGCATGATACTTCTCCCATTGGAGAAGCATTGTTCATATCTAGCTTGTACATATCCCCTTTCCTGGGAGATCTAAGAAGCACCAATTCCGGAGGAATTGTCATCCCTAGTTTGAGGATAATACACTCATGTTCTGTGAAAAGCATTTGGTGCTTTTGATCATAGAATTAAGAAACACTTAACATATTGTGTTCAAGCTATTTGACAAAGTGAACTTTGTCAACCTTTAGTTTACCATTGGATATACTCCCTCTGCTAGAAATATATCCTCCGGCCTCACCTCCAAATTGGACAGGACCTCCATCATAGTTCTAAAACTGTTGAAGAAGAGATTTGTTCCCTGTCATGTGCCTAGAGCATCCACTGTCTACAATCTAGACATTGTTGTTCTTGTCATATGGATGTCCCTACACATAAAATGAGATTGTTAGTTTTGTTTGGAAGCCCAAGCCTTGCTGGTCTTGGGTTCTTCCAAAGATAATGACATAATTGAACCAAATGTTATGCATGGGGATTCAATAGAGGTCTTTGAAGAAGAGGTTTGGGTTGCAGCATCTTCCTTGATCTTCCAGTCCATCCTTTGGTTGATCTTGGAGGATGAGCTTGTTGAAGCTTTTGCAGCATGGCTATCTTCCGAAGCTTCATTCTTTTCAGAAGAAGTCTTCACCACCTTTTCCTCAAGCAATTCTTCTCTTGGGAGGTTTCAAGGGAGCTTTCTTGTTCTTCCAAACCTTAGTATCTTTTGCTTCTGAAGCCATTTTCCCTTCGAAAAAAGATTTTCTTCCGAAAGCAACCTGGCTTCCAAAACTAGCTTTCCCTTTTTCATCACTTGAACCGTTTGAAAAGGTCCAAATGTGAAACCTTTTTTAACTCCTATTTCTAACATTATTTGCATAATGTGTGCTTGCAGGATTGTAGTAACAATCTTTTGCCATGTGGTTTTGCAGACCAC
This sequence comes from Flaveria trinervia, assembly GCA_025506515.1. Classification (NCBI taxonomy): domain Eukaryota; kingdom Viridiplantae; phylum Streptophyta; class Magnoliopsida; order Asterales; family Asteraceae; genus Flaveria; species Flaveria trinervia. The sequence goes on along the minus strand of CM046456.1, from coordinate 15,961,603 downwards.
ACATTATGCATGCAATGTTAGTTCTTTGAGAATGTGAGAGTTGCTGTTTCTTGGGCTTCTTTTCTTCATCAGCAACTTTTCCCTTCAACTTTTGATCCTTTGGCAGGACAGAAGTGCTGGTATTACACTCCTTTCTTGAATCAGAAGTACCTAACACTTGGAATCCCGCTGAGATAAAGACACCCTTTTGCTTTAGGTCAATCTTCAGCTTGGACTCAACCACCTTCTGGCAGTTCTCCTAGCAACTTTAGCTCTGCTTCTTCTGGCCTTAGTAGTTAGATTTGTTCTTCACAGGAGGAGATGGGTACATCTACCTTTTCCTTCCCTGTGGTGACCATTATTGTTGCTTCATCCTTCAACTCTTATGAGAAAGGGTCAGTAGTTGGAACCTCTTGCTCCTCAGTACCACATCTAGACTGTCTATAGACTCATAGGAGTGTGGTGGAGCAATTTCATTAGTTCCAACCCTCCTTTGTTTTGATAACAAGTTTGGAGTGGGAGGATGATACAAGAATAGCTTGGAAATTTTGCTCAGAAATAGCATGCTTCCTAGCCTGAGCCTCAGCAGTGACAAGCTAGGCTTGAGCCTTAGACAATTTGGATACTAGATCTTTGATTTGAGTCTTGTAGTTGTGTGTTCATGTTTTAAAAGAGATACAGTTTTCTCTAACTCCTCAATTTTCTTTTTATAGTTAGATTCAGCTCTTTTAAAATCAGATTTTAAGATATTTAAAGACTCAATATCAGATCTGATTTCCATATTGTAATTCTGATAGAGTTTAATTTTAGCTATACAGGCTGGAGTGCAGAGATGTTCATATACCTGGGCATCGTCTGTTCCGGCCATGAGAGCTTGAGCAGGAGTCACATCCTATACCATGAAGCTCCAGTCAACTTCTTGAGCCATTGCAGCTGTTTCAGTTGACTTCTCAGCGGGCTTTAAAGTTGAGGGATGTGTGGAGGCCTATGGGATTCCCGGATTGGTCTTGGGAGCCTTGCATTCCCTTGCAAAGTGACCCAGTTGGTTACAGTTGTAACACTTTGCCTTGGTCTTGTCAAACCCGAACTTGCTGGAGTTGGTTTCTGAGGGAAATGCTTTCCAGTTCTCTTAAAGAACTTCTTCGCTCTGTAAGTTAAAAGAGCCATCTGTTGGACAATGTCCACGTACTCTACATCATCTGGACTGAAACACTCAAGATCATCAAAGCAATATTGAAAATCACCAGAGTGTCCACTTCCTGAGACAAAGGCACAACTTTCCTGAAAGGAGTTGTGTTAAGCCTGTTGAGACCTTGGAGTCTCAGGAAAAGTGATGTAAGGTCCAGCAGGATGGATGTTGATAAGTCAGGTAATGCTGAGGTTGTGGGGGTAATGAGCCTTTAGCAACCATTAAAGCATTGCTAGCAGGAAGACTCATGGGTCTACTTGTTTGGAGGCCCTTCTTACTCTCCATCTCTAGGCGATATCCATCAAGGATGCCATAGAGTTCAGTCATGTGAGAGTGTTCAAGTTCTCTGTCCTCTTGATAGAGACACAGTAGAATGTCCACTCATTTAGAAGAGACTCATGAACTTTCTAGTAAGATCTCTAAGTTTGGGAGTGATCTTCACAGACTGAAGAGAAGAGATAATCCATGTACCTGAAGTATTGCTGGCTGAGAGTCTCTCCAGCAATATGAGTGAAGTTCTCAACTGCTGCTTCAGCGAGTCCTTCTTTGAGTCATTGGAGCTTGAGTACATCTGAGCAAGTGAATCAAACAACTCTTTGGTGGTCATGCAATGCTTGAATCCCACCATAATGGAGTTCGGTATTGCAGTCATGAGAATAGTCATGGCATTGTTGTCGATGTCCATCTTCTTTCTGTCTTCATCAGAGTAATCCTCTATAGGCTTTTCTATCATGGCACCGTTTCCACCAGGTGATGCCACCTTTGGCTTATATGGGCCATTGACAATGGTGTTCCACATCTTGCTGTCTTGGTATGTGATGAAGCCTTCCATTCTCCTGCTCCAAGACCTAAAATTTTCAAGAGTAATGATGGGAGCCTTTGTCATGGTTCCCATCTCTACCGCGGACTTGTTAAGGGCCATTTGAGTGAGTGGGTTGTAGGGAGGAAGAAAAACAGGTTGATTTGGATGGTTAGATCACCAATCAAGAGCCTGAGAAGCTCTGATACCAATTGCAGGATCGATGTTAGTCACTTAAAACTTTGTTTTTCTCTTAAACTCACCTAGAACAACACTCGGGTTAAGATAGAATCAGTAAGAGTTGATCACAATATAGAAAGTAGTAAAAGAACACGAAGTAATTTCAAGGTATTTTTATATTGCTTCTGAACTCAATAATACAAGACTCTTGCAAGCAGTGATCAATGAGTTACAAAGAGAACCTATATATAATACTACCTACAGCAGGATATACTTTGATACCAGCTGGGATCCTATAGCTAAAGCCTATACTACAAGACTATAGTTTAAGGTATCTCAGATAAAGTCTTATCTGAGATTTGGTAGTCAGGACATGTCCCTGACTTACCTTTTGTCACCAACTAAAGTTGGTAACATGTACTATCATGAAAAGGTGAACAGTGAATAAAGTATGGTCAACTGCATGGCTCTTTAGGAAGAAGCCATACAATATCAGAGGTCTGCAGCGGAGTGTCAGAGACCATACTTGTGTCTACTAGTTCATAGCAGTGTCTTCCGAAGGTTAAATGGCTTCGGAAGTAAGTACTTCCGAAGCCACTTATACTTCAGAAGAGGCTGCTTCTTCCAAGGCTTGGACTTCTTCTTTTCATCATACTTTGGAAGTGGTCTTCAGCTTATTCTTCTAAGACTTGAACTTTGGAAGTATACACTTGACTTCGGAAGTAGAGTTCTGTCCTCAGAAGTTGATCTTTCACTTTGTCTTTGGAAGAACTCTACAACCTTCGGAAGTTCCACGCTAAGCTTCGGAAGCGTTTGCATGCAGCACCAAAATTATCTAAGTGACTTAGTTTTGGTTGCATTAGCCTTCTTCTTGATCCAACAAACTTGAACTCAAATGGTGCTTAGTTTTAGGTTTGAGTGTATAAGGTTTGCTTAACTTTGTTTTGATGTCGAGTTTCTTTGATGTTTATATTGTATTGTGGTGTGGTTGGGTTTGTTTTGATTCATTTTGTATAATTTGATGTTACATAATTGTGGTGTTGATCATATGATGTTTGGTATCAAAAAATTATATATATAGATACATGCATACGTAAAATTTATGCATGCATGCAAGCATGCACACGTACAACATATATATATTATATATCTATCAAAAGATTATGCATTCGGGCACATGCATTCGTATAACTATATATACACACACATAAACATATATACAATGAAATCATATAAGAGAATTTATTTATAGATTAATTTTGTCTAACCTTATTTTTAGGGTCGTCACATTCTCCCCCCGTAAAAATAATTTCGACCCGAAATTTATTAGAGAGTAATGCAAAGTTGGGGAGAACTTATCCGGTTACCAACTTTAACAAAGTGAGGATACTTTCTCACAATTTCATCTTCCTTTTCCAAGTATATTTCAGTCCTCTTCTAGCGTTCCACTTAACTTTTACTATAGGAATCTTATTTCTTCTTAATCTTTTCACTTCTTTATCTAATATGACTATTGGTTCTTCTATAAAATGAAGCTTCTTGTCTACCCTTATTTCTTGAACTAGAACTTTTAATGTCTCATCTGCTAGACATTTCTTTAGATTGGACACATGAAAAATATTGTGTACTTCACTTAATTCTGGAGGCAGGTCTAACTTATATGCTACTAAGCCAATCCTATCAGTGATTTCAAATGGTCCAATAAATTTATTTCTTCTTTCAAATCGAACTATGCCTTTTGTGGGTGATACCTTTAAATAGACCTTATCTCCAATCTGAAATTCCAATGGTCTTCTTCTTTTATCGGCATAACTAATCTGTCGATCCCTAGCAGCTTTCACTTATTTTTAATTTCAAGAATTTTATCTGATGTTTCCTGTATCAATTCAGGACCTGTAAGTTGCCTGTCTCCTATTTCATTCCAACATAGGGGTGATCTACATTTTCTTCCATACAAAGCTTCAAATGGGGCTGTTCCAATACTTGAATGATAACTATTATTATAAGAAAATTCTACTAGAGGAAGATGTATATCCCAATTTCCCCAAAATCCAATGCACAAGCTTGTAACATATCTTCCAAAGTTTGATTGTCTTCTCACTTTGACCATCTGTCTATGGATGATATGGTGTACTCAGACTTATCTGAGTTCCTAAAGCTTTTTGTAAAGTCTGCCAGAATATGGAGGTGAATCTACTATCTCTGTCTGATATAATTGAAATGGGTATTTCATGTCTGGATACAATTTTTTGATGTAAATCCTTGCGAATTTTTCCATTTTATAATCTTCCCTAATTGGTAGAAAATGTGCTGATTTGGTTAACCTGTCTACTATAACCCAAATAATGTCATATCCGTTTGAAGTCCTTGGTAGTTTGGTTACGAAATCCATGGTTATTTGATCCCATTTCCATTCTAGAATTTCCGATTGTTGCAAGTATCCAGAGGGTTTTTGATATTCAACTTTTACTCTTGAACAAATATCATATTTGCCTACAAATTCTCCAATTGATTTCTTCATACCTAGCCACCAGTATTGACATTTCAAATCTTTGTACATTTTGTTATTCCCTGGATGTACTGAATACCTTGATTTATGTGCTTCTTGTAGGATAATCTTTGTAAGTACTACATCATCTAGTATCCAAGTTCTTCCTTTTAATTTTAGAACTCCATTTGTATCTTCTTTCAAATCTTTTATTTGCCCTTTTATTGTTAAATTATCTTTTTGCTGAGTTTCCCAAATTTGACTTATCAATTCGGAACGTAATTCCATTCTCATGGCGCGTACTCGTAATGGTTTTGTTCTCTCTTTTCTACTTAAAGCATCAGTACTACATTTGCCTTTCCTGGATGATACTTGATTTCACAATCATAATCACTTAATAATTCTACTCATCTCCTTTGTCTCATATTCAGTATTTTCTGATCAATTATATATTGTAAACTTTTATGATCTGTATATATTGTACACTTTGTCCCATACAGATAATGTCTCCAGATCTTAAGTGCAAATACTACTACTCCTAATTCCAAATCATGAGTTGTATAATTCCTTTCACTTCCCCTAAGTTTTCTGGAGGCGTAAGCTATTACCTTATTCCTTTGCATTAAAACACATCCAAATCCTTGATGTGAGGCATCACAATATACAATAAAATTGGCAGTTCCTTCTGGTAAGGCTAAGATAGGGGCACTACATAACTTACTTTTTAACAATTCAAATGCAGCCTTTTGCTTTTCTTCCTAAATGTAGGGTTTGTCTTTTTTAGTTAATTATGTGAGTGGCTGAGCTATTCTTGAGAAATTTTCTATGAATCTCCTGTAATATCCCGCCAAACCTAAAAATTGGTATACCTCTGTTGGTGTCTTTGGATCTTCCAATTTCTTAACAACCTTGGATTTTGTTGGATCAACCTGTATCCCTTGTTGGTTAACTACATGCCCTAAGAATTGTACTTCCCTTTTCCAAAATTCGCACTTTGAGAATTTTGCATACAGTTTTGTTGGAGCATATATAGTCATATATAGTGTCTGTCGCTTGTCGAATAGTCTAGGCTTAATGCAATACACCTGATATGTTGTAAACACATAAAACTGGGTCATCCGCAGGAGCATATGCGAATGAGACTCAGTCATACGACTAAGCCATGCTAATGGACCAGCTGTACGACTGAGAGATGCAATTGGGACATTCGTAAGACTGAACCATAAGTATGGTCTAGTCGTACGATTGAACCATACGCATGGTCAAATCGCATGAATGAACCATATGCATGGTCCAATCACACGAATGGGCCCAGTCGCATCTAATATGGGCCGAGGCCTATATATACCAGTTTTAATGTGTAGAGAGATTAAGGATTGAGAGGAAGTCTGCCCGGAGCCTAGGGCTGCTGGATGAGAGGGGCGATCATGCTCAATCTCCCCTTGCCAAGAGTCTTGATTCTTATGTTGTAACGAGCTTGTAATCGTTAGGTTTATCAATGAAACCAATCTTTGATAGTTCATGTTATTGATTTGACTTTTGGTTTTGGTTGTTTATCCTTCCGTCAAACATGCTCGGATGTTTACCGATCCAGCCGACTTCACAATTGGTATCAGAGCCGATTACTGCTGGAATGATCTAACAATCATTCTAGCAACCCGAGCTCTTGATTTTCTGATCTAATTTCAGATCTTGACGTTAACCCACTTGTGTTCTTCATGTTTTTTCTCAGATCTGTTACGTGTGGTGTTTCTATGTTAAAATTGAACTCGAAACCACGTTCTAATCACCCTTTCAAATCTGATGATGCCTATTTTGTTTTGGTTCATGTAAAATTCGTTAGATTAGGGTTTTGGGCGCCCTGGCGGCTGCAGATCTGAAAATCTACGTGCATACCCGTTAATGCGACTGGGCCATGCGAATGGACCTTCGTACGAATGGACCATGCTAGGACCATTCGTGCGACTGGACCAGTCGTATGTTCCATCGTGCGAATGGACCAGTCGTATGTTCAATCTCATGAATGAGCCATCCGTATTGACTCATCCGCATTTGTTCCAGACCAAAAAAAGAGTCTGGAACTACTTCTTGCACAGATTTAAGGATGAGCAAAGCAATATTCCCCTGAGGTTCTTTTGTCAAATAAGTTCGATGTATACCCCACTATTTGTCGGACTTCCAGAATAGGTGATGTAATTGGAACACGAAGAGAGAAGAGAAGATGTCAGCAGTCGGTGCTGATTTTGTGGGGTAGTCAGGAGCATCTGACTACTTATGGGCCAATCAAGTTTTATTTATCCGCACAGAGAGGATTCTCATTCTTAGGGGAATCCTGTTTAAGAGTAATTGAAGACACAATCAGAAAGTGATTATGTGAGCAGGTTTCTGATGATGATCTACATGCATGCTGATTTGTTTGATATTGTCAGCTGTGAATTGGAACCTTCAACTTTTGCCCATACACCATATGAAGACGCCAAGAGAGCACAACGTTATATATTAGTATATTGAATGTGAGGGGGAATTTCTGCAGGTGTTATGTTAATCAGGTTCGCCTGTGTGAAGATTGAAGCAATGGAAAACTATTCATGTCATTATCTAGAAAAATCAGTCATAGGGGAATCTTGCTGCTATGATGGTGTTCTGCAAAGTAAACGAAAGCTGTTGTGCCTAATTCATTTTCAGGGATATTGTAGCAACCTGACGGATTGGCAACGTTGGCTAATATGGTTTTTCGTTTGATTCTATTAGAAACCAGAGCAACGATTGACTGAAGTTGTAAGAGGTGTTATCTACTATTTGCAAGCAACATCCAAGGGGGGAATTTGTTGAGCATATATAGTCATATATAGTGTGTCCATCACTTGTGAATATCTAGGCTTAATGTATACCCCTGATATGTTGTAAACACATAAACTGGTCATTCGCAGGAGCATATGCGAATGAGACCACAGTCGTACGACTAAGCCATGCTAATGGACCAGCCGTGCGACTGAGAGATGCAATTAGGACATTCGTAAGACTGAACCATAAGTATGGTCTAGTCGTACGATTGAACCATACGCATGGTCCAATCACACGAATGAACCATACGCGTGGTCCAGTCGCACTAATGGGCCCAGTGCATCTAATATGGGCCGAGGCCTATATATACCAGTTTCAATGTGTAGAGAGATTAAGAATTAAGAGGAAGTCTGCCCGGAGCCTAGGGCTGCCAGATGAGAGGGGAGATCATGCTTGATCTCCCCTTGCCAAGAGTCTTGACTCTATGTTGTAACGAGCTTGTAATCGTTAGGTTTTATCAATGAAACCAATCTTTGATAGTTCGTGTTATTGATTTGACTTTTGGTTTTGGTTGTTTATCCTTCCATCAAGAACATGCTCGGATGTTTACCGATCCACCCGACTTCACAAGTTTCTCCTTTCGTAACAATTCCAAAGTCATTCTTAAGTGCTTTCATGATCTTCCTTACTTTTAGAATAGATTAGAATGTCATCTATGAAGACTATGACAAATTTATCTAAATATGGTTTGCATACTCTATTCATTAGATCCATAAATGTTGTGGGAGCATTAGTTAACCCAAATGGCATTACAAGAAATTCATAATGACCATATTTGGTTCTAAATGCAGTCTTTGGTATGTCCTCATTTTGAACTCTTAGTTGATGATACCCTGACCTCAAATCAATTTTGAAAAGTAACTAGACCCTTGTAATTGGTCAAATAGATCATCTATCCTGGGTAGGGATATCTATCTTTATAGTCACCTTGTTAAGTTCCTTATAATCAATACACATCCTAAAAGTCCATTTTTCTTTTTAACAAATAGAACTGGTGCACCCCAAGGTGATATACTAGGACGTATGAATCCTTTATCCAATAATCTTGTAATAATTCATCAATTCCTTCATTTCTGTTGGTGCTAAACGATATGGTGCTTTAGCTGTAGGAGCGGTTCCTGGCACTAATTATATTATAAACTCTACTTGACGATGGGGAGGTAACCAGGTAACTTATCAGGGAAAACATCTTAATATTCATTGATAATAGGAACACTTTCTAAGCTTATCTTCTCTTGTTTTGCATCGACTATATCAGCCAGAAAGGCTGAACATTTCTTTCTTAAACAACTCTGCGCTTTCTTACAGGAAATTATTTTCATTGCACCTATGGGTCTTTCTCCATATATGTAAAGGGTTTTATTTTCTTTAACTAAAGGAATCTTTAGCATTTTTCCCACATACTATCTCAACTTGGTTATTACACAACCAATCCATTCCTACTACTATATCAAAACCTCCTAATTCAATAGGAGTCAGATCTATATTAAAGAAGTAATAATCTAAAGTTAATGTGCAGTTAAGAATGATTTCATATGCTTCAATTACCTACCATTAGCTAACTCTACCATATACCTGTTTTTAAGTTTTTCTGACTTCAAATTAAGCAATGGTCTAAATGTATTTGAAATGAAACTACGGGTTGCTCCTGTATCAAATAATACTGTTGCGTATTGATTATTAATAAGAAACGTACCCGTTACTACTTCAGGTTCTTTTCGGGCTTCTTCGGCTTGCATTATGAAAGCTCTCCGCGTGGGTTTTGTTGACTGGAGCCTTTCCTTTCAATTGTGGGCATTTATTTCGAAAATGATTTTCGTCTCCACATTGATAACATATGGGTTTGGGTTAGTAGGGCTCTTACAATCTCGGGATATATGTCCCTTTCTTTTGTAATTATAACAGATTACCATTGCACATTTACCAGAATGATATCTCTGACAGGTGTTGCACCATGGCTGATCCTCGTTTTGGGGTTTCCTTTCTTGCGCCATTCCTAAGAAATTCCTAGTTGGCTATCGAGTTATCCTTTTCTAAGGATTTCCTCCAAACTTGCTTCCTAAGTTATTATCATTCAATTTCTCTTTTCTCCTATTCTTGGGTTACTTAAGGATCGTTTCTTATCATCACATCAGTTAGGCTCCCTGATAGACTTACAGCATCTTGAAAGTTTTAGGCATAGCGGATTTCACTAGTCCTCTTATTTGTGGTACTAAACCCCAAATATACCTACTATTCTTTTTTACTTTAGGAGTTACTAGATGTGGTACCAATCTAGAAAGTTCATTGTATCTGTCGGTATATTCTCGATGTGCTGCTCCTTTCATTTCCAGTGCTAAGAATTCAGTTTCCAATTTTTCTATTTCATTATAAGGACAATATTTTTCAATTACCAAATTTCTAAATTCTTCCCATCTCAAACCATTCATATTATGCCTTCCATTTGTCTGCATTTCCATTTTCCACCGGGATTTTGCCTCTCCTTTTAGTGAATGTGAAGCAAAGAGGGTTTTGTTGTTGTCGGCACAGTTACTGATTTCCAGGATTGATTCCATCTCATGCGGCCAGCGTAGAGCTTGCACAACTCCTCCTTTTCCATCGAATTCTCGGGGTCTGCAGGATATGAAGGTTTTGTAGGGACATCCTTTTTGACTCCATTTAGTACTTCTTCTCTTGTTCGTCCCTGGTGTTGGTACTTTCTGGTTCCTCGTTGCCATGGGATGTGGTCCTAATATTTAAGTTTTGTTGTAACTGAGTTACTAAAGCAGGTATAGTGGCTTCTATTTGTTGAGCTACTATTGAGAAATCATGTCGTTCTCATTTATAGTAGTGTTTACAGGAGTTTTTCTCCGATTCTGGTTCTGGGTCATCCTACTCGTGCCGTTCTTCTCACGGGCTGAGTGTTCTTCTTGGTGGCACGTTTCACTATAATAATTTATAATTTATTGACAAGTCAGAATTTATGATCCACATATAGTTTGTTTAACACATAACAAATAATAATTTTAAACACAAAAGACATATATATAATATATATATATATATATATTATATATATATCATCAAGTTTTTATTTGTTATGTTAGAACTTTAGATAAATCCAATTTCATATCTTTACAAGGATATTTTCTTAGATGCCTTTAATTCCTTAATATCCTTCTGGACTTTCCGGACTTCCTGCTGTATTTTCTTAAGCTTTTTAAGGGTCTGCTGGGTTGTTTTTGTCTGATCCTCATCCAGCTTTTGTTTTTAGTTTCTTTTTCTTCCTTTTTGGAAGAATCATAGTTTTGTATTTCTATCTTTTCCTCTTGCTTAGCCAGAAATCTTTCTCCACGTCATATCTTTTTCCTAGGAGTCTGAATTGTATATCCTCCAATGTTGACAACACCTGATGGAAGTTGGTAATGGTTTATGGTGATCGGGTTACTATGATTCCGAAGGTGATCTCAATGGCTGTGCGGCGGGAAGTGATGAGGCGTGGATGTAGCGCCTACTTGGCTTATGTAAAGGACGTAGATACGCCAACACCACAACTGTCTGATGTACCGGTTGTGTGTGACTTTCCAGACGTGTTCCTCGAAGACTTACCAGGAGTATCACCTGACAGAGAAATAGAATTCCAGATTGATCTGATACCGGGTGCCCAACCTGTTGCCAAGGAACCATATCGGTTAGCTCCGACGGAGATGAAAGAGTTGATGGAACAGTTGCAGGAGTTGCTTGATAAGGGGTTCATTAGACCGAGTATCTCTCCTTGGGGTGCTCGGTCCTGTTTGTAAAGAAGAAGGATGGTAGTATGAGGATGTGCATTAACTATCGCGAGCTGAACAAGTTGACAGTGAAGAACCGATACCCCTTATCGAGAATAGATGATTTGTTCGATCAGCTTCAGGGTGCCAGTTGGTTTTCAAGAATAGATCTTCGGTCTGGCTATCATCAGTTGAAGGTAAAGGAGCAAGATATCCCTAAACAGCTTTCCGCACGCGCAATGGTCATTACGAGTTTCTGGTCATGTCTTTTGGTTTGACCAATGCGCAGCTGCTTTTATGGATCTGATGAACCGTGTGTGTCGGCCTATGTTGGATAAATCAGTGATTGTGTTTATTGATGATATCCTGATTTATTCGAAGAACCCCACTTTTACTTGTTTTCTAACGATTTTGGGGCTGGAAAACATCTAAAATCGGGTTTTTTGAGTGTGTGTATGTTGACCCGTTATGTATGGTATGTGTATGTATGATGCGTTTGTGGCTTGATTGTGAACTTGTGTGTGCTTGAATGGTGTCGTGGTATGCATCCCTAAGGTTTAGGATGGTCGATTTGGGCTTAAAATGGGTTTAGATGAGTTTGGAGGCCGAAAACCCTCGGCTGCAGTCGAGATGAACTGCATTCTGCATCAGCTAGGGCTAGGCGACCGAATGGAGGCCGAATGGAGCCTTACGGCCGATTAGGGTGCGATGGGGGTCCATTCGCATGATTGGGGTCCATTCGCACGATTGAACGTCCACTCGCACAACTGAAAGGCCAGTCGCATGGAGGTCATGCGACTGAAGGTCCAGTCGCATAAGTGCTCATCCGCATTAATCCCATTCGCTTGAGGTTCATCCGCATTGTCCATTCGCACGACCAAATGTTCATTAGCATGGGTATTCATCGCATTAGTTCATTCGCATAGTGTTCAGTCGCATGGAGGCCACGCGACTGAAGGGTGTCCATACGCCCGAATAGGGCTGTTGCACCCGTGGGAAGCGTAGTTTGACTTCTAACTTTCTGGAGAAAGGGCAGATGTAAGTTTTGACGTAAAGGTTTTCGTAAGAGCATGTAAGATGATGATTGAGGCCTTAGAGAGCATGTTGGGCATGACGATGATGGTGTTGCATGTTTAGGCTTGTTACGTATGTATGATGTTGCCCTGTATGATGATGGTGATTGCGTGTGATATGTTCCTTATTATGCTGTATGTTTATCTTTCTGGTGGTCTTACGTGTCATGTTAATGAATGAATGAAGTATTATGTAACGTAAAGTGAAATATAATGAAAGAGGAACATAAAGTAAGAATGCTTGCATTATTGAATGATGAACGAATGAAGAAAGGCTTGCAAGCACATATATGAGGTGAGCAACTCGATGGTTGCAAGAGACTCGGATAGCGTGCCATCGATGAGAATGGCAATGAGGTGAGCACCCTGTTGTTGCAACAGACTCGGATGGTATGCAATCCTTGAGATTGCTATGAGGTGAGCACCCCTATGGTTGCAACAGACTCGGACAGGGCGTTATTGTGAAGTTGCTATGAGGTGAGCACCCCTATGGTTGCAACAGACTCGGACAGGGTGTTATTGTGAAGTTGCCATGAGGTGAGCAACCCTATGGTTGCAAGAGACTCGGAAAACATGCCATCGTTGAAATTGGCAATTGGGGTGAGCAACTATATGGTTGCAACAGACTCGGATAGCGTGAAGTCGTTGGGATTGTTAATGAGGTGAGCGACCCTGTTGTTGCAACAGACTCGAAGGAACAAAAGTATAAATGAACGAAAGATTATGTATGAAAGAACGATGTATGATAGAACGAAGTATGAATGAACGTAAATGAATTATCGGAATAATGTACAGAATAAGATCCTTGTCATTCGACCTCAGTAATCATGGCTGAGTACCACGAAGAGGGTAAAGTCTGACCGGATCTAGATTGAGAAGCGAACGATAATGTACGCGTTGAATGAGCAAAGTTAATGAACGGAATGATGAAGATAATACTGATATTATCTGTATGTCGTATGATGTATGATCGCGAACGAATGTAAAGTAAAGTATGTTTTATTTATAAAACTAGAACTCACTCAGCAACGCTGACTTTGATGTGTTTCCAGTTGGCAGGTAATGATTGCTGAGGATGGAACGGGGCGGCTACTCAACATATTTTGGATGGCATTCCTTGTTTAAAGCTTTTGTACTGTAATGAAACAAATATTTTTGTGATTGGGCAATGATTTATCCTGTTGTAAAATTTTTTATGATGAAATTAAATGTTGTTTAATGTTTCCGCTGCAACGTTTTATGAAAGTGAAATGTAATATTATGTTTTATGAGCGATGAGGATCCAGCTGTAAGCGTCCCTGGAACGGGGCCTTACAAGTTGGTATCAGAGCCAAAGTTTAAGTGAAGTGGGTAAATTTTCAAAATAAACCTTAACTTAAACTGAGAATGGGACGGAATAGGAATGGAATGCCAATCTGAGTAGCTGCGTGCCATCAGGTATTTTCATAAAGTTAACCGGTTCTATGTGCGCATGGTATGTGGTTATGTGTTGTATGTAGATTTAAATACTGATGTAGTCAGGACAGGTAATGCTTGGGGTATGAAGAGTAAAGTAAGTGGCTAATCACAACTGGCCATTGTAATTAGGGACTTACTATACTTAACATAAACTGAGCTGCTCCCTTGAATGACCGTGTTGGTGTTTGAATCTTTCAGTGTGCGTGTGATGGCCGGAGGTAGATCTTCGAAAGCTTCACGGGGTGGAGGTCACGGTGCTGAACCGCGACCCAAGAGAGGAGACCAAAAATGGAGAAAGTGGTTCATGAAGAACTAGAGACCCATCATCCAGAGGGTGGCGACGAAAGCGCCAATCTGAGAGCCTCAGTAAGGAGGGCTGTTGTAGAAGAAGTCCATCAGGTCATGCAGACAATTTTACCGTCTGTGGTGCTGAAGTTATTAAGGATGTATGAGAAGGGGAAAGAAAAGAAAGAAACAGATCCTCTGGAGAACGGGAACAACCAGAGCCGGAAACGGTTCTATCTGATGACGAAGAGGAAGAAGAAGAGCCTGCGCTGGAGACGGCATGAGGATGCAATTATGGGGCTTTTATGAGATGCAAGCCCCCTACTTTCGATGGAAATGGCACTGCTGCAGTGCTCACCGGGGGGGGTGGGGAAATGGACGTTGTTCTCGATATCAGCGAGTGCCGGGAAGACAAAAAGGTGAAGTTCGCTACCCACTCTTTTGTGGATTCGGCCTTGTGTTGGTGGGACAACATTGTCCAAGCCAGGGTAGCAGGGCCATCGGGAGGATGAGATGGCCTGAACTGAGAAAGTTGGTGATTGAGGAGTTTTGTCCTCATCGGGAAATGGACAAGGTCGAAAGGGAGTTCTTGCAACTGGAGGCGGGAACTATGACGCACCAGCAGTACACCACGAAATTCAACGAGATGGCACGTCTGGTGCCGGATCAGGTGACACCTTTGTCATGAAAGATTAAAAGATACATTCAGGGTTTGCCAGCGGATATTCGCAAGCACATGATGGCTGCCCGACCGAGTACGTTTAGGTCGGCGGTGGATTTGGTAGGGAGACTGTACGATGAGAGAACAATGGTGGCGACTGAGGGATTGGCAGGGGAAGAGGTTTGGTCGGGGTGATGCCTCGACGGGTAATAAGAAGGCACGAGCGGATGATCGTCGTGTGGTCACATCAAGTGCGGGGGCGAAAAGGTGTGGCAAGTGTGGAAGGGAGCATAGTGGGGAATGTAGGTTTGGGTCAAACTTGTGCTTCAAATGTGGGAAGGCGGGGCACCTGGCAAGGGACTGTCGTATAGTCTGGTGCTATAACTGTGGTGAAGAGGGTCACGCAAGTAAGGATTGTAAGAAGTCGAGGGCTGAGAGTTCTGGGATGAAGAGAACTGGAGGTGAAGGACCGAGGGCGAGCACCAGGGCATATACCATGACACAGGAGGAAGCTAGGACAGACCCTGATGTCGTGTCCGGTACGTTTCTGGTGAACCAAACTTTAGCTTATGTGCTATTAGATTCTGGTGCTAGTAGGAGTTTTATTCTGCTGCTTTCTGTGGCTAAGCTGCCTGTTAGTAGAAGATGTGTTGATGCGCCCTTTGAGGTAGAAACTGCCATAGGTAAGTCTACCAGGACTTCTGAGATGATAGAGAATTGTGATGTGGAACTTAAGGGTCATAAGTTTCCTGTTAGACCATCGTGATGGCCTTAGGTGGTTTTGATTTGGTTCTTGGGATGGATTAGTTGGCAGACTTCGAGGTGAACATTGTGTGTCACAAGAAGATGATTCGGTTGACAGCGCCTGATGGAAGTTTGGTAACGGTTTATGGTGATCGAGTCACGACGATCCCGAAGGTGATCTTAATGGCGGTAGCGGGAAATTGTATGAGGCGTGGATGTAGTGCCTACTTGGCTTATGTAAGGGATGTAGATGCACCAACACCACAACTGTCTGATGTACCGGTTGTGTGTGACTTTCCAGACGTGTTCCCAGAAGATTTACCAGGGGTACCACCTACAGAGAAATTGAATTTCAGATTGATCTGATACCGGGTGCCCAACCTGTGCCAAGGCACCGTATTGGTTAGCTCCGACGGAGATGAAAGAGTTGATGTAACAGTTGCAAGAGTTACTTGATAAGGGGTTCATTAGAGCGAGTATCCCTCCATGGGGTGCTCCAGTCCTGTTTGTAAAGAAGAAGGATGGTAGTATGAGGATGTGCATTGACTACCGCGAGCTGAACAAGTTGACAGTGAAGAACCGATACCCCTTACCGAGAATAGATGATTTGTTCGATCAGCTTCAGGGTGCCAGTTGGTTTTCAAGAATAGATCTTCGGTCTGGCTATCATCAGTTGAAGGTAAAGGAGCAAGATATCCCAAACAGCTTTCCGCCCGCCGCGCTATGGTCATTACGAGTTTCTGGTCATGTCTTTTGGTCTGACCAACGCGCCAGCTGCTTTTATGGATCGGATGAACCGTGTGTGTCGGCCTATGTTGGATAAATCAGTGATTGTGTTTATTGATGATATCCTGATTATTCGAAGAGCGAGATTGAGCATGCCGGTCACATTTAGGAGGTCTAGAGATGCTGAGAAGGGAGAAATTGTATGCTAAATTCTCCAAGTGCGTGTTCTGGTTGCGCGAAGTTCAGTTCTTGGGTCATGTGGTGAATCCCGACAGGATTATGGTGGACCCGGCGAAAGTGGAGGCGGTTATGAAATGGAGGTCACCAAAGACGCCATCCGAGATCCGTAGTTTCTTGGGTTTGGCGGGCTACTATAGGAGATTCATTCAGACTTCTCTAAGATTGCTTCTCCACTAACTAAGTTGACCCGAAAGGATGTGAAGTTCGTATGGGGTCAAGCTCAAGAGAAGGCGTTCAAAGAGTTGAAGGCAAGATTGACTCAAGCTCCTGTTCTGTCATTACCGATGGAAGCGAAGATCTGGTGGTTTATTCTGAGCTTCCTACTCAGGGTTGGGGTGTGTGTTAATACAAAGAGGAAATGTTATAGCCTATGCATCTCGACAGTTAAAGGTTCATGAGGTCAATATCCTACTCATGACTTGGAGCTAGCAGCCGTGGTCTTTGCACTAAAGCTTTGGAGACACTATCTCTACGGGACGAAGTGCACCATATTCACTGACAATAAGAGCTTGAAGTACTTCTTCGAGCAAAAGGATCTGAACATGAGGCAGAGGAGGTGGTGGAGCTTAAAAGGATTATGATTGTGAGATCCACTACCATCCGGGCAAGGCCAATGTAGTGGTTGACGCCCTTAGCCGGAGGAGAGACCCGAGCCGATTCGGGTGAAAGCATATCAGTTGATCATGACCTCCGATGTAATGAAGCAAGTCAAAGAGTTCCAAGATGAGGCGTTGAAAAAGGATCATCTTTGTTAGGACCTGGTACTCGACTGAAATACCTAGAGATCACGTGTATACCAGATCAAATAGTGCGGAATCCTATTTGATTGGCGATCCAATCAGTGAGAACACACGAAGAATCAATCAAGGATTGAAACTAATGTTAGAAATCGATAAGAATCGATCTAATGTGTTCTATGAACTTGGAGAACGATTTGGAAGGTTTTGGACGGCTAGGGTTCGTCTGGAATCGTACTTGATCGAGCGTCCACGTTTTTCACGAATTGAGTTGTATTTATAGGTTGGCACTATTCAATCGTGCGACTGAACCATTAGTTTGGTTCAGTCGTGCGATTGAACCATGCGGTTGGTTCATTCGTGCGACTGAGTGTTCAGTCGTGCGACTGAGCCATCTTATGTTACAGTCGTACGACTGATCCAGTCTCCTGGTTCAATCGTGCGACTGAGTCAATCGTGTGAAGTTCTTCATGTGTATGGTTCATTCGCATGAGCCATTCGCATGGGAACTTCATTAAGTTAAGTTTGAATGTTTTAGTTAATTAATATATATTATATGTATCATTCAAGTAATCATAAACCCAATCAATTCAGTCACGACTCATTAATGAACTATTAAACATTATAACCAACAGACTATCAATATCAGTTCATTAATCATACCAAACAAGATCTATTACATCACATATCATTCTAGGGACATACATGTATCAACAAACTCCCCCTTGGACCTAGATCTCTCTAATGTCTTGTTTTCTTCATTACCTCCTCATATTTCTTGTACTTGTCCTCTTGTGTGACTCCCGCGTGAATATCAAACGCGAAGCAAAGTCGTATACCATTTGGAACTGGAGGGCTTGTACAATGTCTTGTGTGTCATAGAACAATGGCCACTTGTATAATGTATAGACATCATTAGCAGACAAGTTGGTTAGCCACATTGGGTCGAATACCCTGACAGTATCCATTTGATCCCCTTTGTTCAGAACTATGACAGCTTCAGCAGTTCTCCAATCATAGTACCACCATTTGAAGTGTGGAGTGAAGTCCTGTGGCATTCCCTGAGAGGGATTCTCGACATAGTGCGCGAGGACTCCACTTCAACACAATCTTAGGTTTTCCAGTAATGGCATCCATCTCAGACCTTCTAATATACCTTGTAGGTTGTTGAGGTCTGAAGTTAATCCACCTGGTGTGGTACTCTTTCTTGAGGGCAGCCTCAAACCAGCCTGACATTTTTCTCGGGTCAGCATACAACAGCTTCAATTGGCCACTGGTTGAGCTCAAATCCTGGTAGAGTCTTTAGATCATGTGGAAATCTAAAGTACTCTATGCCCTTTTCCCTCTTAACGGCATAAACGTTAAGATCATCAAAATATGCCCATGCTATAATCCTGCCTGACACCGTATGAGTTTCTTGACGCTGTAGAACTTGGTGTAGGCATCCTTCTTCGGTGCAGCACGTTGGGCTCTGACTTCTTTAAAACATTCAGCCACTCAGCCTTTCGAATGTATACGTCATCGTTTGAGGCTTGGGCTGTTCCTTCGGTCTTTTCTGCTTCCTGCTCCATCTTGTCTAGTACCTCAAACATATCACTGACTAGGGACTCACCCAGATTGGGACCACATTACCCTTGTTGTCAGCGTACTGAGGGTACTCTTCAGCAGCAATATCTTCAACCTCAACTTCATCAACGTCATGTAGTTCGTCGTCACTGGTTGAATCAACTGTTGGAGCATCCTTGACAATGTCATCAGGATTGAGTCTGAACATCTCTGCCAGTTGCTCGTTAGATAGGTCGTGAATTATTTCACCTTCTTCAGGGGTATAACTCACTGACCTTCTGACAATCCCTTGCAGATCAAGAATCATTGTGAGTTGAGACTTGACCTGTTGAAGGGAGCAATATCAAACTCATCTCTGTGGTACTTTGGATCTGTTTGATTTACACATTTCACACTCAAATCATTAGTAATATATCAAACAAATGCATTAACTTAATATAAACATTTAGTACATGGTTTTCAATACAGAATACAAAAGTAATTAAATACATAAACATCCACTATTTACTTTTATCCTGAATGCTAGTCTCTTCATGTGAAGGTGCAGAAGCAGAAGCTGACTGATCTTGTCTGTTCTTTGTTCTCTTCTCTTGCCCGGGAGCTGAGACAGATTCAGCTGCTTCTCCTTCTTCAGTCTCTTCGTCTGCACACCACTCTTCGGTTTTCTCTTCATCAAAATCACTATCTCATCATCATCATCATCATCATCATCTTCATTATCTCTGTCTCCATCCTTTATCTTTAGAGGTTCCTCCTTTGATCCTTTCAATTTTAGCAAAATGGTCCTCTTAGCTTTTTCCAACTCCTCTATTTGCTTACCTGCTTCGACACTTTGAGCTCGGAGTTGGTCCAACTGAGTGTTCTGAGCAGCCAATTTCTGGGCCTGCTCCTCAATAACTCGATCCTGCTCTGCAATTTTATGCGATTGTGCAGCAGTCAGGTCGGTAAGCTGGCGGATCTGAGTGGTCTTTTCCTCATCAGCCGCCAGCAATCGCAACACCATTCTATTTAAAGCTGACAGTTGTTCCTCTACCCGATTGGAGGTAGAGGAGATCTATAGGTGTGTGTGGGTTAGGCTGAGGGCTCGGTTTGGTGGCTAGTGGTGGTGGTGGAGGTGGTGATATCGGGTCAGGTCTGGATGATGGTGGTGGTGAGTGTGGGTTGAATGATGTAGGTGGTGGCTGGGGTCTGGCTTGTGGTGGTCGGTATGGTGGTGTCTGTGGTTGCTGTGGGGAGAGTATGGTGGTGGAAGGTGTGTCTGCAGAGGTGGTAGTGGTGGAAGGTATGGGGATGTGGTAGTGATGAAGGTTACCTTACGCTTCTTCTTTTTCTGGCCATGGGGTTGAGCCATCCGTTTTTCTCCTCGTTCCCTTCGAGGTGGATGCTCCCCTTCAATCCCGCCTGAGGACCCCGGAGCATAAGTTGGATCAGTTTCTGTATCTCCGGAGCCTCTCGGTTGTTCACCAACACCCTCAACCCATGTTCTGTGGGAACCACTTTCCTTCCCACAGTTCGGGTCAGTGGCTCCTCATCAGATTCATCCTCATCCTCCTCGTTAAGAACAAAATCTTGATGAAATCCTGCTGACTCAGTTACCTCAGCAGGTGAGACAGACACAGAGGGAACAGAGTCAGAAAATTGCCTCTGGATGGAATAGCACCATCCCCACTGTCATCCTCCTCTGAATCATCAGTAGGTAGGACAATTGCTCCACGTCGGAGTCACTGTCCTCGTGACGCCATTTCCTCCTTTTCCGGCACTACATAGTCTTCTCTGGCAAGATGACCGAACAACCTCCTGACCGGAGGCTTCACTGGCTTTCCCCGGTATACTTTCATCCTTCCCAGGGTGGTGTCATCCATGACCTCCAATACCACCGAATCCTCCTGTTCTTTTGGCAGGGAAGAAGCTTCTGATCTATTATCATTTGCATAAACCGTGGGTACATACAGAAGGCTTCCTTTCCTTTCCCCTCGATGTTTCCACCAGATAGGTGAAGATCATCTTAGAGAAGCTGAACGGATGGTTCAGCACCAACGCAACGTATGCGTTTTGCATTTGATCCGATAGCTCATCAAACCACCTTTTCTTGAAGCCATGCACTTGAGCAGCACGTGTGCAAGGTACTTAAACTGAGGACAGAGGTTACTCTTGTTGAGTACCCCTGAATTGATGTCCCCAGAGTATTTGGCTCTGAGAAAACATCCTCTGACAGTGAGGGGTGTAGACGGGTGGGCAGTCACCGTCATCCCCCAATTGAAGTACAACCCGTAAGTCTTCCTCAGAAACTGTAATATCCTCGCCAAATATGGAACTTCTTATGCAGTGAGGATCCGATGATCTATCAACTGTAGCGCCTTCCCAGAAGGCTTGTTGAATGGATCGGTATGGGGTGCAAGGGGTAGAGATGGCATGCGCAATCCGTGATCTTAGTAGAAACGTGATAATGCCAGAGAATTCTGCAGCATTTCTGGATGTTAAGTCCAGATGAGCACATATATTATGCTTAGTGCTCATTGTCCATCTACTCGCCATCTGTTACACAAAGATAGTAAACATTAGTACCATTTAATAAGAAAGTCATGAACTCATTAAGCTTGAAGAACATCTTTCTGTCATGCGATTGAAGTTGTGCGACTGAGTTCACATGCGATTGAACCGTGCGAAAGGGGTTCAGTCGTACGATTGAATGGTCCGAATGGGGTTCAGTCGTGCGATTGACCCCATACGTATCTCAGTGTGTGCGATTGGGCTTCTACGCATATACCTTCATGCGGTTACCTCAGTCATGCGACTGAACTTCATACGCATGGTTCAGCCATGCGTATGGGCAGTTTGGGCCCTTCAGTCGTGCGACTGAAGTTCATCTTGCTGTCCATTCGCATGAAGACCCACTGTGCGATTCACATTTTCAGTTTCACACAATCTTTTGTTTTAAACCTCTATATCAAGTTCATTTGAGTCGCCATCTCGTCACTAATGACCTAGCAAACTTGATTTTAACGTTTAGCTTAGTTTATGTAGGTTATTAGGGCATTTTTCAGTCCGATCAAGGTTTCATTCGAATAACCCAATTTGGACTTAAAATCTTCTGATTTCTACAAGATTGAATGCAATGTACCTTGATTCTTGTCAATCGAAAGTCAGAAGATGAATTGCAATGTGAATAACTGTCTCTAGAGATTTTGGCAGAGTAACGGTAAAGAGAGCGATTTGGGGTGCGATTGGGAGTGATGAGTGAGATGCGATCGACTGAGGCCCTTTAAATACTGACCCTAATTTCAATCGGCCGGCGACTGGCCTCATTCGCACAGTTCATTCGGGCGACTGAGGTTCAGTCGTGCGATTGGTCCAGTCGGTCGCTTTCAGTCGGCCGACTGAGTCTCAGTCGGTCGACTGACTCATTCGGTCTCCTTTATTCGCATCTCAATTACCGACTAAGTCTCAGTCGGTTGACTGACTCATTCGCACCCTGTCATCCGGTCGAATGGCTCAGTTTCATGTCCAGTCGTGCGAATGGGATCCATTCGCATGGTTGGTCCATATTCATGGTCCAATCGTGCGAATGGAATCCATTCGCATGGTTGGTCCATACTCATGGTCCAATGGTGCGAATGGATCCATCGTAGATTTCTCCTTTCATTTTGAACATTTTACCCTTTTGAAATAGACATTATAAGCTCTTAACCAATTCAGTCACTTTAGACGTGACTTTTTAGACTTTGAAACACATGTGGCCATCTCCGACATGACCCTTTTAGGTAAGTTAATTTCCTTCTTCTGATTTCCCTGATGTAGTCCGACAGCACACAAAATAAAAGATAAATATAGAAACTTAAACTAAACTACACACTAAAGTTTATTTTTGGACTTTTTGTGAGAGATAAACCCTAAGATGGAAATCTAAGGGATTTGATTAGGAGTAGACAGCTTTAACTTAGATTGATCATATCTGGACCAACTCAATTTTGGAATCATACAGGAATATCAAATCATTTTGGACTTGTTATTAAAACTCTTTGATGCTTAAATTCTCGGTGTTCATCCAGAGTCGTTAGCAACTTAAGGAAATCATACTGAAACTCTTAGATTTTCACATTGATTTGAACTCTTGAGAATGTAGCCACTAAGATTGTCAGTATGTTTGTCCACTTAAATCCATACACAGACTTTTGACGCAGACTGGTGACTGATTTAGGTTTAATTATTTCAGCTAACATTTGTGGATCCCACACTTATATGGTAATCAACATTCCTCAGAGGTTTTGAGCGGTCTACGGGTATTATTACAAGAAGAGACTATTCTTAGAGCTTTCAAAGAGAAGCCTGTCCTCAGGTCAGTGCCATCGCACAGCAGAGAGGCGGCAAACAACAATGAATTCTAGAATATCTAGGTTATGCTTATCCTCAGGTCAGTGCCATCGCACAGCAGAGAGGCACACAACCTATCTCCTTGTTAGAGCAGCTTATTTTATTTTGACACAATATGCACCAACAACATAAGTCATTAGCTTTATTGCATTTGTCTTTCATTTTTTTCTTGCTTTGCTCTAATTATGGTCATCCGCACACTTTTGTGCATTTAAATGCTCATTACCCCTTATTGGAATATATTTGATTGTGTTAACCAGTGATAAAGATGGAAGCCCACAGTCAGTTGAACAACTTAGTTTGATCTTGAGATCACCAATCAGGTCTAATTGTCTATTGTGTTGAATCTACCAACATATCATTTGTGGTCTAGCAGCCTCTAAGTCTACTTTCTCTGTGTCACCTTAGGAGTTGCCAGTTTTCTATCATCTTTCCCTTTTATATTGCTTAGACTACACAGACTTATACTTTGAACTTTTGCATCTTTTCAAACCTTAAATTTTAAAATCCCTCTTGATTTGTTCCTGTGTACTATCATATTCCAAAGGTATTGATCGTATCACAGACACAATCTACCTTATTTCAGCTAGTTACCCCTTCTCCCTCATTTTTTTTAATATTAACTTGCTGACATATTCTCCCCCTAAAATACTAAAATCATTTCGGATTTAATTATTTTTGGATTTTAATAAACAGCAAAATAACATGAGTTTAAATATAACAGACAAAAAAAGAAAAAAACAGATAACATAAAATAAAATAAACTTTAACGAAACTACATCGACTACACATTATTCTCATCAGGAATTACCTCACTTTTCTTTTTAACGCCGTTGACCTCTAGCAAGTATTGAAAACGTGGTTTATCAAAGGCTTTTGTATAGAGGTCAGCACGTTGAAAATCAGTATTAATTTTAACCACATCTATTAAGGTCTTTTCAAAACAGTCTCTTATGAAGTGGTATTTAATACCGATGTGTTTGGTCTTAGGATGTTGAACCGGATTTTTGGTTACTGCAATTGCAGCAGAGTTATCAACAAAAATAGGAGTAGACGAGAATTTCAAACCGTAATCCCGCATTTGCTGTTGAATCCAAATGATTTGAGAACAGCAACTTGCAGCAGCAACATATTCGGCTTCACAGGTTGACAATGCAACCGATGTCTGCTTCTTACACTGCCATGTAACTAATCTTCTCCCAAAGAATTGACACCTGCTGATGTAGACTTGTAGTTCATTTTGCAGCCTCCATAGTCCGAGTCACTATACGCTGTGAGCTCAAAATCGTCATCATGAGGATACCACAACCCCAGTGTGGGTGTACCCTTTAGATAGCGAA
This sequence comes from Flaveria trinervia, assembly GCA_025506515.1. Taxonomy (NCBI): domain Eukaryota; kingdom Viridiplantae; phylum Streptophyta; class Magnoliopsida; order Asterales; family Asteraceae; genus Flaveria; species Flaveria trinervia. The sequence continues at coordinate 15,937,174 of CM046456.1, read as the reverse complement.
AGATCCTTTTGACCCCGATCAGATGATTGACCTTAGGTTTAGCCTGATATCTGGAACATAAACATGTAGCATACATGATATCAGGTCTTGAGGCAGTGAGATACATGAGAGATCCAATCATTCCTCGGTACATAGTGGCATCTACCAGATCTCCATTCTCATCAGGTGCTATATCATGATTCGTAGCAAGTGGAGTCCCAGCAGCAGAAGCATTCTCCATGTCAAAGCGACTGAGAATGTCTCCTACATACTTGGTCTGATGTAGAAAGATCCATTAGGTGTTTGATCCACCTGTAACCCGAGAAAGAACTTCATCTCCCCCATCGCACTCATCTCAAACTCTTTCTTCATCACTGCTTCAAACTCTTTGCATAACTCTTCGTTCTTTGACCCGAAGATTATGTCATCAACATATATCTGTACAAGCAGTAGGTCACCATCCTTTTCTTTAATAAACAGTGTACAGTCAATGACTCCCCTGCGAAAGCCGTGTTTCACAAGATGAGTCGAGAGTTTCTCATACCAAGCTCGAGGAGCTTGATGAAGCCCATATAAAGCCTTGTCGAGCTTGTAAACTCTATCCCGATGATAAGGGTCTTCAAATCCCTCGGGTTGACTTACATAGACTGTTTCCCTGATTTCCCATGAAGGAATGCACTCTTCACATCTAATTGGTAGACTTTAATCTTCATGTACGAGGCATAGGCAAGGAAGATACGAATAGCTTCCATCCTTGCCACGGGTGCAAACACCTCATTATAGTCAATCCCCTCGACTTGGCGAAAACCTTGAACCACCAGTCGAGCTTTGTTCCTGATAATGACTCCTTGGTCATCCTTCTTACATTTTAGTACCCATTTGGTGCCAATGACTTTAGCACCTTTAGGTCTATCAACCAGAGTCCATACACCTAACTTCTTAAACTGCAGAAGTTCTTCTTGCATGGCACTCACCCACGCCTCATCATTTAGTGCTTCACTGACATATTTTGGCTCAACCTGCGAGACAAAACATCGATAAGCACCATCATGAATGTAACCCTTCTCCATAACTGAGGCGTAATCAGCTGAGTATAGCTGATTTCGGGTTTGTACTCCTGATCGGACATCTCCAATAACATTGTCAAGGGGATGATAGACGTTTAGTCGTGATCCTGGAGTAGTCGGCACAGTCACCTCCGAACCAAGATTGTGAACATTTTGGCTGCATCTGAGGAGGTTGGAGTTTGAGGTTCCGAAGTCGAGGGTGCATCACTTGTGGATGCTTGTGGACTTTCAGGAACTGGAACCTGTTCCTCCTGACTGTTCTGGTCATCTGCTTCAGTTTCATCTTCAGAGGAGGAGTCACTTTCATCGACTACCCCTTCTGACTGAGTAGATGACTCTCCCTGTGTGCTGATGGAGTATTTAGAATATCATACATCATCCTAGTAGCTAACTCATCCTCCGAGGGAGAGAGAGGGATGTTGAAGGATTTGAAGAATCCATCATAATCGAAGAAGTATGCAGGTCCTTTGCCTGTAGGTGGTGTGGTATATCTCTGAACGTCGACATTACACCACACTTCTACACAGACCCGTTGAGTTATTGTAAACTCGCTTGTTCGGTATGTTGTATCCTAGAAAAATTCCTTCAACTGCCTTCTCGCTGAATTTTCCTTCTTGTGTCTTCTTCAGAAGTGTACACGGTGCGCCAAAAGGTTCAAGATACTCCAAATTCGGTTTGCGTCTTTGAAGTAGCTCATAACATGTTCTTTCCGTGGCGCTTGACTATTAGGACTCGATTCAGTGTATGCACGCATTTGCCACTGCCTCGTTCCAGAATTGGATAGGCAGTTTCGAGTCTGCCAGCATAGTCCGGATGTCTCTATCAAACTCCTGTTCTTTCTCTCAGCAACGCCATTCATCTGAGGTGTGTAGGCAGAAGTGAATTGATGCACAATTCCCTTTTCCTTGCAGTATGCCTCCATCCCTTGATTCTTGAATTCTGTCCCGTTGTCTGAGCGTATTTGTCGAACTTTTAGCTTGTAGAGTGATTCCAGTGTGGTTACTAATTCCTTGAATGTCTCCAAAGTTTCTGATTTTGATTTAGAAACATTACCCAAGTGAACTTGAGTAGTCATCAGTGACCACAATACAGTACACGTCGCCTGCAATGCTCCTTGTACTAACTGGACCAAACAGATCCATGTGAAGAAGCTCAAGAGGAAGTTCTATTGAATGAACTTTCTTTTCCTTATGAGACTTCTTTGTCTGTTTGCCTTTCTTGCAAGCTACACAAAAGTCAGGAAGTTGGAAGTTCTTGACATTCACTCCTCTAACTAAATCCTTCTGAATCAAATGATTCATCTTCCTTTGACTAATGTGTCCCATTCTCCGATGCCAGGAGATGGAATCCTTCTCAGTAGCTTTAGATAAAAACACTGAACCTCATGATCCGTTGTGGCAGCTGTTGACAGATCCAAGACATAAAGGTCTTTATATCTTGAAGCAGTCATCAGAACTTGGTCCTCTGGGATCATATATTCTTTCTTCAGCACGTAACACTTCTGGTTATCGAAGATGACTTTAAACCTTTATCACAGATTTGGAAACAGAAAGTAAGTTGTTCTGAAGTTGTTGAACGTAGTTCACTTTATCAAACTTAACTTTCTGATTTCCCACTTCTCCCTGAGCTGTGATATAGCCTCCTTTGTTTCCTGCAAAGGAACATGCCCTCCTTTTATTTGTTTGACGTTAGATAAAGGGCTCTATTTCCTGTCATGTGCCTGGATGCTGCTCCGCTGTCTATAATCCACGTGTTAGTCTCAGCACTATATCGAACACCCTGCACATACAAAGTAAATGAATCAGTTTAGGTTAGGAACCCAAGCTTTGACTGTCTTGGGTTTCCCAAGGCATCACACATCATAAACTCCACCCATTGACCCTTAGAGGTGAGGGTAGCTCAGGTTCCTTCTTGTTATCAGTATCAGACACGAGGTTGACTTTTTCTTTCCATAAGCCAGATTTGTGCAATGCCTGTTTATGATAAACAGTCGTCTGGCTTACAGGTTGGACTTTAGGTTCACTAGCTCTTCTAGGTGGAGTTAGAGAACTCCGTTTAGAAGACCTAGGTCTAGAGTCCAGAAGATCAATCTTCTTCCTAGGTGTCTGATAGAAATGACAGTAGGAAGCAATGTGTCCATATTCTCCACAGTTGTAGCACGCTCTGCTATCAACTTTATGAGTAACTTTCTTTGTGGAGAAGTGCGTGACACTCTAGTAACATCAATCACTTTAGTTTTTGACTCTTGATGTTTGATGTTTTCTCTGGTGTAACAAATTTACTGATTTAACCTGTTTTACTTTTTGGTTAACTGGTTTTTGACTTGAAGCATGTGAAAAGTACATTTGAAGTCCTTTTAGGTTCTGATTTGACTCTGTTTGACCCTGACTTTAAATTATTTTTCAAATTCATTTTCCAGGTTAACACAAGGCAATTTACCCTTTGCCTTTGAAGTGGCCTCCTTTTGTTTCTTACCAGATTCAGTAGATGAACATGAGGTGTCTGGATCAGTAACAAGAGGAGTGGTCACCACATGATCCTTGATGGGGTATTATTACTTTACTGGTCTAGACTTAGTGTTCATCAAGGTCTCAGGTGGTGGTGGAACCACTTTGTAGCCTAATCCCTCCCCGTTATTCCTTTCTCTTACTAAGTGTTGGAACTATTGTGAAGAACTAGTCCAACTATGCAGTTTCTGTTTTAATGAATTAACTTCGACTTCTAGAACTGCCTGTTGCTTTTAGTTTCTTCTAGGGAGTTTAGATAGTACCTAATGTCGTTTGCTTGGTTAAAAGCCACTACTTCGGTTTCCCTAAGTTGTTTAGTCAATAGGTCTATCTTTTCTTTATAACAATGCTCATTTTGTTTTAGTACTCTATTTGCCTCAGTGCACAGACGTAAATCTTTTACTAAGTTATCATTATGATCTAATAACCTAGCAAATTTTTCATCTATGCTATTCCTAAACGTGTCACAATCAGAACAAGCATGGTTATTAAAATTTGGTCAGTGGTACTTACCTGAGTTGGTTCAGAAGAGTTAGCCATCAGTGCCGCATCAGATGATTCTGGTTCTGTCGACTCTGGCTTTTCTGTCTCTGATGTGGAAACTTCCTCATTTGGCTTGTAACTGACCTCGGCTGCAGTTGTTTCTTCACTATGTGACATTGCAATCTCAACTGCTATATCACCTTCACTCGCAGAATCATCGTCAATATCCTCAACACTGGCAATGTTAGATTCTCCTGGTGAGACAAACCTGAAACTCCAATCCTGTCCTTCATCATCATGAGCAGTTAGTGCTTTTGGATCCTTGTTTGATGAAGTAGAACTAGAGGGTTGCTTGTCCTGGCGAGTAAAGGATGAGAACGGGTTCCCATTCCCCGTCTTCTTTGGCTTGACACATTCTCTTTTGAAGTGCCCCTTCTCACCACAGTTAAAGCAGGTCACTTTACTCTTGTCGAAGCCAAAGGTGGTGTCCTTAGTAGCAACCAAGTTCTGTCCAGTCTTTTTCACAAACTTCTTCGCCCTCCGGACAGCACTTGCTAAGGCCCACATTATATCCATTCTTTCAAGCTCCATCTCATCCACCTGCTCGTAGTCCTCATCTGCCAGATGGCAGTTTCCAATCTTCCCAGCAACAAGTCCATCATATGAATGAACCACTGCTGCTAAGAGATCCATATGCTCTCGTGCTACTTCCACGGTCACATTACCGAAGTTCTCGATCTTCAGTTTGGTAGCGTTTGCTTCTGATCCAATATGATGGGTACATGATGACCCAGACGTGTCTGATCCAGAGGAGAAGCATGTGAAGGACCTGACGAGCTAGACACAAAAGCAGTCTGGAGAGGTGCTCCAGATGTCTTAGCTTGAGGCGTGGCGTTGTATAAAGCTGGATTTGTGTGTACGAAGACTTCTGAGCTCTATACTTCATCCTTAGTGCTTCTTCTCGCAACTTAAGAATGAAGTCATTTATATCCAGCTTTACAAGGATTCCATTCTGTCTCAGGTTAGACACGAATGTAGCCCACTTATCAGGCAACTCGTCTGCGAAGTTGCTTACTTTCTCTTCCATGGTAGTAGCCACTCCATGTGTATGCAATTCGCTCATCAAGTGGTAGAATTGTCTATGACTTCGTCCAAACTTTCATTACCAATTGATGAGAAGTTATCGAATTCCTTCTTTAACTCCTTTGCCTTGATTGCCTTCAATGATGCATTACCATCATATCTCTTCTCTAGCGCATCCCACAGTTTCTTGGACTGCTTGTTCTCTGAATACTGGTGGAATATGTCTTTGGGGATAACTGAGTGATCAATGCATAAACTCTTTTCTCTGCATTGTACTTTACTTTTTGTGCGTCTGTCATCCCGCTTAATGTTAGTTTAACTCCATCAGCTCCCACCAGTGTACTATAGCCTATCTCAATGGCTTCCCACAGATTAGGATCTACTCCATTAAGGTAGATCTCAAAACGTTGTTTCCAGTGGGGAAACTCATCTAAAGTCAAAAGCTTTGGTGGTTTATTGTGATTCCCCACCTCACTCTCAAGCAACAGCAGGTTCTGTATCCTTGAGTCCTTCCCAGCAGTAAAGGCTGACATCTGATCTTCCATGACGAATAAACTTATAATCTAATCAAACAAACTTTCACTGATGCGACTGAAGGATGCGAATGAGCTAATCGTGCGTATAAGCTCTGCGATTGTTCAATCGTGCGAATGAACTGGGCGATTGGTTCAGTCGTGCGAATGAATCTGGTGCGTATGAGCTATGCGAACGAACGGTTCAGTCGGCCGAATGAGGTGCGACTAGTCCAATCGTGCGTATGAGCAATGCGAATGGAGTCCAGTCGTACGAATGAGTCACTCGTGCGACTGAAGCTGCTGTTTTGCGAAAATTTCTAGGTTTGACGGGTTTCAGCCGTAAAAATTCGAAATTTCACAAGTTCTAATCGCCTAAGTCCGTAGAAACCAAACGTCGATGAGCAGGGAACTTCCAAGATCACTTTTGATGCCAAAGATTGCGTTTTTAGTGTAAAAACACAAACTTTTATGCAATCTTGATTGAATCAACACGTAATCAAGAGCCAATAGCTCTGATACCACTTGTTAGGACCTGGTATTCGACTGAAATACCTAGAGATCACGTGTAACCAGATCAAATAGTGCGGAATCCTATTTGATTGGCGATCCAATCAGTGAGAACACACGAAGAATCAATCAAGGATTGAAACTAACGTTAGAAATCGATAGGAATCGATCTAATGTGTTCTATGAACTTGGAGAACGATTTGGAAGGTTTCTGGACGCTAGGGTTCGTCTGGAATCGTACTTGATCGAGCGTCCTCTTTTTTCACGAATTGAGTTGTATTTATAGGTTGGCACTATTCAATCGTGCGACTGAACCATTAGTTTGGTTCAGTCGTGCGATTGAACCATGCGGTTTGGTTCATTCGTGCGACTGAGTGTTCAGTCGTGCGACTGAGCCAATCTTATGTTACAGTCGTACGACTGATCCAGTCTCCTGGTTCAGTCGTGCGACTGAGTCAATCGTGTGAAGTTCTTCATGTTTATGGTTCATCGCATGAGCATTCGCATGAGCCATTCGCATGAGCATTGCATGGAACTTCATTAAGTTAAGTTTGAATGTTTTAGTTAATTAATATAATATTATATGTAATCATTCAAGTAATCATAAACCCAATCAATTCAGTCACGACTCATTAATGAACTATTAAACATTATAACCAACAGACTATCAATATCAGTTCATTAATCATACCAAACAAGATCTTACATCACATATCACGATCTAGGGACATACATGTATCAACAATCTTAACTCTGAAAGAAGAAGAGGTACCTGGTCGGGAATTGGGTGAAAAAAACGCACTCGGGGTTAGGCCCGATTCGGTCGTGTTGTGGATTCCTTGTTTTGGGGATCTACGGGTGAAGATCATGGATGAAGCTCACAAGACTCGATAATCCACATCCTGTGCACAAAATGTACCATGATCTGGAGAAGATTATTGGGGCAGGGTATGAAGACGATGTGGTGGAGTATGTGAGTAAGTGCCTTACTTGCTTACAGGTGAAGGCCCGAGCACCAAAAAGCTGTATGGGAAGATACAACCTTTGGATATACCGGAATGGAAGTGGGAGCACATCACCATGGATTTCATTACAAAGCTGTCGCGTACTCCGAAGGGGTTGATGCCATATGGGTGATAGTGATCATCTGACGAAGAGTGCTCACTTTCTACCGATTCGCGAGACGTATTCATCTGAGAGGTTGGCTGATCTATTCATCAGGGAAATTGTAACTCGTCATGGTGTGCTGGTGTCTATTGTGTCTGATCGCGACACTCGGTTTACATCCAATTTTTGGAAGAAATTCCACGACGCTATAGGGACGAGGTTACATATTAGCATGGCTTATCATCCTCAAACCGATGGCAATCAGAAAGGACCATTCAGACACTGGAAGACATGCTTCGAGCATGTGATTGATTTTGGTGGAAGTGGGGATGACCACTACCGTTAGCTGAATTCTCCTACAACAACAGCTATCATGCCAGTATTGGTATGCCACCATATGAGATGCTATACGGTAGGAGATGGAGATGCGAACGCCCATTTGTTGGGGTGATATTGGTCAGAAGGAATTGGGAAGCGTCGAGGTAATCGAGGCTACGACTGAGAAGATTGAAACGATCAAAGCCTTTATGAAGGCAGCCAAAGATAGACAGAAGTCGTATGCTGATAAACGACGCAGCCCGATTGAGTTCCAGGTGGGTGACCGGGTTATGTTTAAGGTTCCCCTTGGAAGGTATTATCCGATTCAGAAAGCGGGGCAAGTTAAGCCCAAGGTATATAGGCCCTATCCGAATCATTGCTCGAGTGGGAGAGGTGGCCTATAGACTGGAGTTACCGGATGAGTTAAATGGAATTCACCCAACATTCCACGTATCTCATCTAAGAAGTGCCTAGCAGATGAAGAATGGATTGTCCCTTGGAAGATATCGAAGTAGATGAAACGGCTTAATTATGTGGAGCAACCAGTGGCAATCATCGACCGAAAGGAGAAAAGGCTAAGGATAAAGTGGTTCCTCTTTGCGGTACAGTGGAAGCATAGGAAGGGATCTGAGTCAACGTGGGAGACTGAGGAAGAAATGAGACAGCATTATCCACGTCTGTTCGAAGAATAATAGGTTTGGGGATGAAACCTATTTAAGGGGGGTGGACTTGTAACACCCGATTATTTATTCATTTATTTTGAAGCCGACTAAAGAAGAAAAGAAATAAAGTCCAAAGTCGAGGGATCAAACTCCACCAACGAAAGAAAGGGTGAGTGGGAGAGTATATAAGGGAAAGGGCAGCCCTTACCCTCTCCCCCACACTCACAAATCAGCCAAAGAAAGGGGAGAAGAGAGAAAGAAGAGAAAAAGAGGAAAAGTGTTGGTTCGGGTTGGTTCGAGTAGCCAAGTGTTGAGAAACGAGTCAAACCGAAGCTCTACTCGTCGTGGTCGTTTGTGTGAGTTCTAGAACCCCACTTTTACTTGTTTCTAATGATTTTGGGGCTGGAAAACATCTGAAATCGGGTTTTTGAGTGTGTGTATGTTGACTCGTTGTGTATGTGTATGTGTATGTATGATGCGTTTATGGCTTGATTGTGAACTTGTGTGTGCTTGAATGGTGTCGTGGTATGCATCCTAAGGTTTAGGATGGTCGATTTGGGCTTAAAATGGGTTTAGATGAGTTTGGAGGCCGAAAACCCTCGGCTGCAGTCGGGATGAACTGCATTCTGCATCAGCTAGGGCTAGGCACCGACTGGAGGCCGAATGGAGGCATACGGCCGATTAGGGTGCGATTGGGGTCCATTCGCACGATTGGGGTCCATTCGCACGATTGAATGTCCATCCGCATGATTGAAAGGCCAGTCGCATGGAGGTCATGCGACTGAAGGTCCAGTCGCATAAGTGCTCATCGCAAATCCCATTCGCTTGAGGTTCATCCGCATTGTCCATTCGCACGACCAAACGTTCATTCGCATGGGTATTCATCCGCATTAGTTCATTCGCATAGTGTTCAGTCGCATGGAGGTCACACGACTGAAGGGTGTCCATACGCCCGAATAGGGCTGTTGCACCCGTGGGAAGCGTAGTTTGACTTCTGACTTTCGGGAGAAAGGGCAGATGTAAGTTTTGACGTAAAGGTTTTCGTAAGAGCATGTAAGATGACGATTGAGGCCTTAGAGAGCATGTTGGGCATGACGATGATGGTGTTGCATGTTTAGGCTTGTTACGTATGTATGATGTTGCCCTGTATGATGATGATGATTGTGTGTGATATGTTCCTTATTATGATGTATGTTTATCTTTCTGGTGGCCTTACGTGTCATGTTAATGAATGAATGAAGTATTATGTAACGTAAAGTGAAAGATAATGAAAGAGGAACATAAAGTAAGAATGCATGCATTATTGAATGATGAACGAACGAAGGAAAGGCTTGCAAGCACATATATGAGGTGAGCAACTCGATGGTTGCAAGAGACTCGGATAGCGTGCCATCGATGAGAATGGCAATGAGGTGAGCAACCCTATTGTTGCAACAGACTCGGATGGTATGCAATCCTTGAGATTGCTACGAGGTGAGCACCCCTATGGTTGCAACAGACTCGAACAGGGCGTTATTGTGAAGTTGCTATGAGGTGAGCACCCCTATGGTTGCAACAAACTCGGACAGGGCGTTATTGTGAAGTTGCCATGAGGTGAGCAACCCTATGGTTGCAAGAGACTCGGAAAACATGCCATCGTTGAAATGGCAATTGAGGTGAGCAACTATATGGTTGCAACAGACTCGGATAGCGCGAAGTCGTTGGGATTGTTAATGAGGTGAGCGACCCTGTTGTTGCAACAGACTCGAAGGAACGAAAGTATAAATGAACGAAAGATTATGTATGAAAGAACGAAGTATGAATGAACGTAAATGAATTATCGGAATAATGTATAGAATAAGATCCTGTCATTCGACCTTAGTAATCGTGGCTGAGTACCACGAAGAGGGTAAAGTCTGATTGGATCTAGATTGAGAAGCGAACGATAATGTAACGCGTTGAATGAGCAAAGTTAATGAACGGAATGATGAAGATAATACTGATATTATCTGTATGTACATATGATGTATGATCGCGAACGAATGTAAAGTAAAGTATGTTTTATTTATAAAACTAGTACTCACTCAGCAACGCTGACTTTGATGTGTTTCCAGTTGGCAGGTAATGATTGTTGAGGATGGCACGGGGCGGCTACTCAGCGTATTTTGGATGGCATTCCTTGTTTAAAGCTTTTGTACTGTAATGAAACAATATTTTTGTGATTGGGCAACGATTTATCCTGTTGTAAAAGTTTTATGATGAAATGTAATGTTGTTAATGTTTCCGCTGCAACGTTTTATGAAAGTGAAATGTAATATATGTTTTATGAGCGATGAGGATCCAGCTGTAAGCGTCCCTGGAACGGGGCCTTACACATAAATGACAGTACATCTTAAAATCTTTATAATTGCATCAAACACAAAACAATATGCTTTTCCCCCCAAAGAGTTTATAAGAATAAAACGGGGCTATAAGTCTCACCTTTTACTCCAAATGTAACCTATAAACAAAATATTCATAATTTTAGACAATATATGTTTTCTTCAAAATTTTCAGTACCTCAAACATATATCATGAAATTTTTACAATAAGTAGGTCTATAAATTAGACATAATATATCAAAATTTTATATTTCATTAATTTACAGTTTATTTTCTATAATTCTTATATTATTTGAACAAATTATTAGAAATAACTTTGGGCCACCAAAAATTATCAAACTTTTTCAGAATATATGACAAAACATTTATAGGTTCTAAAAATTTTCTTAAGTCCTAAATAATATCAGAATCTATTTTCATGATTTTTATCATTTTACCAATATTCAATAAAAATATCAGAATATACCCAAAAATTCTAATTTTTACACAAACTGTTCTATTCTAATTTTATACTTTTTGTAAAATTTTCATAATTTATATTATAGTTTAAGTATTTACCAATTTTCAGATAGAAAAAATTTTAAAAAATCAAAACTTATGCATAACTTTGATTTAGGTCACAAAAATTTTTCTGCAAGTCTTATAAATTATAAGAGTCAATATATAATTCGTTCAATTACTTTCCAGGTTCAGTTCTTCCGGCATAAATCTTTCTTCCAAGTACTTAGATAATTTGTATAAATTATTTTAACTATAGTAATAGCATCAAAATTTGCAGATTAATATCTCCTAATATTTTAAATATATTCATAATATTTGTTCCCACAATCATAGTCAAATATATATATCAAACTGAATTTAGTAAGTTGGCACCTAATTTCAACCCTTTTATTGATAATTTATTTTATATAGCTTTTGATTGCCAATGTTCATCCATTTTCTTCAGGTTATAAAACCTTCTTAATATTCTTTCAATAATATTAACATATTTGTAAGATTTAGTAAAGAACTTGTGGGTTTAAACATAAGGTTTGTTTAATGTGTTGTTTAGACACATATATATACTTGGTAAACTTGACTAGTTATAGTTTAGGGATTAAAAATTTGATTTTGATAAAAAAATAGGATGATGATAACTGATGGTAGCTTCTTCTCCGTTGGACCAAGTTAAGCGAGTGTCTTCAAGTTTCCAAACTTTGTTCTTCTTGCAACGGTTGAAAGATGATGATGTTTGGTTGTGGTGACTTTAAGGTAGTAACCAAGAGCTTTAAAGAGAAGGAAATGATGTAGAGATGACTACGAGGTAAGGAGTGGAGGTGATTTTAGCAAACAAGAGCCGAGGGTGTGAAGGTGTTCGAAGTGGTGGTGTGGTTTGTGTTCATCGGCCGAGAGTTCCATTTTGTAAGTGGGTTTGTAATGGTTTGTAATGATGAACTCTAACCTTATAGGTGTGATGTGTAATTATAGATAGTATTACTTGGCTTCTAGGGTGCTTGGTGGTGGGTTTTAATCATGCTTAGTGTCACACCCTCAAAATCCACTTGCGGAGTTTTACCGCGAGGCGAGTGAACAAACCAGGATCACAGTCTATAGTTACTCAGAACGACTCTAAATGCCATAATTTAAACAAAATCAACCAAAATACAAACTTTAAACAGTGCGGAAGCGTTTTGAAAACAACCAAGTCAATAAGTATAACTATGGAAAAACAAGTGCCAACCCAAAAGAGTAAACCATAATTGTTAAAATGTTAAATTGTCTTGAAGAATCGTGTCTTAAAATGCAGTGAACCATGCAGTGCTCCTATGGCAAGCAAGCTAAGGACCTGAGAAAAGCATACTAAAAAGTCAACACATAGGTTGGTGAGTCAAGAGTTTGAGTTCAATAACATGTAAACAGTGTGATATAATAAGCAGTGCATGGTAATAGATAGCTAGTCTATTATCAGTAAATATTAATACATAGTGATTTTGCAATTGAAGCTGACTGTGATAGTGGTTGCCTCCTGTCACGACTTACCATGTCGTGACAATGTTCAATAGGACAAATTGTACCCGGTTGACCTCAAGTCACACAGGTGGGGCTCGTCAGACCTAGTAGTACTACCCAAGTTTCCCCGCTATTAAATATTAACAATTCAAAAGTGTGAGGACTTTCCCATGGTAAACAGCACTATATTAATATTATACACAACTTAAATAATAAAAGCGTCGTATAAATACCGGTATGCTATCTCCCCCAAAAGAGATTAAGTAAAGAGTGGGGCATGAACTCACCTGATGTATGCAAAGAGTACTTAGGGTTTATTTGAGAAACGAGAGGATAGCCAACCTTCAAAGGTTACCTAGATCATGTGAGTATATAAGTACGTGTAAATGAAAGACATCTGGAACCCTAATCATACCAAAACCAAAGACTCAAGCTTCCAGAAAAATAGACACGTTTGACCTAGTTGACCCGTTTGACCCGTGGTGACATTATGAGTTATAATTCAAATAAAGCCATGAGCACATACAACATACATGATTAACATTCAAATAGTATCATACGTATGCTATATCAACCAGGTGTATCACTTAGATCATCATACAATCAAGTACTATACAAGTCATGTGAATCTAGAACATTAACATATCCACTAGTTATAATACAACTAACATGTCACACAAGGTTCAACCATTCATCACATGCCATGTGAAGCCACTCACGACTTCACATCCTAAACCCTGCCAATCCTACTAAGTAGGGGCCTCAGATCCGCACGCGTGTATAATGATCATAACCATATTCTTTAAGCATATGCATTGCATTCACAACATCACAACAATCAATTACCAGTCCCAAGCATGATGTCCTACTACTACAAACATCCAAACCATACATGATCACAAATGTCCAAATATCATTCATGATTATCTCAACATCACAAACAACCAAGTTATCATATCTTACCACATTAGAATTCATCCATGATCATACTAACATGCTCCTAACATCCCAGATAGGTTCCACTACCATCTTCACATTTTACATGAATAAAGTTTCCCTTTTCGGAAAGCATATCCCAAAATCTATCAATACCCAATATGCTCATGGATTCATCACTAACATACCAATTCAAACTCATATCATCATCTAAACATGATCAACCACATTCAAACATCATAACCCATCAATTCATATCTTAAAAAGTTACTATCTTTAGTAATGTTTGAACTATAACATGTTTTCTTGAATTTCCAATGATCACAACAACAATCTAACATCTAATTATCACCATTAACACATCCATAACATCATAACATCCATAGTTCAACATTTCATGCAAATAAAGTTACTATTATTAGTAACCTATGAACATCAACCCTAAATCATCAATTTCTTGCAAGATTCATGATTCCTAACATTCATACAACTTATTAATCACCACACATTCATCAAACAACCATCATTCATCCATAATCATGCCCAAAATCGAATTAGGGTTTGACTAGAATCAAAACCATGATTAAACCACTAAAAACATGTAATTCATCCATGATCGACGTTAACTAACATGTATTCAACCTAACTAACATATAAACATCATCATTGATCAAAACTCAACACCAAGAACACCAATTTTGTGATTTAGGTTCGGCCATAATGAAGAACATCACAAAACATGAAAAATCTAACCTTTAAACGTGTAATGTAACAAAATGAGACTTGTAATGCGTTGTATGCCTTGAGATCGATCAAATCCAATGTGTTCTTGCTTAATCTTGATCAAAATCGCAGGTTGAGAGGGGAGGAGGGAGGTTACAGTCGCACATGGGGAGGTGGGGGCTAGGGTTTATGTTTTACTTAATTTAATTTACATATTACCCTTTAACCCTTGTGTTTGGTATTTTATAAAAACTAACTTTAAACTCTTTTAAAATTCCTTTAACTTAAAAATATAAAGATATGAACTAATAATTTTCATTACATAATATCTTTTTCAAAAACACAAGACATACGAACAAATAGGCACGTTTCCGCATTACGCGATAATTTCTACAATCAGCAAGTAAATCGCGTAAGCACATAATTTTAACACAACAATCACATAATCAATTTAATTAAAATTAGTTTAACATTATTATTATATAAGTCACCAACGTTAAACGACAACTAGTGTGTGCTCACGACATGTGTATACAAGACTTAACAGAACTAACGGAGTTTGGTAACGGAAATTTACCGGATGTCACATTATCCCCATGTTGAAAGAATTTTCGTCCCGAAAATTGTGTTACATGGTGAGAGTGTTCCATCACTGGTTCCATCACTGGTCTACTGCATTGGCACACAGAAATCGAAATCGAGTGAGTTTTGGATGAGTTGTCACATCATCCCCATGTTGAAAGAAATTCGTCCCGAATTTTAAATCAATACCTTCGTCTGCTGGCATCGTCCTTCGAATAGTTGAGGGTACTTAAGCTTCATTTGATCTTCCCGTTCCCATGTGAATTCTGGTCCACGTCGCGAATTCCAACGGATTTTAACAATAGGTATATTGCTTTGCTTAAGTGTTTTCACCTCACGATCCATCACCTCAACTGGTTCTTCAACAAAGCGTAATTGTTCATCCACCTGAATTTCCTCCAATGGTACGACCATTCTTTCATCAGCTATACACTTCTTTAAGTTTGAAACGTGGAACACATCATGGATTCCACTTAACGAATCTGGTAAGGCTAGTCGATAGGCCACTGGACCTATTCTTTCCACTATTTCAAATGGTCCAACATACCTCGGATTTAGTTTCCTCTCTTGCCAAACGAACTACACCTTTCCATGGTGAGACTTTCAACAAAACCTTGTCACCAACCTGAAACTCTAAAGGTTTCCGTCTCTTGTCAGCATAACTCTTTTGCCTGTCCCGCGCTGCAGCCATACGGTTCCGTATCTGTATAATTTTCTCAGTCGTCTCATGAATTAACTCGGGACCTGTTATCTGACTATCACCAATTTCTGCCCAGCAAACCGGTGATCGACATTTTCTCCCATACAACGCCTCGAAAGGTGCTGCCTGTATACTAGTGTGATAACTATTGTTATAAGAAAATTCCACCAATGGCAGGTGAATTTCCCAGTTATTCCCGAAGTCAATCACACAAGCACGTAGCATATCCTCCAACGTCTGTATAGTACGCTCACTCTGACCATCCGTCTGTGGGTGATATGCAGTACTCATATCCAAACGTGTACCCAAGGATTTCTGCAATGATTACCAGAAATGTGACGTGAAACGAGCGTCACGGTCAGAGATAATGGAGATCGGTACCCCGTGTCTCGAAACGATCTCCTTGAGGTACAGGCGAGTTAACTTCTCCATCTTGTCGGTTTCTTTTATTGCAAGGAAATGAGCAGACTTTGTCAATCGATCCACAATGACCCATATCGTGTCACAACCAGTACTAGTCCGGGGTAGCTTAGTAATAAAATCCATGGAGATTTGTTCCCATTTCCACATTGGAATCTCGGGTTGTTGTAATAGTCCGGATGGTTTTTGATATTCCACTTTTACCTTCGAGCAGGTCAAACACTTGCTCACGTACATAGCTACATCTGCTTTCATGTTGGGCCACCAATAGTGAGCCTTTAGGTCATGATACATCTTGTCGGATCCAGGATGTATAGAATACTTAGATTTGTGTGCCTCGCTCATAACTAAATATCTCAGATTTCCATGAAAAGGCACCCAAAGTCTATCCATGAAATACCGAATTCCATCCTCTTTCACCACTAGCTGCTTATCCATTCCCCTTAACAATTCAGAACTAATATTTTCCACCTTTAAAGCTTCTATTTGTGCCTCCTTAAATTGTTCGGGCAGTTGGGTACTGATAGTAAGCTGTAAAGCTCGCACCCGTCGGGGTTTAGCTGTTTCCTTCCTGCTTAAAGCATCGGCAACTACGTTCGCCTTTCCCGGATGATACTTAATTGCGCAATCATAATCATTTAGTAGTTCCACCCAACGTCGCTGCCTCATATTCAACTCTTTTTGCTCAAAGATATGTTGAAGACTCTTGTGATCGGTGTAGATAGTGCACTTGGTACCGTACAAATAATGTCTCCAGATCTTTAAGGCAAAAACTATTGCACCCAATTCTAAGTCATGGGTAGTATAGTTCTTCTCATGAACCTTTAGTTGTCTCGAGGCGTAAGCTATCACCTTGTCTCGTTGCATCAAGACACAACCCAATCCTTGAATGGATGCATCGCAATACACCACAAAGTCATCTGTTCCTTCTGGTAATGCTAATATCGGGGCAGTATAGAGTTTTTGTTTTAATAATTGGAAAGCTGATTCTTGACTCTCAGTCCATTTGTATGTCGTTCCTTTGTGAGTCAAGGCGTGTAAGAGGTTGTGCGATCTTAGAAAATCCTTCTATGAATCGGCGGTAATATCCTGCTAATCCTAGAAATTGTCTTATCTCGCTTGGTGTTTTGGGTGTAGTCCAATTCTTTATCGCCTCAATTTTGGCAGGATCAACGTGTATTCCTTCTTATTAACAATATGACCTAGGAACTATACTCTCTCTTATCCAAAAGTCACACTTTGAGAATTTAGCATACAGCTGCTCATTTTTCAACAGTTCCAAGATCATTCGTAAGTGCTCTTCATGCTCCTCCTGGTCCTAGAGTATATCAGTATATCATCGATGAATACAATGACAAACTGATCCAGATAAGGTTTGCACACGCGGTTCATGAGGTCCATGAACACAACAGGTGCATTAGTCAACCCAAAAGGCATGACCAAGAACTCATAATGACCATAACGAGTACGAAATGCAGTCTTGGGAATGTCTTCTTCTCGAACTCTGAGTTGGTGATAACCAGATCTCAAGTCAATCTTCGAGTAATAGCTTGATCCTTGAAGCTGATCGAACAAGTCGTCGATACGAGGTAAAGGGTATTGGTTCTTGACTGTTACTTTGTTTAACTCTCGATAATCGATGCACATCGGAATGTGCCATCCTTCTTCTTAACAAAGAGTACAGGAGCTCCCCAAGGTGATGTACTAGGTCGAATAAAGCCTCTATCCAGAAGCTCCTGAAGTTGTGACGACAAGTCCTGTAGTTCGTTTGGTGCTAATCGATAAGGTGCTCTAGCAATCAGAGCTGCGCCGGGGGTCAATTCAATCTGGAATTCCACTTGGCGGTGCGGTGGTAATCCAGGGAGATCTTCTGGGAACACCTCCGGAAAGTCGCGTACTACGGGAATATCCTCCATTCTCTTTTCTTCCTTTTGCTTATCGGTTACAAGTGCTAGGATAGCCACGCGGCCCTTTCGTAACAACTTTTGGGCTTTCATATACGAGATGATGCCTATCACAGCACCACTCCTATCACCTTTGACGGTAAGAATTTGATCACCAACCGGGATCCGTATAATCTTCTCGTGACATATGACTTCCGCTTGCTTGCTAGAGAGCCAATCCATGCCTATCACAACATCAAAACTCCCCAGCGTAACAGGCATGAGATCTATAGCAAAAGTATGACCAGCAAGTTCTATCCTACAGTCTTTAAGGATATGCGTTACATGGATTTGTTTACCGTCGGCTAATTCCACAGTGTACTTAGATTCTAAAGCAGAGGGTATATCACTTAAAAGACTACAGAATTTTAAGGACACAAAACTCCTATCGGCTCTAGTATCAAATAGTACCGTAGCAAAACAACCATTAACAGGGAATCTACCGGTAACAGTTGTGGGATCATTTAGAGCCTCACCTGATCCAATGACGAAGGCTCTCCCTTTGGCTCCATCTTTATTGCCGCCATTTCCAGTGCCATTTCCACCATTGTTGTTATTATTACCATTGTTGTTGTTGTTACCATGGTTATTGGTGTTGTTGTTGTTATTGTTGCCATTTCCGTTCCTCCTTAGTTGTGGGCAGTTTCGCTTGTAATGCCCTTCTTTCCCACATTCAAAACAACCCTTGGGAGTTTCTTGAGATTGTTATGGCCTCCTCATTAGTTCACCACGACAATCCTTCACAGCGTGTCCAATCTTTCCACAACGTTGACACTTGAAGCTATCACACCATCCCACATGGTGGTAGTTACACCGTGGGCATTTGGGATGTCTGCCGCCGTAACCGCTGGGTCCTTGGTTATTTGGGGCAGTTTGGTTGAAATTGCAGTTATTATCGAACCGCCGCTGTTGCTGCTGAACTGGTTGTTGCTGCTGTTGGGATTGTTGTTGACCGCCAGACGATGATGATGATGATTTGTTATTGCTGTTGCTGGGAGCATCCCACTTCCTTTTGTTATTGGGCACGCTCACCACAGCGCCCCGTTTGAGTAACCGCCCTTGCTCTACCGCCTGATCAGTAAGTTTATGGGCAATTTGGATGGCCTGCTGAATCGTAGTCGGGTTAGAAGCTGTTACCATACTTTGGATTTCAGGCACCAATCCTCGTATGTAGTGCTCGATTCTCTTATGTGTCTCATTAACCATTCCTGGACACAATGTAGCCAGCTCATGAGTACGGGTCGTGTAAGCCTCAATTTTTGAACCCTTCATCTTGAGCTGCCAGAATTCCATCTACAACTTTTGCACCTCGTTTCGAGGACAGTACTCCTCGATCATCATATCCTTGAACTCATTCCAGGAAGTCCATTTGCCATCGCTTGTCCAAGCATCTGGACTTGCGCGTTCCACCAAGACAGGGCTGCACCCTCCAAAGTCCCGGTTGCATACTTTACTTGATCCGTCGGTGGACAGTTACATTTGGAGAAAACGGACTCAGTCTTCTCGAACCAGCGTACAAGCCCTACAGCACCCTCTGTACCACTGTAGGTGTGTGGTTTACAGTCCATGAAGGACTTGTATGTACACACTGGTGGTCCTGTTTTAACACAACACACATTAATCAAACATCCCCTACAGTTATAAAGGATATCAGATTTGTTTTTCTGTCATTGTTTACCTGCTGGCTGACCCGCGTGGGCAGCAGCCACTGCCGTCTGAACATGCTCATTAATTAGAGCAACCAATTCTGCAGGAGTCATGTTAATAGCACCACCACCCTGTTCTCCGGTGCCACGTCCACGTCCGCGTCCACGACCACGTCCATGTCCACGTCCACGAGCGTCCATTCTTTTCACTTTATATTCACAATACAATAATGAGTAACATCATACACATTTAACTCATTGAAGTGTAGTAAATAGTAAATGAAAGAAATAACGTATCATCACAACCACAACATTCATAACAAAAATAATAACCAAAGTAAATAAATTGCAATAAGTCACAATGTATTTAGCAATGTCAAAATTGAAGTTTTGTCGTTCGTGTGGGGAAACAACCCTTCCCACATAGGTTTCAAAAAGAAAACACTACGTAGTCTAAGTCATATAAAGAAGTCAATCGACAATGTCTGACCCATCACTATCATCCTCCATCTCCTCCGGTTCCTCTTCCTCGGGTCCCTCTCGGGATCCTCCTCATCCTCAGAGTCTGCGGCAGGAGCAGGAGCTATAGCAATCTGGAGTGCTGCTAGTTGAGCTTCTAATATGGCAATCCTATTATCGGCTATGGCGTCCCGCTGTTCACGAGCAGTCACGCGTCCTTGGAGTGCCATAACACCATCTTGCATATGATGACAACCGTTCAGCGTCTTCCCGTGTTCTTCCTTGAGTTCGTCCAATTGATGTCTCAGGTTGTACACCTCTTGCTGTAGTGTACAGACATCACCCGTGAGTCGTCTGACACGATGTTGTTCAGTATCCAGTGCAGCCATTAGTGCAGCAATCAGTTGCTCGTTGGACTGTGCCGTTCGTGGGAGTGAAAGCATGGGTTGATTGGCATTGTTCCTAGTCCTTGGCTTTAGGACAGGTATGCGTTCCCTAAACATGATGTGGTCAACAAACCTAGGATAAGAACGCCAGTCTCGCGGAGGGTCACGCTTCATCAATGCGAATGGTTGATCCCAGTCAATCTCCTCTTGGGGATAAGCCAGTCGGGGCCAATCGAATCCATCATCAGGTACAGGTGCGGGAGGTGGGGATTCAGATCGTGTAGGTGATTCGGGTCGTTTACCCGGAGCTCTTGAAGACGATGCCATGCTGCAGAGAGTGTGACATGTATGCCAATGAGTATACAGTAAATGCGAGTAAGGCACAGGTAACTAATTAACTGTGTGCGGTTATAGTCTAGTGTGTATGCAACCTAGTTCCCTATAACCAATGGCTCTGATACCAATCTGTCACACCCTCAAAATCCACTTGCGGAGTTTTACCGCGAGGCGAGTGAACAAACCAGGATCACAGTCAAATGCCATAATTTAAACAAAATCAACCAAAATACAAACTTTAAATAGTGCGGAAGCGTTTTGAAAACAACCCAAGTCAATAAAGTATAACTATGGCAAAACAAGTGCCAACCCAAAAGAGTAAACCATAATTGTTAAAATGTTAAATTGTCTTGAAGAATCGTGTCTTAAAATGCAGTGAACCATGCAGTGCTCCTATGGCAAGCAAGCTAAGGACCTGAGAAAAGCATACTAAAAAGTCAACACATAGGTTGGTGAGTTCAAGAGTGTGAGTTCAATAAACATGTAAACAGTTGTGATATATATAAGCAGTGCATGGTAATAGATAGCTAGTCTATTATCAATAAATATTAATACATAGTGATTTTGCAATTGAAGCTGACTGTGATAGTGGTTGCCTCCTGTCACGACTTACCATGTCGTGACAATGTTCAATAGGACAAATTGCACCCGGTTGACCTCGAGTCACACAGGTGGGGCTCGTCAGACCCAGTAGTACTACCCAAGTTTCCCCGCTATTAAATATTAACAATTCAAAAGTGTGAGGACTTTTCCCATGGTAAACAGCACTATATTAATATTATACACAACTTAAATAATAAAAGCGTTCGTATAAATACCAGTATGCTATCCCCCAAAAGAGATTAAGTAAAGAGTGGGGCATGAACTCACCTGATGTATGCAAAGAGTACTTAGGGTTTATTTGAGAAACGAGAGGATAGCCAACCTTCAAGGTTACCTAGATCATGTGAGTACATAAGTACGTGTAAATGAAAGACATGTGGAACCCTAATCATACCAAAACCAAAGACTCAAGCTTCCAGAAAAATAGACACGTTTGACCTAGTTGACCCGTTTGACCCGTTGGTGACATTATGAGTTATAATTCAAATAAAGCCAATGAGCACATACAACATACATGATTAACATTCTAATAGTATCATACGTATGCTATATCAACCAGGTGTATCACTTAGATCATCATACAATCAAGTACTATACAAGTCATGCGAATCTGGAATATTAAACATACCACTAGTTATAATACAACTAACATGTCACACAAGGTTTAACCATTCATCACATGCCATGTGAAGCCACTCACGACTTCACATCCTAAACCCTGCCAATCCTACTAAGTAGGGGCCTCAGATCCGCACGCGTGTATAATGATCATAACCATATTCTTTAAGCATATGCATTGCATTCACAACATCACAACAATCAATTACCAGTCCCAAGCATGATGTCCTACTACTACACAACATCCAAATATCATTCATGATTATCTCAACATCACAAACAACCAAGTTATCATATCTTACCACATTAAAATTCATCCATGATCATACTAACATGCTCCTAACATCCCAGATAGGTTCCAACTACCATCTATCACATTTTACATGAATAAAGTTTCCCTTTTCGGAAAGCATATCCCAAAATCTATCAATTACCCAATATGCTCATGGATTCATCAATAACATACCAATTCAAACTCATATCATCATCTAAACATGATCAACCACATTCAAACATCATAACCCATCAATTCATATCTTAAAAAGTTACTATCTTTAGTAATGTTTGAACTATAACATGTTTTCTTGAATTTCCAATGATCACAACAACAATCTAACATCTAATTATCACCATTAACACATCCATAACATCATAACATCTATAGTTCAACATTTCATGCAAATAAAGTTACTATTATTAGTAACCTATGAACATCAACCCTAAATCATCAATTTCTTGCAATATTCATGATTCCTAACATTCATACAACTTATTAATCACCACACATTCATCAAACAACCATCATTCATCCATATGCCCAAAATCGAATTAGGGTTTGACTAGAATCAAAACCCATGATTAAACCACTAAAAACATGTAATTCATCCATGATCGACGTTAACTAACATGTATTCAACCTAACTAACATATAAACATCATCAATTGATCAAAACTCAACACCAAGAACACCAATTTTGTGATTTAAGGTTCGGCCATAATGAAGAACATCAAAAACATGAAAAATCTAACCTTTAAACGTGTAATGTAACAAAATTGAGACTTGTAATGCGTTGTATGCCTTGAGATCGATCAAATCCAATGTGTTCTTGCTTAATCTTGATCAAAATCGCAGGTTTGAGAGGGGATGAGGGAGGTTACGGTCGCACATGGGGAGGTGGGGGCTAGGGTTTATGTTTTACTTAATTTAATTTACATATTTACCCTTTAAACCCTTGTGTTTTGGTATTTTATAAAAACTAGACTTTAAACTCTTTTTAAAATTCCTTTAACTTAAAAATATAAAGATATTAACTAATAATTTTCATGACATAATTTATCTTTTCAAAAACACAAGACATACGAACAAATAGGCACGTTTCCGCATTACGCGATTAATTTCTACAATCAGCAATTAAATCGCGTAAACACATAATTTTAACACAACAATCACATAATCAATTTAATTAAAATTAGTTATTATTAATTATTATTAAGTCACCAATGTTAAACGACAACTAGTGTGTGCTCACGACACGTGTATACAAGACTTAACGGAACTAACGGAGTTTGGTAACGGAAATTTACCGGATGTCACACTTAGTGTTGTGGTGAAGATAGGTGTCATTCAATGGAGGTAAGTGAGTCATCCAATAATTAACCAATGTTTAGGTTTGTTATTGGATAGTTTGTTGCTTTAATGATCCGCAACTTGAACTCAAATGGTGCTTAGTTTGAGGTTTGAGTGTATAAGGTTTGCTTAACTTTGTTTTGATGTCGAGTTTCTTTGATGTTTGTATTGTATTGTGGTGTTTGGTTGGGTTGTGTTTTGATTCATTTAGTGTATGATTTGATGTTACATAATTGTGTGTGATCATATGATGTTTGGTATCAAAAACTTATATATATAGATACATGCATACGTAAAATTTATGCATGCATGCATGCACACGTACAACATATATATATATATATATATATATATATATATATACACATAAACATTTATAAAATGAAATCATAAGAGAGAATTTTTTATAGATTATTTTGTCTATCCTTATTTTTAGGGTCGTCACAGTTTGCTATTTTATTATTAATATTGTAATTAATAATGTATTAATTAGAAAATTTTTATCAAATGTGGTAAAATATGAAATATTGAATAAAGTACTTGTATATTATGTTAAATAAGTTCTATCAACTGTTTGAAAGTTTGAGTAAAATAAATATTGTGTCCAAAAAATTTTATTATATAAATAACATAGCTATATAACATAAAAATCTTCTAAATACAAAGAAAAGGTCAAATCAAGAATCATTTTTAAAACAAAATTGAATACGATAAGTTCATTATATTTAATCACCCTATATGCTTATGTTGCCATAGACAAGTGATGGGTTGTTTGGCAGCATTTGAATCGGCCTTTTAATGGTTCAAATGTCTTAATGGTTTAACATTTAATGGTTCGGAGTGTTTCTTTCACGAGAAAATGTTTGAATAGTTTAGACATTTGTCTTTGAATGTTTAAGCATTATACTAATGCTGAATGGTTAAAAGGTCTAATGCTGAATGGTTAAGACCTTTTATCTTAATTGGTCAGACATTTGTTTTTGAATAGTGAAGAGATATACTAGCTCTTAATGGTTCAAACCTCTTAGTGTTTCAACACTAATGATTCATACATCTTACTGGTTCAATATTTAATCATTTAAAAATTATCAAACAACCCCTGAGCCAATGAACCATACAGAAATTTTACAAGTTTTGTAAGATCCATACTTTCCTATGTCACATACGTATTAAAATGATTTTTAGGAATATGGACGTGAAGCTTCTGAATCTAGCGGGCCCAACACTTATTAGATGCTATTGGTGGCGAGGGCTCTGTGACCCCCTCAGGTTTGCTTACGAGCATTACTGAAGTTGTTAACTTATTGCTTGAGGGATCTTGCCCTAAAGTGCTTGCTGAGTTTGTTGCGTCGGCCCCCCTCACCCCCTTATTGAAGCCTGATAAAGGAATTCGGCCTATTGCTGTGGGGTGTATTTGGCGAAGGTTGGTTTCTAAGGTGGTGATGAAGAAGGTCGGGAAAGACATGGCCCAGCACTTGGGGGACTTTCAATTTGGGGTAGGGATGCCTAATGGTGCAGAGGCGGTGCTTCACAGTGCATACAGGTTTCTCAACTCTTGTCATGAAGACGGCTCCTTGGCCTTGCTTACTGTGGATTTCTCTAATGCTTTTAACACGATCGACCGCACAACCTTCCTTCAAGAGGTTCATCAGCATTGCCCGTCAATCTATCGGTGGGTCCAATTTCTTTATGCTCAGCCTGCTAAGTTGTATGTTGGTAATGATTGTATTGGGGCTACTACCGGAGTACAACAAGGAGATCCCTTAGGGCCCCTTCTCTTTGCCCTTGCCTTACACCCCCTTATTCTTCGGGTCCAGGACCGTTGTAACCTTTTGTTTCATGCTTGGCATTTGGATGATGGAACGATTATCGGCAACGCGTCTGAGGTTGCTAAGGCCTTAGACATCATCAACGTGGAAGGGCCATCTCTGGGGCTTTATCTCAACATTAAGAAAACAGAGGTTTTTTGGCCGACATGCGATGGGCGTAAAGTTCAGGACGGACTTTTCCCGAGAGGGATTGGTAGACCAGAGAGGGGGGTTAAGCTCCTTGGAGGAGCTGTTAGCCGTGATCCTAGCTTTATTGAGGAGTTGGCTGGGCGGCGGGCCTCGGGAGCGGTTGACCTCATGAAACTCTTGCCCTGCCTTAGGAATCCCCAATGTGAACTACTTTTGCTAAGGTCGTGCATGGGAGTTGCTAAGTTACTTTTTGGGTTGCGCACTTGTCAACCCCATTTGATGGAGGATGCGGTATCTCGGTTCGATGATGGCCTCAGGGAGGCTATAGAAGACATAGTCGTGGGTGGTGGCCCTTTTTTTGGTGATCTTCAATGGCGTTTGGCATCTTTGCCAATGTGTCTTGGTGGTTTGGGACTCCTTTCAGCTCGAGATGTTGGGGCTTATGCTTTTGTGGCCTCTAGAGCTCAGTCTTGGGAACTACAAGATCATATCCTTCGAAACAGTGGGGTCTTTGGGCTTGACCCAGACTCTCAGCAAGCGCTTGAACGCTTATATGTCCTTCTCCCAGACATGGATATTGGCGGTTTCTCTAATAAGGACACCGCCCCCTCGAAGCCACAAACAACTTTGGCGAATGCTCTGCTTAGCAAAATCGCTCAAAGCCTGGGAGAAGTTTTTTCTTTGTCATCCCGCCAAAAGGCGGTGTTTGAGTGCCTGAAGGGCCCCCATGCTTAGGACTTTTTGACCGTTATCCCGATTGAAGGGTTGGGACAGTGCATGTCTCCAGTAGAATATAGAGCAATTCTCAAATACCGGTTGATGATCCCTATGTACCCGGAAGATGAAACATGTCCGATATGTCGTAAAGCTTGTATGGATAAATATGGGGAGCACGCCCTTCACTGTAAAGAGCTACCTGGGTTCAAATATCGACATGACTGGGTACGAGATGTTTTGGGGGACATCCTAAGAAGAGCTGGGATTTCTGCTAAGAAAGAAGCCCCTGTGAATTTCCTCACGGACCCTATGGAGGGGAGGTCTACTTTGCGACCAGCGGATCTGCTCGTCTTTGGCTGGGCTGGGGGCAAACATGCTTGTGTGGACCTCACAGGGGTTTCCCCTTTGGTTGGTTTACGGGAAAACGGTTTTGTAGCTGGTCAAGCAGCAAGAAAGGCAGAATCAAAGAAAGTGGATAAACATGCTAAAGCTTGCGCAGAGAACCAGCACGCTTTTGTTCCCTTTGCCTTTGATACATTTGGCTCCCTAGCGCCAGAAGCTATCAACTTTTTGACCAGGGTCCAACGGGTCATAGACAACCATTGCTCAACCCCGGGGAGGCAAGGATTTGTTTTTGGAAGGTTAGGATT